>OY992891.1:84508615-84538615 GCA_963921405.1 Cepaea hortensis
AGAAGTGCTTGAATCACCGCGCATTACCGGGTAGACACCATCTGACACCAAAATATCAATTGGTGTCAGAAGTGCTTGAATCACCGCGCATTACCAGGTGGACACCATCTGACACCAGGATACCAATTGGTGTCAGAAGTGCTTGAATCACCGCGCATTACCGGGTGGATGTCACGGAATGATGATAGTTTAGTGATTCCCAGATCAAATTAAATGTAACATTAATAGCAATATCGGAGAAGGGTTAACAATCGTGTACTTCATTCTTAGATGAGGACGACTAAAAGATCATTGACCGACAAATACGAAAATAGGATACAGGTGTTCGCAAAGTTCATTGTTTGACGATCTGGACGGACACGGGGAAGACGAACGGACAGAACGCGCTGGGGGAAACTTCGACACCGGACAAACACAGCGGGAGACGGTGATCAGAGAATAGAGTTCTTTGAAGTGCGAACAGCGATGAACTCAGGGAACAGCGTAACAGCGAATGAAACTAGCAACTAATCACTACGTGAATTCACCGCCTTGTGATGTACAGGATACGTCAAGATGCGACTGTTGATGTATGGACATCCAACAATCACGGAAGAACGGGAGGCTCAATATAAATTGTAGCAACAAAGATTTCGAGTTAGTGTGTGTTCCAAACTGGGCTGAATGATCTATGCCTCCTGAAAGGGGAAAGAAATACACGTCCCTAATGGTTGAACGAATATGGGATATTAGTGTGTTATTCGCTAGTGTGTTTCGAGTCCAGGAGGATAAGTGCATATATATATATATATATAGGTATTAATATATTAGAGTATAGTTTTAGCATAGGACAATATGTGGTTGTGCGTAGGGTTTACTATTGCTTTATATTTAGTGAATAGTTTATACTTTAGTGAATTCTGCTGTTTATGTCAGAGTATTCTTTCGGAGGCTGTTTCATTACGGCTGGAGAAAGATAATCACATAGACAGGGATATGAGGCAGACTTAAATCACATGATTTAATGTTTATTACCCAGGTTCTACTATACAGCCTGACCTATCAAAGAAGATCAACCAGTACATCTCTTGTACAGAGAAAGCAGTGTTGATAATACAGGAAAGACCTTTTAATTTAATCAGGCACTTCACAGGTGCAGTGAAAGTATGCCACTATAGCAAATGCAAAGTGGGTGACTTAACGAATGTCCAAAAACAGGTTTTGGTGAACCTTAGAGAAGGAACTTTATTCAAGCATAGAAAATAGGATAAAACATTGTCATTTAGTACTCACCTAAACGAAACAGGGAAGAACCCTAAGACCAGTGTACCTATATTCAGAAAACGGTTAAATAACTGTGGACAGGTGGGAGGTGTTTTCACTGATGGATTATAACAACATAAAACGGAAAACTCTGTCTACGGAAAGGACTTACCGTGATCACATTACTGTACGGTGTTACTGTGGTGAACAATTGTTTGTTTTTTCAAGAATTGGATTAAGTCAAGACACAAGCTGAACGGATCATACCGGGTGAGAACGTTCTAATTCTGTGTTTGATATCTGATGTTTTGGCCTTTTGAATATGCCGGAGAAGATTACGAAGACTACCAATCTAAAAGTCCTATCTTGCAGTCACCTCAGCAGACACTACCAACTACAGATACACATTCAATACATACACCAGACATAGTTTATTAATAAATCTTTTATTTATCGTTGAAAGGAACTGTTGTCAGGGTATGTTATAAGAGAGAGAGAGAGAGAGAAAGAAATAGATATATGGAAGGGAAGACAGAAGGGAGGAGTGTAGACAGAAGTCAGTCAATAATCCCAACAGAGAATAAAGTTGAAGATGTGCTTGTTGATTCCACATTCCTCCCGGGTAAACAAGTGACAGTGGACACCATCTGACACCAGAATATCGATTGGTGTCAGAAGTACCTGAACCACCACTCATTACCAGTTGGACACCATCTGACACCAGAATATCAATTTGTGTCAGAAGTCCCTGAACTACCACTCACTACCAATTATCATTAGGATACCATTTTGTGAAATGTTTTTGAACCACCTCAAAATGTGTGCTATTAATTAAAATAACCAAGAAATGTGCTAATTTCGGAAATTCTACAGCATATTATGAAGATATTACCTATGTAAATTATTTATATGAAAATTCGTGAAACATTAACAGTGATTGTGTACGAATTGTAAAATTAACCATGTTGTGTATCACTATCAGAATGTCAACATCCATCATAATCACATTAGTATTTGTGCAAAAACAAAATGTTTTCGCACAACAGTAGGAGATTAGAGGCTAGGCTAGAGTTATACAGCGTAGCTCATTCAGGGGAGTTAGAAAGTGAAGACAAGACGACATTGACATTCATTGACGTTCATTGAGACTATCATACATTCATATCATCTACATTGATCATTATCATTTATATCACATTTAATGTTTACCGTCCTTCGAAACTATGATATGTCAATTGACATCATGTATTGCACATTACATGCTTGTTGCTAAAATGTTGATGTTCCATTAAACAGAAACATCAGATATAAAAGCAAGTCGAGCAAGCGTGTGTACGAAAAACAGCGGCGAAACATCCCGAGTGCCGTATTTTGCCCCAAGATTAGATGAGTATATTTTTCTCTAATTTTGGTATGCACCGTTAACAAACGCATCCTTTTTTTTTCAGCAAAAGGTTGTAAATATTTAATACATAACAACTGTGAAATTGTATTGAAAATATTACTATCAATTGTCAGATAACATAAAACCTGACAATGTCATCATTACATGACTTCATTCAGGCGGGTAAAGAACTAGAATATACTGGAGAAAAACTGGAGAAATGGGCAAACGAAAGATACAGAGAAGAGATGGAGATAAAAGCTGCTCTAGAGAGAGACCAAAGAGCATTGGAAAGACAACATCAGATAGACATGAAGGGGTTGGAAGAAGCCACTAAATAGAAGGAATTGGAACTAAAACAGAAACAAATTGAGGTAGAGTCACAAACGAAGTTAAAGATGAAAGAAATGGAGATTTACTCTAACACCCAGATAGCCGCTACCAAATTGAAAAGTCAGGAGGAACAAAATAAATTCTCCAAATATAAAGGGTTAATCAAGCCCTTCAGTCAAGGCGATTCAATATCAGCTTGGACTGAGAATATAGAGTTCCAGCTTAGAACTCAGAATATACCATTAAATGATTGGGCAATGATCTATATGAGAAATCTCAGTGGGGAGCCATTAAAGGTCATAGAATCTATACCATCTGAACTAAGAAGTAACTATCAGTACATTCATGATAGGATAATGCAGCATTTTCTTCTTGATGCTGCTGGATATCAGATCCAGTTTTCACAGATAAACCCAAAAGCTACTGAAACGTTCCTAGATTACGTATCAAATGTCCAGAGTATATTTAAAAAATGGCTTAGAGCAGCGAAAGTGGAAAAGAACTTTGACAGATTGGAAGACTTAATGGTGATGGATAAAGTCATATTCACCGTTCCTACTCCTTTTGCTAAGTTCCTCCAGCAAGCAGACATTGAAACCATACAAAAACTCGAAAAACGAGGGTCTGCCTATTTTTCCTCAAACAGGGACATATTTAAAACATCCAAGTATGATACTGAAATTACTGCCTTTGTCAAAAACATACCAAGCAGGTCTTACAAGCAAAAAGACTATCAAAAGACAGATAAACCGTATCAGAAGCCACCACAGTGCGGTTACTGTAAATTATTTCATCCAAGTTACGCCATGTGTGATAAGAGTCCCTCTTATCCTGCTCATCTAGAAATGATGATAAAGAAGCAGGAGAACAAACGAAATTCTTACAAACGTGCTGTTAAATGCTTCTTTTGTTCTAGTTATGGCCTTTATTGTTCTACGTGTTTGGGCAGGCAAAGAATGAAGGCAAGCAATGCCGTGCTCATCGATACGTCATCTGACGATGAGAGTATAATCGATTCTGAACTTCTCCCCCGATGTGTCTCCACCTTGCCGTGGTGGGGGAGCTTGCGTGTCCCATCGACCCCATGTGCTTGCCGATGGGTGAAAAACTACATATCGGACAGCATATGGGATAGGGACCAGACTAAGAGAGACACAACCTGCTGCTCTGCAGGTGAGACTGAGGATAGCAGTCTAAAATTTAAATCAGGCGCACGAATGCAGAAGTTCTTGGTCCGGACAAAACACTAAAGGCTCCCTGTCGAGGGCTGTGGCTGAACGCCTCTAAGCCACAAACCCTTGGACCTGAGAGCCGGGCCGATAGCCACCTTTCGAAAAATAAAGGCGTGATACTGAGCAAGCTACATGCTCAGGTCTGATAAAAGTTCGAAGACTCCCAGCTGGGGGGTATGAGAGATTCCCGTATGAGAGGGCCAGGCCGTTTCTCGTTCACCGCTGCACGAAGGTAAGGTGCTGAACCGGCAGCACAAGTAGCCTACCTCGTGAGCGAGTACAAAAAGTCAAAAAAGTGCCCCAATTGAAGAAAATGGCTGCGAAAACTGTATCTCATAGAGTGTAGACAAAAGTGGAAGAACGTCTCAATGACGCAAAATGGAACGCACGGCGAGCGAACCTATTGCGTGGTCCGAAGTCAAAAGCAAAAGCTTACCGAGTGGGTTTCGCTTGCAGTCTGACCGTCCCTGGTGTGTGCTTGAGCGATCAGTGGCAAACGAGTTGCCCAACACATGGAAGTGAGGAACTAAAGCAGCCATGAGCAGGACGTGGCAACTCCTCGGGTGAGCCCAGTCACAGAGCAATATGTGCCGGCTCTGCAATTATGGAAGCCCCCTTGGATAGCGAGGGAATGCTCATGGTCTGCCCCTGCCTTCCCTTGAGGGCCGACCACGATGTCGTTCATCGTTCTGTCTTGACCAGCTGAGATGTTAGCGACATCACAACAGTCCAACGTGCCTCGAAACCAGAGGAAGGCTAACCTCATTAAAAAATGCCCGCTGAAGCCGGAAGTGTCGTCCTACGGGTGGCAAACTAAAAATTGACACTACGCAATTACGTCCGAGTGAAATGTCTCGTCCGAATGTCTCTCGTGCTAGGAACAGCTCTGACTACCTAGTTTCCGAATGCCGCTCTTGTTCGGAACAGCTCTGACTGGGTAGTTTTCCGAATGTCTGTTGTGCCTGGAAAAGCTCTGATGGGCGCAACGACAAGCACATGTCCGAAAACTCGCTGAGTGGATGCCGTCTGCAAACCTGTCTGGTTTGTGCGGGAATGACCCGGGGAAACGAAATGACCAATATATTGAAGTGAGGATTTAAAGCAGCCATGAGCAGAACGTGACGATCTCCCTCGGTGAGCCCAGATCCAGGGCGTTATGTGTCGGCCCTGCAACTATGGAAGCAACCTTGGATGGCGGAAAATGCTATGGACTGTCCCTGCCTTCCTTTGAGGGATGACCGTTGTCTTCGACCGTTCAACCTTGGCCAGCATGGTTGCAGATGGCACCACAAAAGTGAGAGTCTCCCAGGAATGCTACCTGGTCAGAAAAAGCACGCTAAAGTCGATGTGTTGGCCTACGGGTTTCGGCCCAAGGGCGCATAACAGACACACCGCAATCACATCTGAAAAAACACTCCGGATGAACGAAAAGAAGAAGAAGAAGATTCTGAACTTGAAAATGTATTACCAACCAGTGAGTGTGAAAGTGTGAGTGCAGCTATTGATATATTAGATTTCAATAAGTGTGACACATGTCACCAGTTTCAGACAGACAGCAAACTTAAATGTGGGCATTGTATACCATGTTCCAACGAAGAGGCCAATGCAGCTTTAGCCTCCAGACGCAATTTAAAGTTCCACGATGCACTGGTAAACGAACAACCATGCCAATGTTTACTGGATAGCGGGAGCACTCTACTTTGCGTTAAAAGAGACCTGGTTAAGCCAGAAGATTACACGGGTGAGTTTGTCAAATGCCGCACCTTCTCTGGAAACATAGAGAAATACCCGCTGGCTAAAGTACGCATAAACACCCCTTTCCTTTCAGGCACATTTACATGCGCAATCCTGCAAAATCCCTGTACGGATTTGATTTTAGGTTGTTTGCCATCATTAAAACAGTGTGCTGATGAAGAAATATTAGCCTAGTTAGTTAGTTAGTTAGTCGACAGATCATCCTCGTTGCACATCGGACCATTCAGTCCATAAGTGCTCGGATCCCCTCCTCAGCAAATCCCGCAGCGTGTAGCGGCTAACGACGCCAGTTCTGTGTTGGTTTATCAATCTTCTTTGGCTTCCTGCGTAGTGTTCTTGTTTGGCCACCCCTCTTTTAATTTGCTGCTCTCGCAGTCTGGCCATTGTTGTAGATTCACAGTCATCACTTGGTTCTTGCAAAAGTCTCACTTCTCGTAGAGCATTCAGAATGTCAGCCTGGTCCATGGCGCGTCCGCCCTCCACAGTAGCCTCACCTGCGAGCTTGTCAGCCCGCTCATTTCCTTGTACTCCCGCATGCCCTGGCACGAAGATGAAACTAATCTTTGCCAGCCGAGACCGCTTCAGAGGCAGCAACCATTCTCTTCGGATCGACCCCTCCTCTATCCTCTTGATCATGTTCATTGAGTCGCTAAGGAAACAAGCCCTAGTGAATGTCTGTGTCTCGAGCCATGTTATTGCTTTACTTACTGCCATGACTTCCATGGTCAGGCTACTTGTGGTTTCAGTGAAAGCACCAGAGTCCTCCTTCACAATTCTCCCTCCGGCCCGAGCTGTAAAGGCCCATGAGCTTCTCACATGTCGGACGACCGACCCATCTGTGTAGATGACCGCGTCACTGTCTAGCGAATTCTCGAAAATCAACGCTTGTACTTCAGCCTCCACAGCAGCCGGATTTTCTTGTCTGCATTTTCTATCTAGTTGGATGCAAACTGAAAAGGATGTGCAGAAGTCTGTTGGCACTTGCACCCACTCCTCGCCAGGTTCTAAGTCCTCAAGTGAACACACCTGTTGAAGAATGTCTTCGGCTTGACCCATCCACGACCGTCCTCTTTTTAACCTGCTGCCCTTCACCTTCCTAATTTCACTATGCAGTGGATGCTGTGTGTTTGCGTTAATTCTGAGGTAGGCGCGTGCCCTGCAAACTTGCATTCTCTCTTCAATGGTTGGAAAATCAAGAAGGTAGCGCATCGCCCTGCATGCTGTATCTCTTGTACATCCAAGAATAATGCGCATAGCTTCATTCTGTATCCTTTCCATCCTTTCTATCTGCTTATGGCTGAGAGTAAGGATTGCCATTGCATACTCCAAAACAGACATGACCAGCCCCTCGTACAGAAGACATAGATGGCGCTGCTCACAGTTTGCTGCCGCCATCACCCGCATCGCTGCCAAACCCAAGCAAGGCTTCGATCAAACCGTATCCCCAGGTAATTCATTGCCTGAGTTCTTTCCACCGTCTCTGAACACAGCATTACAGTTGGTGTTGGATTGTTGACAATATGATTATTCAACGAGAACCAAGTCACTGTTGCCTTTGTTGGGTTGACCATTGCCCCAGCTTCATCACACCAAGTACTTATGCGATTGAGTTCGGTTTGTAGTTCCACAGCAACCTCCTCTCTATCCTTACCCTGACGATACACTAAAACATCATCGGCATATGACAATGTCCTGCCAGGTCCAGTGATCTGCTCACTGGTGATTCTCACTGTGTAGGCGTTGAACAGTACCGGAGATAATGGTGATCCCTGTGGTAGGCCAGGATATATTGTTGTTGGTTCCGAAGTCCAACTGCCACATCTAAAAACTACTTTCCGTTGGAAGAGGGCTGCAGCGATCCAACTAAGGAGGAATGGACTTACGTTTAGTTCAAGAAGCTGAAACATTAAAAAATCCAGTGGTACTCTGTTGTATGCGTCCTCAAGATCAATCGCTGCAGCAACGGTTTCAGTGCCTGAGTGGAAACCTTCATAGACATCGTGGGCAAAGACTGCTGCATTGGTCCAGGTTTCTCTTTTTGGACGGTACCCACCCAGGGTAGGTGGGAAAACACCTTGCCACTCTAGTTGGCTTGATATTTTCCTGGCAATTACCTTCTCCAGCAGCTTGCCTATTGTATTCTGCATGGTTATAATTCGATATCCCTGAATTTTTGTGTGGTCTTTGTCAGGCTTCGGCAAGGGAATCAGATAGCTGTGTAACCATATTAGCCTGGAAATATTAGCCTGGAAACAAGCAAACACGGCTAATGCTGTAACAAGGTCAGATACTCAAACACATTACACTGACCTACAAAACGAAATGTTACAGTTGTTAACACCCACCGGTGCGGGTAACAGTGCTACTCGACAAGAATTTATCGAGGCACAACGCAACGATCAAACTATCACACCTTATTTTAAATTATTAGGTGAGCGAGCGAAAGTTACTAAGAATGCATCATGGTATTTTAAAGTACATAACGGAATTCTCATGCGTTATTATACAACAAATAACCATGAAATTCAGCAAACGATGTTACCGGTAAAACACCGACAAACTGTGCTAAACATTGCACATGAGTCACCGTTTGCTGGACACTTAGCCTACGACAAAACGAGAGCCAGAATTTTGGGAAACTTTTACTGGCCTAAATTTTGTAACGACATTAAAATGTTCTGTAGATCATGTACTATATGTCAACATTCATTCAACATGCGAAAGTATAGCGGTGGACATTACTGGACCCCTGAATCAGGTGTCGAGTAAGGAAAACCAGTTTATACTAAGCGACGATGCAAACAAGGGTGCCAAAACCCTCCTCCTTGAACCTAATCAAAAAGTACTTCTGTTACTACAAGATAAACGGAATTTGTTACTAACATCATGGCAAGGGCCATTCAACGTCGAACGAAAGATATCAGATGTCTACTATGAAATATCGATAAAGGGAAAATTAAAGATATTTCATATCAACATGCTGAAGCCTTATTTCTCACGACAAGAACTGAGGACAGACGAACAGAGTGCACCTACACCAGTTAACCGGACGACAGACGTACATAACACAACTACACTAGGTAGGGCGACAGATCATGACGACATCGCAAACACACCTAGTCAGGAAACAGTACACACAGCTAGTACAACAACAGTACTTAATCAGACGGATGACGACGGAATAGAATTACCTGTCCCGACAGTCGACACGACAGGGACAATCGAGAGCATACGTATAGAAACGAAACTGACAGACGAGCAACGACAACAACTGATAGAACTAGTAACTGAGTACAAGGACATCTTCTCCGACATCCCAGGTAAGACAGACAGAATTGAACACTCTATAGTTCTGACTGATAGCACACCTATCAAATGTAGACCTTATTCCATCCCATTGAATTACAGGGAAAATCTCGATAAGGAATTGTTAAATCTAGAGTCGAGTGGAATAATTCAGAAATCTCAGTCAGAGTATTCTTTTTCAGGAAAAAGGACTCGTCCATCCGCCTCTGCGTCGATTATAGGCGCTTAAACAACGTGACCAGGGTCGACGCTGAGCCTATCCCATCGTGTGACGACCTGATCCTTGATATGTCAACATCACGTATCTTCTCAAAACTTCATCTCACAAAAGGTTATTGGCAGGTCCCGATGGAATCTTCTTCCATTCCTTTGACAGCTTTCTCAACACCTCTAGGCCTGTACGAGTGGCGCTTTCTTCCTTTCGGTCTTCGGAATGCACCAGCCACCTTTGTCAGACTAACTAATAACCTTCTCCACGGAGTGACCAATACTTCTACCTATATTGATGACATTTGCATCCATACAGCAGACTGGACAACACACCTACTGAAACTGCGACACGTCTTCAACAGATTGCGATTATTTGGTCTGACAGTGAAACCCACCAAAGTGGAATTGGGAATGGAAGAAATTGATTTTTTGGGCCATACAATCAACAGAGGCCAATTAAGAACTGATGATAAAATCGTGACCAAGATCCTCAATCTAACTATGCCTACGACCAAGAAACAGGTCCGTAGCTTACTTGGTCTTGTCAACTATTACAGCAAATTTATATCCAATTTGGCTGAAATTACCAGTGTTTTTTCTAATGTGTTAAAAGCATCTGTAAAACTTAATGTGCATGATGCAGAGTTAATCGGTGCGTTATCAAAATTGAAACATTTATTTAGCGTTCCACCTATCTTGCGTTTGCCTAATGTCAATCTTACGTATTATATCCGTACAGACGCAAGCTCCATTTCCATTTCTGGAGTCCTAGGCCAATTTTATGAAGGCAAGTTTCACCCAATAATGTACGTGAGTCGCAAGATCAGTCCGGCTGAAAGAAGATATTCAACATCTGAATTAGAAGCTTTAAGCGTGATATATTGTGTAAGAAAACTTCATCGATTCCTGGCGGGTACAGAGGTTGTTATCGAGACCGATAATTCACCTCTGACGGTCATGCAAACAGGTGTTCATAAGAACAATAGGATCTACAGATGGTCCTTGATTTTGCAAAATTATGCCTTCACTATTAGACCTTTGAAGGGAAGTTTGAACTCTCTAGCTGACACTTTGAGCAGACCTTCTCACATTGAAATACCTGAAATACGAGAAGAGAGCGACCTCACATCACCAGAAACATTGACACTGTAATTACTTAGTGCCCTATGTGGTGATTGTGAAACACTAAAGTGCGTTACCATCGCCAGTCGCTTACATGTATGTAATATAAACTGTGTCAGCATCAGTGGCAAGAACAGACGCATTTGTGAATTGTCTACACCACTACCACTTATACCACCCTTGAGTGGATCGAAATTAGAGACTTGAACCTACACCAACCAGTAGCATACCCTTAGTATGAACTTTACCCAGGACAAGAGCGTGAATCAGACTTTGTCTACCTGAACGTTATTTTCGAGGACATTCTACAGAGGACACAGCTCGAACTTCACACCTGGACGGAATTAGTTAGTATAGTTACTTAACAATTATTTGTGATATGTACATAACATGTCTTATAAACAGTTGCGTTTAACTTCATATTTTGTGGAAATATCAAAATTATTTCTATAGATTTACCATATAGCTTTATTTAGGACATTTCATAGTTATAATAGACCTATAGTTAGTTAAGAACTTAGTTAAATTAACATCCACATCATATTACTTTAATTTATTACCATTTAAACTAATTTAGTTATATAAGTTAATTAAAACATCACTTACAAATTAACCCGGTCATTTAATCATTTATATCATTTTAGGCATTAATATACTTTAAGGTAAATAACCCATTTTTCTTAAAATTAAATTAATTAGTTAGATTATTTCCCTTAGATAAATTTAGAAAAGTGCACCAACTCATGATAGATTAGTTAGAGCACTCATTACTATAGGATTGGTAGCAAACAACCCGTGTCAATCATGTATATTTTTGTATATATTGACAAGTGCATAAACATAGCACAGTCATGTGGCTGGAATACCCATGTCAATTCAGCCAGCTGTTTAATGTACATAATTTTTGTTCGACCATGCAATATTTCTTGAACCATATTCTAATGACGGCCTATATTTTGAAACCACTTTGTGAATGAAAGGTGAATGAAAGATGTGTGAATGGTACAGAGAGAGAAGAACGAAAGATGCGTGAAAGATAGAGACAGAACGAATGAAATTAAGAGAGTGAGAGAGTGAGAGAGATGTTGCGGTATTTTGTCACCGCACAAAATGACTTGTTGTGACATTTCTGCGTCAATCTGTGTAATCGATGTGTTGTCAATTTTTATAAGTGTGTAGTTGCAATATACAAAACACTGATCAGACCAGTTGTGCTGTATGGCTCTGAAACCTGGAGTACAACGAAAGGAGACGAAGCCTTGTTACAAACCTTTGAGAATAAAATTTTAAGACGCATCTTTGGACCCATTAGGGATACACAAAGTGGAGAGTGGAAAAGAAGAAGTAACAAAGACATTTATGATCTGTTTAAGTCCCCGCTAATCACTGGTATCATGAAGGCTAATAGACTACAATGGCTGGGGCATATAGAAAGAATGGAAGATAATAGGGAAACAAAACTCGCTTACACTCAGGAAATAAATGACCGTAGACCCCGAGGTAGACCAAGAAGGCGATGGAGAGATAATACATGTACAGACCTACAGGCACTTGGAATCAACGACTGGCAAGAGAAGGTCCACCAGAGAGACGAATGGAGACGGATTGTATTTGCAGCAAAGAACCTCAATGGCTCGGAACGCTGAAGAAGAAGAAGAAGTTGCCATACTTTAGTGGTAAACATAGGGAACATATTTTGAGCATCATAAAACGGCACTGTAGACATAAATTAGCATAACACACTTGTTTGTGACTACAGTAAACCACTTTACGGCGCGCGAAATAATACATACACTTATATTAGAAACGCATACACATGTCAGTAAGATAAATACACTTTAATTTAGTAGAGAACACACAACCAACCAGAAAAACAAACACATAAACTTGCATACATCATTACTTTCAAAGAACCATAACTACTCCAACAGGGGAAACAATAATATCTCTAAAGCCTTAGTGTAACACTTAAATATTTCTTCACAAGCGGGAGCTAAAAGGTGAAGAGTGGCACAATAAACATGCATACAAGTTGGGGCTTATTATATGGGAGCATGAACATTTATTGTCCATGTTTTGCACTCATAATAGAAGCAAGTTGTTAGGGATTGTTAATTTTGGACAATCTGAGGACAGGCCATTTGGGCATCGGTTTCGGATCTCACAATTCTCATAATAGTATAGCCAACTGTACTAGTGTATGGAGCTACTCAATTAGCCGAGTGAAGTGATACAACAGTGTGACAAAGGAGATGAGAGATCTTGTCCTATCCCCATAAAAGAAGTACAGTACTCGCAAAGTCGTTGACAAAATTAGACAGCCAATTTTTGTAAGATTACTTGTGTTACCCCTACAACTTAAAAGTTTGTAACACAACAGGGCAGGATGGAGAGCCTGTCAAAGACTTAGGAGATAGCTTAGGAGATAGCTCTAAGCTATAAGCTCTAAGAAGAGCTGAAATAGAGCATTAGAATAGAGCAAGTGACGTAATAAAATAGGAGACCAGACAGGAGAGACACTATCGCTATAAATAGCGATAACGGGACACCCTTGTGTCAACAAGAAGGGCAACCAGTGCAGATGAGCGGAGTTGCCCAAGATACTGGGAAACCGGGTACACGAGGAAGACCGAGTAACTCTGGTTAACACAACCCAGGGCCCAGCACGTAAACCAACTAAAGCACGCTGAGCTAATTGCTGGTGACTGAACACACCACGCTCAGCGAGCTCAGGCGGACATCAGACGGCGTAGAGATCAGACGTGTATCCGCTAGGGATACTTTGTGGTTTAAAGGACAGTATTATAGTTATAATAATCTAGCTTAGCTTCAATAGTTATAATGTGTACATCATCTCCTCATTCCATCTTATCGTCATTACATTCTATGTTCAATACCGTTATGGTATTCCGCTCATGGAGCTATTGTTGATCAGCTCCGAATAAACATGTATCCTTTTACAAACGATATGAGTTGTCACTTCATGTAGTGTAAAAGAAGGGAATCCTTGTACGCCTGTCGCAAGTGAGTTGCTGACAGCATAACATTGTCACTTATCTTATCAACACGTCTAACCACAGTTCTCCTGGATAAAGTAATGTTGTCAGATCTGTGTGTGTGTGTGTGTGTGTGTGTGTGTGTGTGTGTGTGTGTGTGTGTGTGTGTGTGTGTGTGTGTGTGTGTGTGTGTGTTCTGGACACATAGTGTTTGCTGCATCTAGCAAACATTCCTTGATGAACTCGCCATCAGAAAATGGCTTGTTCTGTTTTACAATTCTGTGTGACAGCACAAGACTAGCTTCATTTGCAGCATCTTGAATTTAAGACTGTTTAGTGATAACAGTTTGCTGTTTCTCCTAAAATTTTCACCAACTCAAGGCATTTCCTTTCTCTCCCTTCGGTTGTTAAATTGTATCCGAAATCGGAATATTTTGTTTGATAATGTCTTTTTAAATTGTACTCCTTGAAGACAGCCACTGACTCACTGACACACACACACACACACACACACACACACACACACACACACACACACACACACACACACAGAGCGTCAGGCAAGGTTGTGTATTATCTCATGATTTGTTCTCATTGTACAGTGAAAATATAATTAGATCTACAGAATAATAACGCCACAAAAATATGCCATATATTGATATATGAAGTCCAGGGAGATATAATGATGTGAAGTAGAAAGTTCAACGCTGGCTGGTTGGATATAACTGTTCGACTGTGATTGCAACAGTGAGTGCACAAACTAAACTTAAACAGACTAAATTAACACAGCAGGAACGCTTACTTGGACTTGGACTGCAGTTAGGCATCAACCAAGTCCCTATTTCCACCCACTTCGGCTCTTAACTCTTCAACCAACATCATATCACTGTGCTGTGAAATAGTATTAACATCGCCTCTACCACTAGACCACATCTCTGATCTAGCATCATCTGGTTGTTTCGCATATTTTTGTTGCATGGATTATCCTAATTTCTGGCGCTACCACCATTCCATTTCATCTGATTTCTAAGTCTCTTATGCTTAGAAAAGTTATTGAAGGATCTTGCAAGATCCTCTAATCTGTTATCCTCCTGATAAAACAGATATTGAAGCTGTGCAAACAAACCTGTCACCCGTCGATCTTGTCTGCTGTGCACAACATACTCGCACTCCATGCCGCTCTCACATTTATAATTTAATATCAACGGATAACCCACCTTGTTGGCCAAAGCAATGTACTCCCCCCCCCCCTCCCCGTTTTGGGTATTACTGTTTAACGGTGAGCTCTGACATGACAGTAGAGTCAAGCGGGTGGGAAACTGCTATTCCCAACACAGTAGAGAGTAAATGCACTGTTCTGAACCAATGTCAGTAAAGGTTACCCGATTTAGGTTACCGGCAATCAAAATACCAACACACTACAAGAGACACCTCTCTAGCGTAACACTCTCTCGGAACGTCACAGGCTAACATGGGCTCTGTTGTGTCACTACTTAGATCAAAAGCAATGCAAACAAACAAAATTGTATACTTATTCAACAAAACACTGGCTAATTGCTAAGACAATGGGAAGCAGAGGTGTTTCCAAGGCACCAGGGCCGGGTTATATACTGGCCAAGACCTATTGACGCGTCCTCGACGAGCGTCCTGGGCAACAGGTCCCTTCGGGATCCTGGCTGAAGTCAATAGGATCGCCGATTGCTCCGAAGTCGGAGAGTGTCTGCCTGTATGGCGAGGAACCACCAGTCTGCACACCAATAAGCCAGACATGGGACATCGGATACTCACGCAAACTGTATGACATCACACTGATGTTGGACAACAGGATGCCTTCATCCGACATACAGGACTTTGCGTTGGAGCTCAAGCCAATGAACACAAGCAAGCAAGCAAGCTAAGACAATACTAACTTAACCATCCAAGGGCTGTCAAATCCTGGCAGGCTCGTCACTTGAAGGTGAGGGGAAAATGAGGTGAGATAGAGAGCGATGGCAACAGTGAGTGCACGAATCAACATATACAGACTAAACTAACAAACTTGGAACAATACGAAAGATCCTTTTGTCTGTTATAAAATCTACAACTTCAGGGACAAATAATGCTCACGCCCATTGTAATACAAAAAACACACAATATAGACACCTGCAGTCTAGAAACAAACACTGACAATGATGTATGCTTTCTAGCAAATAACCAGACCTCTGCCATCTATGTGGACAAAGTCTGTCAGGTACACCAAGTGCAACACCTGAATGGTTAATCAGTGTAACCACTTGTCACTCCACACAAAGAGGAAAGTCTACAACATTACATCTAACCTAAATGGACTCTCACATAAACGAAAGAGATGTGACACTTAAACAAAATTAACTTCGATACTAACAAAAGCCCAGGAGAGCCTTGACACTGCAGTTATTAGCCACTCCTGCAACCTAAAAGCAGCATCTGATTATATGTATTACAAAATTCAAAATGCGTACATGAATAATAAATGCCAAAGTTTGCCCATTTTATTCCTCTTTGGTGATTAAACCTTCATTTGTTAAATGCAACAATCAGTGTCGTATAAAAAAATCACACACTTTACCATCTTCTCCAGTTGTGCCACTGCTATCATAAAATATTTCTTGATACTGTTTGGGTTGACCTCTCGTACTATCTTCTGCTGCATTCTTCTTTATATATTAATAAATTACTCTTGCATATGCTCTGTAGCTATTGGTACATGTCATTCCACCCTCATGTTCTTTCATTCGTTATATATGTATACTAATAATCATAATATTGCTGCCAAGAATATTCTCATGAGACATCTATCCATTCTCCAGGCAGACCCGGTCACTCGCGATGTCTTTTCAGAGCCCCCCCCCCCTCCCCCACTGGTGGCATATCGGAGGGATCGTAACCTGAGGGAAGTGCTAGTCCATAGCACTCTACTCCAACCTCACAAGTCTCTTCCTGGCACGGCGCCATGTCTTCGATCTCGTTGTAAGACCTGTCCACATGTCCTTCAAACCCAGAGTATGGCTTTCCCGAAAACTACTTCCCACATCCGGGAGAGCTTCTCTTGCACGAGTCGCAACGTTTTCTATGCGATCATCTGCACACGTTGTGACATGAGATATGTTGGGAAGACAGGTCTTCGTCTGGCGGACAGATTTAGGCAACACCTCTCTGATATCAACATTGGTGCACAGAAACATGTACTCCTACATTTCAACAGTTCTGACCACTGTGGCGTTGCCGACATACAGGTCACGGCGATCAAATCTTGCATATCTCAGCTAGCGGTTCCCTCACCGGTCGTCTTAGCCATTCCCCGAGCTTCTTGCTTTAGTGATCTTTAGTCAGTTGACCCTTTAACCACTACATCCGGTTTATTCCATACACGGATAGCCGCTAACGCTAGGATACAGATAAGTACCTTTTATACTTTCATGTAGTGTCTTTCGTGTATTTGTTAGTCTAGTTTTATTTGTTTGTTCTGTTGCCGACGAAGGCTTTGGCCGCAACGTCCATTTTGTCTCTTGTAATCGTGCTCTAGTAAAGCTCACAATATCTACTTATCGTTTTCGGTGATTCATTCATTGCTTTTTAAGCTTTACTGCAATTCCCCTCATTCTTATTAACTATATGTATACTAAAAAGCCCTATTCTTCACACGCATTTATATAATAGTTCTTCTGATCAACAACAACCTAATGAATCTGAATTACACTGCACAATGTAACTGCATACATGTAATATGTTTTTACTTAACTGTACAGTCAAACCGTATTTGCCTATTTTATTCGTCAAAGACTATCTTTCATCATCATTTTCATCGTCATCATCATCCATGTGCCTCATTATCACATTATCACAATGTGACACCCATGCAGCAATATTCGTTATTTCAGCATTTGATGTAATACACACACCTGTATTTCTAACACGATCATCGTTCTTTGTACACTTGTAGATCAGCAGAGTGGACTTACCTCACCCTCTCCTACTTTTAAAGACCTAAACTTTTACGAACTCCCACGTGACTTAGAAAAATTTATTTTGAAATGCCATGATCCAAAATGCTACTGTACATCAACACCTCCAATACAACACAATACAGCCTGACACATCTGAAAATTATTATTACAAACTAATTGAAACCAGTGTTGTCAATGGCGTACTCTAATTAGTGGTTGCTTTAGCAGATGTCCACTTATATTCTCTCTTCTCCATGCCCCACTTGGTACACAGCTTATTAAATTTCGCTTTGTTATACCTCATGTGACATACCCGATGTACATACACATCTTTGTAATAGGTGGCATATAGCCTTTTACAACAAACTTTCCATTACATGGCAAGTATCCTGTTTTATCCAGTGAACAACAGGGGTTAGAATTGAATTGTAAGAAGACACAGATTATGGTCGTCACTAGGAAGGAAGAAATACCACAATGTAATATACAAGTAAATGGGCATATTCTTAAACAAATGAATCGGTACAACTATCTCGGAACAGTCATAAGATCTGATGAGAGATGCCACGAAGATATTAGAAAAAGAATTGTTATGGAGAAAGTAGCCTTTTGCAAGATGAAAAACATACTGGCCACTAAAATATATCAATTAAAACGAGAAAAAGAGTGTTGAAGTGCTACATAGAACCTGTACTTTTATATGGATGTGAGGCGTGGAAAATGAGCAGACAAGCTGAAAAACATCTGATGGCTGTGCAAATGTGGTTTCCGAGGAAAATGCAAAGAATACAATGGACAGATAGAAAAACCAATAAACAAGTCCTTCAAGAAACAAGTGAAGATCATAAACTGATTAGAGACAATAGATGTAGACAGTCAAAATCTTGTGGACATGTTATGAGAAGAAATGAGTTGGAGAACTTGGTGACAACTGGCAAGATCGAAGGGAACAGATCAAGGGGGAGACCAAGAATTAAATACCTGTATGGCTTGGCCACGTGGCATGGTCGAGACAGAAACACGGAGCTAATCCACGACTCTGGTGATCCAGTGAGATGGCAGAACATGTTCGCCCACGCTTATCAGCATGGCACATAATGAATTAATCCTGTTTAACTTAAGACAAAACCTCTTGTCATAACACAACACCAATCTTGTCCACCAACAATGTGATACACCGTCTAGCACAAATACCATTGCATTTCTGTTGGAGATTTGATGCCAGACGTGAATTATTTCTCACTAACACACCCATTTACCTTATTGATCATCTTGGTGAAGATCTGCCATAGCTCTGCATGAGAGACGAATGGAGACGGAATCTGATAAGCGTGGGTTTACATTAGTTTGCAATAATATCAGATGTGGCAGGCTGTATTGTGTTGTATTGGAGGTGTTGATGTACAGCAGCATTTTGGGTCATGGCATTTTAAAAGATAGTTTTCCAAGTCACGTGTGAGTTCATATAAGTTTAGGTCTTTAGAAGTAGGAGAGGGTGAGGTAAATCCACTCTGCTGATCTACAAGTGTACAAAGAACGATGATCGTGTTAGAAATATAGGTGTGTGTATTACATCAAATGCTGAAATAACGAATGTTGCTGCATGGATGTCACATTGTGATAATGAGGCACATGGATGATGATGACGATGAAAATGATGATGAAAGGTAGTCTGAGACGAATAAAGTAGGCAAATATGGTTTGACTGTTCAGTAAAGTAAAAACATATTACATGTATGCAGTTACATTGTGCAGTGTAATTCAGATTCATTAGGTTGTTGTTGATCAGAAGAACTACTATATAAATGCGTGTGAAGAATAGGGCATTTTAGTATACATATATAACGAATGAAAGAACATGAGGGTGGAATGATACGTATTGATAGCTACAGAGCATATGCAAGAGTAATTTATTAATATATGAAGAAAACTGCAGCAGAAGATAGTACGAGAGGTCAACCCAAACAGTATCAAGAATTATTTTATCATAGCAGTGGCACAACTGGAGAAGATGGTAAAGTGTGATTTTTTAATACGAAACTGATTGTTGCATTTAACAAATGAAGGTTTAATCACCAAAGAGGAATAAAATAGGCAAACTTTGGCATTTATTATTCATGTATGCATTTTGAATTTATAATACAGATAATCAGATGCTGCTTTTAGGTTGCAGGAGTGGCTAATAACTGCAGTGTCAAGGCTCTCCTGGGCTTTTATTTGTGTCGAAGTTAATTTTGTTTAAGTGTCACATCTCTTTCGTTTAGGTGTGAGTCCTTTTAGTTTAGATGTACTGTTGTAGACTTTCCTCTGTTTGTGGAGTGACAAGTAGTTGTAGTGATTAACCATTCAATGTTTGTACTTGGTGTACCTGACAGACTTGGCCCAGAGAGAGGGTAGATGTCTGATTGAAACCACTCATCATTGTCAGTGTTTCATTCAAGACTTCAGTTGTCTTTAGTGTTTGTTTTATTGTACTACAATGTGTGTGAACATTATTTGTCCCTGAAGTTGTAGATTTTATGAGACAAAAGTGAGCTTTCGTATTGTTCTAAATGTGTTAGTTTAGTCTGTGTATGTTTGATTCGTGCACACACGGTTGCCATCGTGCTCTATCTAACATAATGTTCCTCTCATCTTCAAGCGACGAGCCTGCTAGGATTTGACAGCCATTGGGTGGTTATGTCAGTATGTTCTTAGCAATTAGCCAGTGTTGTGTTGAACAGGTCTGTACTTTTGTGTGTTTTCATTACTTTTGGTCTATGCAGTCTTAAGTCGAGACACATCAAAGCCCATATAGCTTGTGACGTTTCCAGAGAGTGTTGCGCCAGAGAGGGGTCTCTTGTAGTGTGTGTTGATATTCTGATTGCCCTCAGGTAACCTTTACTGCCATTGGTTCAGAACAATGATGGTACTTTCTACTATGTTGAGAATAGCAGTTTTCCACCCACTTGACTCAACTGTCATGTCAGAGCTCACCGTTAAACAGTGTTCCCGTGTGTTGCCGGGGCCCATAAGGGAAGCAAAGAATAGTAACACTGCAGCCTACCACGCATGTCGTAAGAGTCGACTAAGGAGGCTTGATGGTTCCGTCGCCCTGCTACTGAGTGAGTGCGTGGCGAGACACTGTGAGCTGTGAGTTTCGTGTAAAATGCTTTTGAATATGCCCGAGGTTTTTTGGAAGGTGACTGCATGTTCGGAGCGATTGCAGATGGCTATGTCCCAGAGTTGACCGGTTTTTGCCTTATGCAGAAATGCGTGGCTGCTGGGCTTCTAGTTGACTGCCACTACCATCGACGATGAACTGTATTTCGTGGACTGTGTGGGTGAACATCTAGGAAACATCCAGATGGGAAAATGACTGCCGATTCCATCAGAAATGAAATGGGTGTTTTGTGGGGGACTATTGTGTTGACATTCTGGCGGCGGCATTATGCACAGTGTATCTGTGCGGGCTTTTGTTTGTCGAGACTCCTGTCTTTTTCACTTTTCACATTGGGCAGTGGGGAGCATTTTGTGTGATATTCACTGGCACAGGAACGGAGCATAATGGGGACGACCCGTTGCTGTGAAGTGGGAACTGCGACTAACTAACTAACTAACTAACCAACCGTTAAACAGTGATACCCATAAGGGGGGAAGTACTTTGCTTTGGCCAACAAGGTGGGCTATCCGTTGAGATTAAATTATAAAGGTGAGAGCGGCATGGAGTGCGGGTGTGTTGTGCGCAGAAGACAAGATCGATGTAATCAGGGAGAGTATCCGTCCCAACCAAGAGACCTGGAGCTTCGTCAGCTGGTGATGACCCCCAGGAGATGTTGCAGGCCATACGTAAAGTATATGTGGAGCAGCGCAACATGGCGAGGCTGGCTGCAGCTTTCTTTGATGTAAGACAGAACATATGGGAATCCATAAGGGATTTGTTCCACTTGTCTACAGAACCTAGCAGTTGGTGGTGGAGGCACAGGAGAGGAGTGACATGATTACTTGGGATACAGTGATCCCAAGTGACGGGTTTATTTGCACAGCATCAATATCTTTTTTATCAGGAGGATAACAGAGTAGAGGATTTTTCAAGATCCTTCAACAACTTTTCTCAGCATAGGAGATTTAGAAATCAGATGAAATGGAGTGGTTGTAGCGCCAGAAATTGTGGTAGTCCATACAACAAAATTATGCGAAACAACCAAATGATATCAGATCAGAGATGTGACATAGTGGCAGAGGCGATACTAATACTATTGAGCAGCACAGTGATACGATGTTGGTTGTGTTAGTTGAAGAGTTAAGAGCTGAAGTGTGTGGAAAGAGCGACTTGGTTGATGTTTTAATGCAGTCCAAGTCCAAATAAGCATTCCTGGTATGTTAATTTAGTATGGGTAAGTTTAGTTTTTGCACTCACTGTTGCAATCACATTCTAACAGTTATATCCATTCATCCAGGGTTGGCCTATCTGCTTCACATCATCACATCTCCCTGGAATTCATATATATATATATATTTCCTGCAGGCCGTGCTGAATTGTTGCTATCAAGACAGTGTCATCAGCATACGTTATTTATAGTATGTCCACCGACCAGGATCCGTGGCATATTTTATGTAGATCTCATTATATATTAATTGTTCAATTAAAACAAATCATGAGACAATACACAACCTTGCCTGACGCCTTTCTTTATATGTATATATACAAACCTCGGTTTTCGTGAATAATCACAAGAAAACAATAGCAACACCCGAAACCGACAAAAAACGAGGCAATAATTTCCATATGAATCAATGTAAAGGCAACTAATTCGTTCTAGATACTCTAATGTTAAGGTTAATTTTTCAGATGGGTGTATGGGTGACGCGGGACATATTTCTTATGATCCAGGGTTTTTCCGGAAGGTTGTTATGGGAGCAAGGTTCTGCAAAGGACATGCAACTGAACGAACGAATGAACGAATGAATGAATGAATGGAAGAATGAATGAATGAATGAATGAATGAAGACACTCTAAAATACATACCAAAAATACATGTTATAGAGTATAAATATAATATTTAATACTATTTTTCGGTCCCAGACGTGTCCGAACTTGCACCTTCGCCGTGCCTAGTAACACAATGTGTGCCAGTGCGCCACTTGACTTTTTCAAACCATAATCTGATGGCCTTTCAATCACTAAGTCTCGGTCATTTTCTTAATGAGCTCGGCACACAACAAATGGCCATTTCACATATGATTGCCTCCGAAACAGAATCGCCATCTAACTGTTTTTGATATATCCAAATTAATAATGACTGTTCGACATCTTCAGTTGTTTGCATCTCTGTTTCGTTAGCAAATTGATATTTTTCGCTACATTAGCCCTCTTGTATTGCTTCGTTTTTCGCCACAATGAAATTTATCGTTGATGGCGACTTCCCGTACATGTGGTCGATTCCAGCAATCTTAATGCCGCTCTCGTATTTTATTATTAGCAAGTGATGCTGACACAACGAAAAACAACACCAAACTGAGCAGAAGAACTCGTGGGTCCCTTCGTTTTCCCAAAATTAGCAGCGAGGTCCTGTGGGCACGTGGGCGAAACCCTACCGAGATTTGATTCTCTGTGTGTGTGAGTGTATATATTGTATATATATATATATATATATATATATATATATATATATATATATATGTGTGTGTGTGTGTGTGTGTGTGTGTGTGTGTGTGTGTGTGTGTGTGTGTGTGTGTGTGTGAGTGTGTACACATAAGTGTGTGTGTGTGCGTGCTTGCGTGTGTGCGTGCGATTGTGTGTGTGTGTGTTTTTTTTTTTTTTTTGTTTTTTTTTTGATTACCCATGCCAATTAATGCTATCATCTGATGCCATTCAGGCACATTATTTCGACCCAGCTTCTCTGTCTTGATACAATCCAATTGTGCGCATAGTCTTCTCCTGTCTCTCACGGTGCACCAGCCTCTTTTTCATTGTGGACAGGGCAGAGAGTATTTAAGCAATAGTCTCATACTCTCCAGGAGTCTGCGAAAACACATATAAGCAGTAATTAAAATTACAAATTGCCCTTCCACGATCTGCGAAGATACAAATATACAGGAATTAAAATTAGCACTTTTGTTCATTCATTGGCACCTTGCCGTCTTGACAGACGATAGTTTGTGCTTCAAAAAGGCATAATAACTTTTTACTGATAATGTGACTGATAAGGCTAATTCGCGCTGTAAATGTTCGTTCACAGTGGGTGCATGTGAACACGTGGTCATTTCCACCATCATGCACTATCTTACGTCTCACACGCTCGGTGTGTGACTTATCTGCAATAATTTTCTCCTTTGTCTTTATTCCATTTCTGATGTTTGCCCTCCATGCAACAGGTTCAGCGGCGACATGCTCCCAATGTGCGTTATCAATGCCTTTACCAATCATGTCCCGTTTACACACATCTTTGTATCGTAGTAGAGGCCGACCCTGAGATCTCTTACCCATCTGTAATTCTCCAAACAAGATGTCCTTTGGTATTCTACCATCATCCATCCTCCAAAGATGTCCTGTCCATCTAAGTCTACGAAGACTGAGCATGGAATAAACCGTCACACAATCTGATCTTTCCAATACTTCAGTATTTGTGATTTTGTCTTGCCACTTAATACCAACTGAAGTCAATGAAACGAGGGCACCAACGCAACACATATGCTTTAAAAGACAAAAATGGGAATATGATAAATACCAATGAGGAAATGTGAAACACATGGAAGTAATATTTTGTTTAATTACTAAATTGTGAAGCTCCAAGTAACATTTTCCCACAGGAAGAGGTTCTAACATGCGAACCACAAATTGAAGAACCTACATTTGAAGAAATCCTATATGTAATCACACGACTTAAAAACAATAAGGCAACTGGGACTGATGGAATTGCTGCTGAATTTATAAAGGCAGGTGGCCATGCATTACATCTAAAGCTATACAAACTAATAATAAAAATCTGGAGTACAGAAGAATTACCCCATGACTGGAAAGAGTCATTATTGGTACCTATCTTTAAGAAAGGAGACAAGTTCCAATGTGGAAATTATAGAGGAATATCACTACTGTCCACAAGCTATAAGATACTATCCGCAGTATTACTAAATATACTAAAACCATATTCAGAAGACATATTAGGTGACTACCAGGCGGGTTTTAGACAAAACAGATCAACAATAGATCAGATATTTATCTTACGACAAATAGCCGAGAAAAATTGGGAATATAAAAGAGATCTCCATAACATTTTTGTGGATTTTAAAAAGGCTTATGATAGTGTCCATAGGAATAGTCTATGGAATGCTGTGCAGGAATTTGGAATACCAAGGAAGTTAATCAACATGACCAGACTATGCATGGAAGATACTTATAATATAGTAACATATAAAGGCAGGAAATCAGACCCTTTCCAAATAACATCTGGCTTGAAACAGGGTGATGCACTATCGCCGCTACTCTTCAATCTGGCTCTAGAGAAAGTTGTAAGGAAGGTGAAGTACACAATATACAAAACACTGATCAGACCAGTTGTGCTGTATGGCTCTGAAACCTGGAGTACAACGAAAGGAGACGAAGCCTTGTTACAAACCTTTGAGAACAAAATTTTAAGACGCATCTTTGGACCCATTAGGGATACACAAAGTGGAGAGTGGAAAAGAAGAAGTAACAAAGACATTTATGATCTGTTTAAGTCTACGCTAATCACTGGTATCATGAAGGCTAATAGACTACAATGGCTGGGGCATATAGAAAGAATGGAAGATAATAGGGAAACAAAACTCGCTTACACTCAGGAAATACATGACCGTAGACCCCGAGGTAGACCAAGAAGGCGGTGGAAAGATAATACATATACAGACCTACAAGCACTTGGAATCAACGACTGGCAAGAGAAGGTCCACCAGAGAGACGAATGGAGACGGATTGTATCTGCAGCATAGAACCTCAATGGCTCGGAACGCTGAAGAAGAAGAAGACTTAATACCAAGAATTCTTCGCAGACACAGCATATGAAAGCTGTTTAAACGTTTCTCTTGATGTGAGTAAGTTGTCCAGGTTTCACTGCCATAAAGAAGAGTACTAAGGACACAGGCTTGATAGACAAGGACTTTTGTTTTGGCAGTAAGCTTCCTGTTCTCCCAGACTCTTTTTCTTAACATGTTCATTGTTTAAATATTGAGCACAACCCACTACTGGCAACGCCGATCGCATTCTGGCATGACCCTAAGGCCTATCCACGTCAATATGGAAGCACTATACTCGAGTTTCGCCCTCATTTGAGCTCGTCAGTAGTGCATATCCCTGACCGGATCCGGAAACAGTCCCGGATCACGCGTGCGAAGCGGGTGTGTAACCACGCAGCACACACTGGACACACCAAATTATCACAACAGAACATCACAACGCTACCCATCGTAGGCTATGCTCAAGATTGCCCAATCGCCGCGACCGACGTCCGTCAATCGATGGGACCCGAACGATCGTTGCTCCAGCATCCTTTGCCCTTTTTCATTCTTGCGACCGATGTTGTATTTTCCAGGGCACACTGGCCATGAACTGGAGTCCTTACCCACAAGAGCATTGAAATCACCGAGCATATAAATGTAGTCAGATTTTGGAGCTGCCTTGATCACGGAGTCTAACTCCGTGTGTGTGTGTCCTTTATGCGTTCCCGAACGGTCCATCCGACTGAGATGAAATTTTGTACAGATGTTGTTCTCACTCCCGCAGATCCAACTAAAATAGCTAGTTAGTTTAAAATCAACAATTTTTCCTCAAGCACGAAAGAGGGAGGCATTATGAGCTTCAAAAACAGACGAGCAACGGGAAGCAAGATTAGAAACCAATCGAGTACGCACTGCTCAAGCACGTTCATCTAGAAACCAATCGAGTACACACTGCTCAAGCACGTTCATCTGAAACAGGCGAGAAGTGGCAAGCAAACTGAAAACCGTTCGAGTGCGCGATGCTCAAGCATGTTCATCTGTTGTACAGATGTTGTTCTTACTCCCGAGGATCCAACTGAAATATTTATTTAGTTTAACTATTATATTTATTCTCTGGTAACTAATAAAATATCAATAAATTAGCTGATAGGGCCCAAGGGCCGAACGCGTACTCTGTGAGCTTAGAGAAATGTATTTGAATGTATAATGACTACTTATATGAATTAAATGAGACACCTCCTGTCAGGGATTAGGCAACGTTGGGCCGGGTCGTCAGCTATTACTTATTAATAAAAGATTTAGAAATGCATTAATTAATGTAAAGGCAATGCCTGGTGCTGACTGTAATAGTGATCATGTACAACTATGTGGACAAATAAAAGGAAGATTAAAAAGAGGGGGAAAAATTTTTAAGTACTTGAGACTTAATAAAGAGGTTCTGAAAGTAGATAAAGAAAAATTCAAGAACAATACAGAGTGACTGTGAAAAAATAGGTACAATGCAATAGCTAAAATACAGAGTATAAATGAACAATGGGAAATTGTAAGAGACTCCATTCATCAAACTAGCTAAGAAATATTACCAGAGAGAAGCCAAAAAGCTAAGGAAAAAAATCGGATGAATGAAGAAATCTTAATGCTGATGGACAAAAGGAAACATAATAAAAATGACAAACAAGAGTGTGCTAAGATAAATAAAGAAATAATAGATAAATGTTTGAAGGCAAAAGAAAGTTGGTTAAACGGGCAATGGAAAAAAATTTAATTAAATTCCATTAAAGATCAAACCTACGGAAAGAAAAACAGTGGAAGAAGAATGGGAGATGTTCAAATCAAGCATTTTAAATACTGCAAAAATAACATGCGGAACCACGAAAAAACGCAAAACACGGATAAAGAAAATAACAAGTTGGTGGAACGCAGAAGTAAAGAAAGCGGTAAAAGAAAAAAAGGAAAAATATAAAAAGTGGTTGAAGAGCAAACAGGAATGTGATTACAGAGAATACAGAATAGCGAGAAGACGTGTGAGTAGAATAGTAAAGAGGGAAAAACAAAAAGACTGGGAAGAGTATGGAGAAACCCTAAATAAAAACTACAAGGAGGCAACCAGAAACTTCTACAAAAAGATAAGTGCAATGCGAACCAGAGGAGAACCCTTTGACCCAACTGAAATAATTAACAGCGAAAATGGAGAACCAATAAGTGAACAAAAACAGATCCTAATAAGATGGAAGCAGTATTTCGAACAACTTCTCAACATCCCATCAGATGTCACAGGAATTCAAGAGACCTACACAGATGTCACCGAGGAACTAGAACCAGACATACTAAAAGAAGAAATTATAGAAGCCATCAGATTAGCCCCATTAAACAAATCACCAGGACAGGATGAAATACCAAATGAACTAATTAAAGCAGCAAGGGAAGTAGGAACAGCTTGGCTACATAGACTATTCAACCATGTTTGGGTAGAACAACAGACACCACGAGACTGGGGAAACGCCATAATTATCCCAATTTGGAAAAACAAAGGCAGCAAAAGAGATTGCACACAATACAGAGGCATTTCACTGTTGAGTCATACTGGGAAAATATTTTGCAAAATTCTTGAAAAAAGATTACGAACTATTTTAGAACCCCAGCTAAGCGAAACGCAGCTTGGATTTAGGAAAAACAAAGGATGCACAGACGCCATTTTTGCTATTAGACAACTTATAGAAAAATCAATTGAATTCAATGAAACACTCTACTTAGCCTTTGTCGACCAAGAAAAGGCATTTGATAGGGTAGATAGAAACAAGCTGTGGGAAATCCTTAAACAATATGGAGTGAGTACACATCTAACAAACCTATGTAGAAGTTTATACAACAACAGTGAATGCATAGTGAGAGCAACTGGAGAACACTCAGAACCCTTCACCATAAGATCTGGAGTACGACAAGGTTGTGTCATGTCCCCTCTCTTGTTCATAACATATATAGACAACATATGTAAAGAAACCAGCCAAGCAGAGACAGCAAAAATACCGCATGACGAGAACACAGAAGAAGAACCATCTGCAAATCTAACCATTAGAGAACTCCTGTTTGCGGACGACCAAGCACTAATAGCAAAATCAGAAGCTGAATTACAAGACCACATGAATAGTCTAAACGAAATGTGTAGGGAACATAACATGAAAATTAGCACAAGTAAAACATAGGTAATGACTATAACTAAAGAAGAACAAACAGCAACAATTCACCTAAACGAACATCCCTTGAAACAAGTAAAGAGCTTCAAGTACCTAGGAAGTATAATATCATCAAATGGCAGATCAGAAGACGAGATCGAAAATAGGTGCAATAAGGCAAATCATCTCATTGGACAAATGGCACCAATACTAAAGAACAAACAAGTATCAATGACTACTAAGAAAGCACTTTACAACACAATCTTCCTACCAACTCTGTGCTACCAATGCCAAACCTGGACAATGACAGAAAAAGAGAAAAGAAAAATCACAAAAACAGAAATGAGGTTTCTGAGAAGAATACTCAACGTATCAAGAAGAGATAAGATCAGAAATGAAGAAATCAGGACTAAAGTGGGGGTTAAAGCAGCACTAGATTTTATCAGAAAACAGCAAGTCAAATGGTTTGGCCATGCAAGTAGGCTACCAGTCAACAGCATGCCACAACAAGCAATGATGTACAGACCAGATGGAATCAGAGGAAGAGGCCGACCACGTAAACGTTGGACGGAGGGAATAACAGAATCCATGGGAATGTCGATATACGAAGCCCATAACCGGGCACTCTCACGAAGTTTATACTTCACCTCGACACCGCAAGGTACAAGAGGAACATGATGAGATGAGATGAGATAAAGATAAAAAAGTATGCACAGACAAATGAGTGAGCTCACAGGAAGAAAATAAGAATAAATGCAGGGTGTTTGAAATCAAAAACAGGAAAGATACTATTGGAGGAAGGTGTTATAATAAAGAGGTGGAATGGGTATATAAGAGAATTATATAATGGAGAGAGGGAAGAATTAACAGAAGCAAGTAACTTAAAAGGCCTACCTATTCTAAAAGAAGAAGTCCCTGACGTTGTGCAACATATGAAGAAAGGAAAAACAGCTGGGCCAGATGAAATCACAATAGAAGAATTAAAAGTATTGGGAGAATTCGGGGTAGATATATTAACCAAAATGCTGAATTATATTTAAAGCAGTTGATATATACAGAGCGATATGCTGAAACATGTATCTATAGCAATACCAAAGAGACCAGGAGCAATTGAATGCGAAGATTTTCATACAATTAACCTCAGAAACCATGTCACTAAGCTTCTACTCAAAATCATACTGAGAAGAACAAGAAAGAAAATAAAAATGGAAATTAGTGAAGGACAGTATGGTTTTATGGAAGGAAAGGGTACAAACAATGCAATATATATATATATATATATATATATATATATATATATATATATATATATATATATATATATAT
>OY992891.1:84543615-84556115 GCA_963921405.1 Cepaea hortensis
CATACTTTACGGTTCTGTCCTTCTCGCCCTTCTGAAATTTGTTTTATAACGTAAGTAGACCCGCAATTCACGTTTTATGTAGACGTCTAGACTTGATCTAGTATGTGCTATTAAATTTAGCTTCCATTTTTACGTATACTGTGTGTGTGGGGGGGGGGGGGGGTAATAGGGAGAAAATATGAAAAGAGAGGGGGGGTGACATTCTGAACATTTGGTGAAGGGGTGCATGGGCCAAAAAAGGTTGAGATCCACAGCACTAGATGAAATATTCCTTCTAACTCCTCCGGTTATTAGTCATTGAAATTTGTTCTGTATACTATAGTTTCCCATTTTAAATTAAAACAAAGTTTCGAAATGTTGTTGCGAACCCACTATTTCGACGTATATCGCCTGGAACACTTTCGCGAGCCTGTTTCTGTTTTTTTCTTCTACTTCTTTTTCTTCTTCGTCTTCGTCGTCGTGGTCTTCTTCGTCGTCGTCTTATTTGTCGTCGTCTTCTTCATGGTCGTCGTCTTCTTCGTCGTTGTCGTCTTCTTCTTCGGCTTCTCCTTCTTCTTCTTCTTCTTCTTCTTCTTCTTCTTCTTCTTCTTCTTCTTCTTCTTCTTCTTCTTCTTCTTCTTCTTCTTCTTCTTCTTCTTCTTCTTTTTCTTCTTCTTCTTATTCTGTTCTTTATCCCCCATTGGGACATAGGCCTTCAACCAAACCTCGCCAAGCCGTCCATTTATATCCTGGAGCTCAGTCCATGTCCTCCCTAAATAATTCATCTCTGTAATCCTCTTCTCCGTGTGTATTTAGGTCTCCCGCAATTTGTTTGTCTTTTAGGTTACAGTCAAGAGAATGTATGGGACGCAGAGGTGTTTTCAAGGCACCAGGGTCGGGTTATATACTGGCCAAGACCTACTGACGCGTTCTCGCCGAGCGTCCTGGGCAACCGATTCCTCCGAAGTCGGAGAGTGTCTGCCTGTACGGCGAGTAACCACCAGTCTGCACACCAATAAGCCAGACATGGGACAACGGATACTCACGCAAACCTCGGGTCCTGTATGACATCACACTGATGTTGGACAATAGGATGCCTTCATCCGACATACAGGACTTCGCGTTGGAGCTCAAACCAACGAACACAAGCAGGCAAGCAAGCAAGAGAATGTCTAATTATGTTGTACTCAGATATTTTCGGTGTGATTCTATCTAGCGCCAACGTTTTTTCCTCAACTGTTAGGTCACTCGAATGTGTGGTTGTTCACTCCGCGAGCTCTACATTGGCGATTCTATCTCTCAATTTTATTCCCACTATTCTGAGAAGCCATCAGTTAAAAAATCATTGTCATTTATTAGTAATGCTTTTAGTTGTTCAACATGTCTCTGACCCATACAGTAATGCCGATTTAACATTGGAGTTAACAATTATAAGTTTGGTGCTAAGTTTAACTTCCTTTGGTTTCCATACATATTCTAGTACCATGAATGCGCCTCTTGCCTTTTGTAATCTTACTTTCTGTTTCGGACGCTGTTAATTCTTCGAGGAAATCTAGCAAGGATCTGTGGTAGTAGTGAAGATACTGCATGTTGGGAAACCTGAAATAGTAGTCTTGACAGTCTTCTCGAGTGAATAATAGTCAGCCTTTTATGAGTAATATATGAGAGAAACGAAGAGGCCTACTTAAAGTAACCACACCTGCAGTCTTTCTCCATGTTGCAACTTTCACAATCAACCTAATCTGACACCTACCCAAAATCCGTCAGATTAACCAAGCTAGTTACATGTCCTTTATAGAACGTCACAACCAACCCCATCATGGAGGAGTGGAGGGGGGACGGGAGTTTTGGTTTGCTGATTCTGATTTTCTAGGAAATTTTGCTTTCAGTAGTTTGCCATTGTTTTCCCAGTTGCCGACGCTAACTTCGTAGTGAAAACCTTTAGAATATTATTACTCAATATCAGCCCCAGTACCTACTGGCAGAGCTCCATCCTGTCACCCTATCACCATCCTATATTCATCTCTCTCTCTCTCTTTCTCTCTCTTGGCCACATGGCATGGACGAGACAGGAACACTGAGCTGATCCACGACTCTGGTGATCGAGTTAAATGGCGAATCATGACCGCCCACGCTTTCCGGCATGGCACATGATTGATTGATTGATTACATCTACTTTTGATTTCGTCTTCTGATTTGCCATTTGATGATATTATACTGCACAGGTACTTCAAACTCTTTACTTGCTTCAGGGGATGCTCGTTTAGGTGAATTGTTTTTACTTTTTCTTCTTTAGCGATAGTTATTAAATCTGTTTTTCTTGTGCTAATTTTCATATTATGTTCTTAATATGTACCATATTATATTATGTTTCATATTATACATTTCTTGTAATTGAGCTTCTGATTTTGCTATTAGTGCTTTGTCGTTCGCAAACAAGGGTTCTCTAATGGTTAGATTTGCAGATGGTTCTTCCTCTGCATTCTCTTCATGAGGTGTTCTTGCGGTCTCTGTTTGGCTAGTTTCTTTACATATTTTTATAAGTTGTCTAAGAGCAAAAATGGCATATGTGCATCCTTTGTTTCTCCTAAATCCAAGTTATGTTTCACTTAGCTGGGGTTCTATAATAGTTCGTAATCTTTTCTCAAGAATTTAGCAAAATATTTTCCCAGTAAGACTCTATATTGTATACAGTCTCTTTTGCTGCCTTTGTTTTTTCCAAACTGGGATAATTATGTTGTTTCCTCAGTCTCGTGGTATCTATTGTTCTACCCAAACATGGTTGTAAAGTCTATGTAGCCACGCTGTTCTTACTTCTCTTGCTGATTTAATTAGTTTATTTGGTATTTCATCTTGTCCCGGTGATTTGTTCAATGGGGCTAATCTGACGGCTTCTAAAATTTCTTCCATTTAGTATATCTGGTTCTAGTTCTTCTGTGTCGTTTCTTTTTTTCTTGAATTCTTGTGACATCTGATGGGATGTTGAGCAGTTGTTTGAAGTACTGTTTCCATCTTATTATAATTTGTTTTTGTTCACTTTGTGGTTCTAAATTGTCGCTGTTAGTTATTTCAGTTGGGTCAAAGGGTCTCATTGCACTTATCTTTTTGTAAAACTTTCTAGATGCCTAATTTAGTTTCAAGAATACTAAGTAACAGTTAGAAAGATTAACGTGGCAGCTTTGTTCGGAACCTTGCAACGGACACTAAATCTAATTTTTTACCACGTGTACTTGGGAGGGGGGGGGGCTGAGTGGTCTCGAAGTATGGTATCCGCATCGAATGCTGTAGGTCCCGGGTTCAATCCCCGGAGAGTGTCGGGATTTTTGCACGTGGACTTGTAGAAACAAAATTTTCCCTCGTCTCTGAGTGGTGAGATGGGACGCCCGTGTGTATTGTTGCGCACGTAAAAAACTCCTTGGCAGTTGGAAATTGAAAAAGATTAGCCTAACGGCGCTGTCCGAGCAAAATTTCGAGTAAAACATCTACTCAAAGTATTTCAGAATCCTCGCCTATGCTACGGAGTTCGTGCACTAAGCTGAGATTCTCCGGACTCAGGCTTGAGTTAGGAGTAGAGCGGAGCACTTATGGGTTAAACCCGTGTGCCGTGATGTTGATCCGTCGACTAAACTAAACTTAAAACTGCAAAGAACATGCAACATTTAGATTCAGACTGTAGAAAACAGCCAAAATAAGTATTGTATTTAAATATGCTAAGTCATTATAACAAATTCTGGCAAATACGAGAAAGAGTTGCTGTTTGATTGTATTCCCGTCTGTTTGTTGACACTTAAATACATGGATTTATTTATTAATGATTATGAAGAATAAGTTAAGCTAAACCAATGCAAACACAAGCTTACGGATTAGATAAACCGTACAAAACACAAGCTTACGGATTAGATAAACCGTACAATAAGACGTAGACTTATACCCAATAAGATGCACACACAATACGACGTACAAACATTAATTAAGACTTTTAACTCAAACATAGTCCACACGTTCTACTACTACAAGCAGTTGCTACCACTAGGAAGTGCACTAGACCGATTTTTGCATACGGATTAGCTTTCCCCATTAACAGTGTTCCCTGCCATCATGTGGTACTTTACAGGTACTTTTAATTTACGTCCCCAAGTTAAAGACAAGAAATAAACATTTCAGTCCAACTGACCACAGTGTGGCATGAACCTACTACCCCGCCGTCAGAGCACCGGAAGTTTAAGCGCTAGCGCTTCAATCCTTTCTGCCACGTTGACCCAAAACATTTTGATGTTTAATAGTCATGTATAATGATGGGATGGCCGTAGTGTTAAAATGGTTGATATCATTCTTATTATTTGTGAATACCCTGTTAGTGTTTGGGTTTTCAGTCTGGAGCATTAGAATACAATTCTCCATAGCTCCTAAAAGGGCTTGCATCTATAGACGTCAGACGTACAGACCTCTCTTCGGACCTGTAATGCAATATCCTTACCACGGGCATGCTGTAGAGCTCTCCTTGCCCATCTCCAGGCTCAGAGACCAGCTGGCTGTGTAAAACTGATACTGGAATATCACATCTGCGGCGAGACATAGTGACGTCATGAGGTCATGATTCAGTTCATCACCGACGGAATGGCTGGAGTTAGACGCAGCTTGCTAACGTTCCATCCATAGGTATTAGGTACTTCCTGCTTTATAATTTAATTGCCATCCAGTGCCCGGGAAGAATATATTGCTAAGGTAGACGTAATCCTGCTGATGCTGGGAAATAAACCAGCACACAAGCCAATAAACAACCTACACACACACACACACACACACACACACACACACACACACACACACATATATATATATATATAGACCGAGAGAAAGAGAGAGAGAGAGAGAGTGAGAGAGAGAGAGAGAGTGAGAGAGAGAGTTTGTGTGTGTGTGTGTGTGTGTGTGAGAGAGAGAGAGAGAGAGAGAGAGAGAGAGAGAGAGAGAGAGAGAGAGAGAGAGAGAGAGAGAATCGAAGTCAAATTGTGGAAGGCGTAAACCAAATTCAACATGTCCGTTGCTTTCGTTTTTCAAAGGACAACAAATGTACTTACTAGTTGTCACAAACACTGTCCTCGTACAGGTACTAGCATCTACTGATGTCCTGTGCTGATTCCAAGAAGCAACTCTGAAATTATAACTGGTAAGTGAGCTTACACCAGACACGTTTACTGTAGTATCTTCTATTGCATTGCGATGTGTGACCCATGTGACCTTGTCCTTGGAGTAAAACACATGAAAATATTGTCTGGAGCCACCGTCTAATCCAGGTTTCCACGAGAGAATGACGTAGTCGTGTCCATAATTTATGACAGTGATAACTGTCGGGCAGTGTGGAGGACCTAGGGGACAGAAGAATGTGGTACAATGTTTCAATAATCTCACATTTATATATTAAGAAAGAGTGGAGAAACTAGGAACACGAAGTAAGACAGTGTGGAGAACCTGGGAACAAGAAGTAAGACAGTGTGAAGAACCTGGGAACAAGAAGTAAGACAGTGTGTGTGGAGAACATGAGAACAAGAAGTAAGACAGTGTGGAGAACCTGGGAACAAGAAGTAATACAGTATGGAGAACATGAGAACAAGAAGTAAGACAGTGTGAAGAACCTGGGAACAAGAAGTAAGACAGTGTGTGTGGAGAACATGAGAACAAGAAGTAAGACAGTATGGAGAACATGAGAACAAGAAGTAAGACAGTGTGAAGAACCTGGGAACAAGAAGTAAGACAGTGTGTGTGGAGAACCTGGGAACAAGAAGTAAGACAGTGTGAAGAACCTGGGAACAAGAAGTAAGACAGTGTAGAGAACCTGGGAACAAGAAGTAAGACAGTATGGAGAACATGAGAACAAGAAGTAAGACAGTGTGGAGAACCTGGGAACAAGAAGTAAGACAGTGTGGAGAACTTAGGAACAAGAATTAATACAGTGTGGACACCTTGGGAATAAAGAAAAAATACAGTGTCGACAACTTGGGAATAAGAAATAATACAATGTGAAAAACTTGAGAATAAGAAGTAATACAATGTGAGCAACTTGAGAACACGACACAAGACAGTGTGGACACCTTGTGAACAAGCAATAAGACAGTGTGCATCCTTTCACGATTGTATTTATGCCGCCATTGTCAAGGCTTTCACAGCGGAGATTAGGTCAAGTTGATCTCCTAACAATACTGTGTTCCGGATTGGATCGTGAAGAACACATATGCGACACCGCAGGCTATCGTAATGAGACAACTACAGTGCATTATTTTTCTACACGTCACAATTTGGAAAGTGTGTCTTACCTCTAATTTTTTTTTAAAAATGGACAAGATAACTGGACTTAGACATAACTGGACTTAGACTGGACTTAGATAATTTGGACATAAATCGATTCTCTGCTTTGTAAAGACGAAACATAACATACTTCTCAGTCAGGATCCCTTGTGTTCTTAGTGAGAGCTCGTGATATGAATGGTGGCGCTAGAGATGCCCAGATGTTTTAATGTGTTTCAAAAACAAAACCCACCGAACTCCCGAGAAAATTCTGAATTAGGAGATGCACGGATTAGAACTATAGAATCATACACGTACATCCCTACATGTTTCCTAAGATTCACGCGGCTCAGTGAGTGTTACTAGGAGAAACCGTGACTCACAAGGAAAAAGAATGTTAGTTATAAAGTGTTTCATATTTTCAGATAAACAGAATAGTCCCAAACACAACATTATTCCCACAATTGAAGCACCCCCGCACCACCCCACCCCACCCTCAAGGAAGTAGTAAATCTGGGGAATAGTGTTGCCCTTATGAGACCCGCTAGATTTTCGTTACATTTGGTTACTGTCTTAGTTCATTTGATTTGTTTTGTTTTTTTTAAACGTTCATGGCACATGTCTACCTACAAGTGTGCAGGTCTCCTATGTTAGAGGGGTACTCTAGGAGATTACTGCCTGGCGGCAGGAGCTCCATGACACTAACCATGATGCAAATATGTCATTCCTATTAGCTTAATAAATTACCATCGTTTGTGTGTGTAAGTGTGTATGTATATATACATTGCCGGCATGTATGTTCGTGTGTATGTGTTGGTAGGCATACATCGCATACATGAATGTGTGTATATTTATGTATACATGTCATACATTATGTATGTGTTAAGCTAGGTATGCGTACAATAATTGCATGTATGTGTGTATGAATACATGCATGTGTGTAAGTATGTATACGTGCATGTGCATGTATGTATACATTGTAAGTATGTTTACGAATGTCTGCCTGCCTGCCTGCCTGCCTGTCAGCCTGCCTGCCTGCCTGCATGCATGCCCTAATGAGACATACCTGCCTGCCTGCCTGCACGGACGCACGTACGCACGCACGCACGCACGCATGCATGCATGCATGTATGTATGTATGTATGTATGTATGTAGGTAGGTAGGTAGGTAGGCAGGCAGGCAGGCAGGCAGGCAGGCAGGCAGGCAGGCAGGCAGGCAGGTAGGTAGGTAGGTAGGTAGGTAGGTATGTATGTATGTAGGTAGGTAGGTAGGTAGGTAGGTAGGTAGGTAGGTAGGTAGGTAGGTAGGTAGGTAGGTATGTATGTAGGTAGGTAGGTATGTATGTGTGTGTGAATGTGGGTAGAAAGGTAGGTAGTTGTGTAGGTAGATAGGTAGTTAACAAGTTAAGTAGGTATGTAAAAAAATACGTAGGTGTGTCAAATAAAATATACCCCTGTTGAACCGCTGTAGCGTCCTTGTTACTCTCTTGAACATACGATATACTGCCAGTGTACATCTATTTCGCCAGACTGGCGAACTGCAATCCGTCTCGGAGGTTTTTAAAAACTACTAGGTAATACGAATTTAGACTGATGGTTCTTTGTTCTGTATTCTTGCCACATTGATTCGTTACTATATACATAACACTGAGATAGCGATGATTACTACCCGTAACAAATAATTTAGTGATTCTGTCATCTGTCTCAGACATCAGATCATCTATTACCACTATTCGGCTTCTATCCTCTGTCCATTTCCCATATCAGGCAGATCTTCGTTAGATTGGATATCATTCATAGTCTCGTGCATGGGTTGATATTGGTCGTGGCATCATATAACCTCCTTTGGGATTAAGGCGATCGTATCTGGGAGATGGCACAGGAACTTCTGTACAAAGACGGATTTACCACTGTTCATGGAACCCGCAATGATGGCCGTAAAATGATGTTTCACCTAGGATCCATTGCTAATAATAACCACCTATCTAGCCAAGTCACGAGTTTAAACCAAATGTGTCCAAACGAGTTATAACCCCCGCAAAGTATTCAATCTCCTACTCGGCGGCCATAGGAGCCCAATAAACGCACACACAAGCATTCACGCACACGCACGGACATGCAAATGCTCGCGCACACGGTCACACGCATATGCATACCGATGCACTTGTACACCTCAAAGCACTCGACCCATAGCAAGGAACAATAATAAACGCCAACTTTAAATTTCAATTTAAGCAACAATTTAAGTCTTATCATAGTTAAGAAATCCGACAGCAGTTTTCTCCTCTTAGAAACACGAGTTATCGTCCCTTGAGGCTTCGGTACGCTACATTTCGATAGTGATGTCAGATGAAGTAAAGAAGAAAACACATGGAGGCTGGAACCCTCAAATAATACCCCATTTTGCACAGTATATACTACATCTTGTGTGGGTGGGTACGTTTGTGGGCGAACTGAATTGAATTGAATTGATCTTTATTTTCAAAGGGTAACACATTTGGCGCGTAAGCACGTCTTACATTCGACCCTTCCAATCACCCATCTTTCGTTCATCAACAGTGCATGATGCATTCACATAGGAAAACAAAAACATTGTAAAATGAATGTTGTAAGCATAAACTATACATATTCTCATGTTATGTGACACATTCCCCCCTCCCACACATACATCCTGCACCAAGCCACACACATATCCCTCACCTACTCACACATCACTCACCCATACCCACATATCCCCCACCAACCACACATCCCCCTCGCACCACACATCTCCCACTCATCCCTCCACCCACTCACAAATCCGGCCACCAGCCCAGACATATTGCACCCTGCCACCCACACACACACATCCCTAACCCATCCACACGCATCTTTTCACCCACTCATACATACCCCAATCCACTCAAGCTCACCCACAAACACATACTCCACCCACTCACACACCCCCAACCACACACACATACCCCTCACAAACGCACATCCCGCACCAACACACACATATCCCTCACCCACTCACACATCAACCAACCATACCCACACATATTTTCATCCACACACACATTTCCCCGCCCACCCACACATTTCACAAAAACCCATACACCCCAACAAGCACACACACATCGCCACCGACACACATTACCCCACCAACACACACATCTCCCACGCAAACACACACCCCCACACACATCCTCCACCTACCAACACCCACATATCCCCCACCCGCCAACACCCTCACAACCAACTACAGGGACGCAGAGGTGTTTCCAAGGCACCAGGGCCGGGTTATATACTGGCCAAGACCTATTGATGCGTCCTCGCCGAGCGTCCTGGGCAACAGGTCCCTTCGGGGTCCTGGCTGAAGTCAATAGGATCGCCGATTCCTCCGAAGTCGGAGAGTGTCTGCCTGTATGGCGAGGAACCACCAGTCTGCACACCAATAAGCCAGACATGGGACAACGGATACTCACGCAAACCTCAGGTCCTGTATGACATCACACTGATGTTGGACAACAGGATGCCTTCATCCGACATACAGGACTTTGCGTTGGAGCTCAAGCCAACGAACACAAGCAAGCAAACAACCAACTACCAACCAACACCCACGCAAACACACCATCCCAAACACACATCCTCCTCCCACACATCCCTCACCCACCCACACGCCCCATCCATACTCACATCCCTCAACCCATTAACCCACTATCTTCGGACCCACCTACACATCCCTCACACACCCACACATCCCACACCTCTCCACCCATCCACTCACATCCCCACCCGCACACATCTCCCCACCTACCCACTTCTCCCATACTCCAACACACCTCTCCCACCCACCCACAAACCTCCACAATCCACAAATTCACTCCTTATCTACACATTCCCTCACCCACACACAAACACCGTCCCCCACACACACATCTCCATCCCACACACCTCTTCCATCCATATACACATTAGCCAAACATATCTCCAACCCATACACACATCCCCCGCATCCCCACCCACACATCACCATCCACACATCCACACCTCTACTCACCAATACCCACCCACTCACACACATCCCTCGCACACACTGACACCCCCACCGACCCACTCACATTTCCACCCAGAAACATCATTCATCTACACACATATTCCCCCACCCACCAACACATCTCTCCACTCAACCACACACAATTTCCCCACCCACACACACATACCCCCACACATATAGCCCCACGCACAAACTCATCCCCCAACACAAACACAATCCTCACATCTAGACACACACATAATGCCCCAAATAATCACTGAAGCTAATGTGAACAAACTCCCACACTTTACACACATCTAACCTGACGATTATCGTGAGCATTCTCACAAAAATGTAAAAAAAAAAATGGAGTGCAAATTATGCACATACATAAATATAGCGTAACAAAATAGTGATGCGATACAATAATTTGATTCCTAAAATTGACATAAACATGGTGGAATAAGCAGTGCACATTTTTTTGTTATGTGTTAAAATCAAGTGACAGTAAAAATGATATGTATGATGAGTATACAGAAAAAAAAATATGGAATAGCACGTCACATAACATACATGAGCTCTACCCTCTCTATCTATCTTTTTATTGTTTCTTTCACACACACTAACTCTCTCGTTATCTCATTCTCCCCACCCACACACCCATCCTCCACCCACCAACACAAACCCACTCACATATCCTCCACCACCAACCAACACACCTCCCACAAACACACACCCCACCACCCAAATATACACCCACACACATCCCCCACCCACACACATCCCCACCCACACACATCTTCCCACACACACACATACATCTCCCACCCATACACTCATCCCCCATACAAATTTATCTACTCACGTACTCATCCCACAACCACTCACACCTACACATACCGCACCCACCCATCAACACATACATCTCCCATCTACGCAGCCACACTCACACAGCCAAACCATCCAGCCAAACACACATCCCCCACCCTCACAAACATCCTTTACCCACCTGCACATCCCACCTCCCCCATTGATCCACACACACCCACCCACATACACATTCCCCAGCAACACAAGCCCCCAGCCACCAACACCCACACACTTTCACCTCAATATCCTCCACCCACACACACACACATCCCTCACCCACAGCTCCTACTCGGCGGCCATAGGAGCCCCATAAACGCACACACAAGCACTCACGCACACGCATGGACACGTATGGGTGGGTGAGTGGGTGGGTAGGCAGGTAGGTAGGCAGGGATATATGCATCCACGTACGTATGTGTGCATGTATCCATGTATTTATCGTTTACAAAACCTACTTCATGACAATTATTCTGTCATAATGAAGTTTATATTTGTTTGTTAATCCTACTTGTTAATGCGATTTAGGGGCGCCAGAGGGTTATGATAATTGTGTGTGTATGTTTTTGTGTGTGTGTGAATGTATGTGTATGTGTATATGTATGTGCATGCATGTGTTTGTGTGTGTGAATGTGTATATATATATATATATATATATATATATATATATATCTGTGTGTGTGTGTGTGTGTGTGTGTGTGTGTGTGTGTGTGTGTGTGTGTGTGTGTGTGTGTGTGTGTGTGTGTTCTATTGCAACAGAAAGTCTCACCTGGAGGTTGCAAGTTGATATGGAAGTCCACATAATAAAGTGCTCCATGACTGCTAAATATCCTAAGACGTAGAACACCATAGGCATCTGTACCCATGCTATCACACGTGACAAGTACGTCAAACCTGGTAGTGGAGAGACCAGTAGATTTAATCGGCTCATAGTCCCATGTCCAAACTGAGTTACTATTCCTTCGAACAGATGAACCGTTGAATTCTGCGTTAGGAGCAATGCTGAAACAGGCCAGGACACAAAAGGAGAACTGGACAGGGTCACCGGCACCAACAAACATCGTTCTTTGGACTGCAGTACCATCGCAGGATTGAAGCGGGCCTAAAATGTGTACATTGTTTCAGAATTTAGCTTTAACAAGACATAGCGTGTAGTATCAATAGAGTCATATGATTAAAAATATAAACTTGTATTACGTTTATGAGAACGTGCCTTGTATCTCTTGTTAATTGCAAACAATTAGGTATATTTTGCTCCTGCGAGAAGAAGAGAATACTAGACACAGACACAATGTACGTATCTTATAAAGAACTCCATCTTACAGATCAAACAAAATGGGACTTATACAAAAAC
>OY992891.1:84561115-84611115 GCA_963921405.1 Cepaea hortensis
GGTGACATTATTAGCACTACGAATTTACGTACACAGGGAGTGGTAGTGTACTTATTGAAGGCACACAAAGACTAGTAGCAGAGTCTTTACATTTATAATTGGCTGACAGACAGCAACGTGTCCACAAGTACAAGATTCCTACTTTAACGGAATATATTGAAGCAGGTGAACAAATAGGCCTGAAATGTAAAGAGTTACAGGAGTATGCTGAAGCAAAAGAACAAAAACAGATTGGAAGAGAGGAGAGGCATAATGAACGCGAGGCAAAACGCCTACAGGAAGAAAGGGTAGCTGAAGACAAGCGTCTACAGGAAGTAAAGTTAGCTGAAATGGAAAACAAGCGTTTACAGGAAGAGAAAGAGACACAAATGAAAATGGAAATTGAGAAAGAGAAGATCAAGTGTCAGATGCAAACTGAAATTGAGTTAAGAAAACTAGAACTATCATCTAAGGGTCAAAGTGAGGAAAACAGAAGACCTTCACAGTCATCACAACGATTGAAACTGCCATACTTTACGGACCGGGATTGTCTTGAATCCTATCTTTGGAGATTCGAATCGTCTGTAAAAACATTAGGCATTCCAGAAGCGGAGTATGCAATGCGGCTGGGCGAGTTTCTTACTGGTAAGGCACTAGACACCATGTTCAATTTACCTGTAGAAGAAAGAAACAACTACACTATCTTACGTCAACGTTTGCTGACAAAGTTCCAACTAACTGAACATGGATATAGAACAAATTTTAGACAGTTAGTGCCAGAGACAAATCAAGATTTCACAGACTTTGTTAACACAGTAAAGAACACATTTAACAAATGGATGGAGCTCGCAGAAGTAGGGAAAGATTTTAATAAATTAGTAGATTTAATGTTAAGAGACAAGGTAGTATCTGCATGCAATACTAACTTAGAAGCTTTCTTTGAGGAACGTAAGCCAAAGGGCCTAGACACAATGTCACAGTTAATGCAAAACTACATGACTGCACATCCTAACGTTGCTATTGGTAAATTAGTGAGTGAGGAAATAGTCTGTGCAGCGTACACTAAACAGGACCAGAATCCAGTTATTAGACCAAGGGCGAAAAGTGTGGATTCAGCACAAAAAGGTGAGCAGCAAGAACCTCAAGATAATAGCTTCCGAGGAAACGATGTTGGTAGAGTAGGACGGTACCCATATAGAAGAGGGAATTTTCAGAGACGTCCAAACAGTTATGCCGGATGTTGGAATTGTGGGAGCTGGAGACACAAGGCAGCACAGTGTGATGCACAACCATCCAGTGAGCCAACAAGTAACGCAAGGAAGGAGATCATCTGTTTCAAATGTGGAAAGAAGGGGCATGTCAGCCATCAATGTAGGATGAGAGAAACAGAGCACTCAAATGCAGCGCAAGTAATTGAGACGCTGAACAATGAAGAATGTAGTGGGTGCAAACCTCTTTTTGAAAAAGACGGTCAGCCAGTATTAATATGTGGTCACACAGTTAAAGCAGGATCAGCAGTGCATGAAGGAGGAAGTCTGAAGATGCACCATGGATTTGTTAATGATAGGCCAGCGTTAACAATTAGGGATTCCGGATATACGTCCATCGGAGTTAGAAAGAGTTTAGTGCATCCCTCGGATTACACAGGGAAAAAGATTAGATCCATAACATTTAATGGGACAGTTGAATTCTACCCATTAGCCGTGATAACAGCGAAAACACCATATATCACAGGAAGAGTGACAGCGTGTGTTCTGGACGCACCAGTGGCTGATTTGATCATAGGAAATGTTATAGGAGTTAAAGATTGTACAGAAGAAGAAGTAGTGTATTGGGACCAGAAACATAGTTTAAGTAGTAGCGAGGTAGGTACTAAAAGAAAACCTAAATTAGAGAGTATAGCTGAAGAAAAAGAGGCACTTGAAGTAGACACAGAGGACAGGGATAGGACACCTGAGAAGGTGAGAATGGATCTCAAATATAGCTGTAGGGAATCCCAGAGACAAGATGATACGATATACAAATGTTTCCAAGGGTGCAGTAAAGTGAGACATAGGCAATCAAAGAAGGGTAGATGGTGCTTTGGAAGGAAGAATAATGTTCTCACTCGCAGGTTTTCAGATGGCGGAACTGCATGTGGGCAAGTTGTATTACCGTTAGCACATAGAGACCGATATACAAGAACAGCTCAGGATAGGGCATGTGCAGGGCACATAGGAGTAAGGCGGAAGCAGCATAGAGCAGGATGCCAGGTATATTGGCCAGGATTTAATAAAGAGGTCAGACTAAACAGAGACCCCAGTGTAACGGTACAATGTGTAGATTGCAAAGTTAAGGCAGTTCCAAAGAGTGTTAACGACATCACTGAACCAGGATTAGCAAACAGATGTTTAAAGATATAGGAAAAATGAGGCATGGATACAGGAAGGGTAGACACAGCATCGACAGAAATAGATGGATGTTTGATGCAAGAAAATAACCACCTGATATGGGGTCGGTACACAAATAGGTTGTGTCTTTTTGAGGATGTTAGTAAACTTGCAGGTACACAGATATTATGTTCCCTATGATATGATGTATTATTATTATGTGATGTATTAGTTCATGCATTGGTACACAAGATAGATAGTTGGTTGTATTGATGTGTGGGGAATATGGGAGTGTACTATGAGCATTTGATGTATTATTTAGTGTGGTAGCTAGAGTAAGGTGGAGCCATACTTAGGGCTACCCAGGCAATATGTCTGGGTCACATATTTGATAAGGATTAGACTCCCAACATTTGAAAACGATGTTTTCTTTTAAGGGGGGGGGGGAATAATGACATATGCCTGGGTCATTGACATTGAGGTGAGTGACCTGGCCACGAGAAAAACAGCCAGTCCTGAGAAATAAAATAGTGAGGGTAGATGCAGACCCCAGGGGGATGGGGCGAAAGACAGTTGAGTGTTGTGTGAAGTCAGGAGACTAGAAAGTCAGTGAGAGAAGAGACCGACTGCGGGTCAGGTCGTTTAAGGGAGTTGAGTTTCAGATACCGAAGGAGTCGATAGTCCACGGAGAACTGTGTTGTGTGATTCTCCGAGCCGTGAAGGCAGGCTAAAACCCAGAGTGGGTTGCATAGTGAGCAGAGGCTCCGACCCAGTGGGTGGGTCGTATTGTGGGAGATCCAGCCGTGGATAGTAGATGAACTAAATGTCTTGTTAATTTGAGATTCAGCAGGCCGTGAGAAGATAGTGATGTGTGCTGGTTAAATTGTGAGGAGGATATTTATACTCGATGGATTACATATTGTTTTTCTGGATATATACATATGTTCCGTGAGTCTGTGTTATTTCTGTATTAAAGGATTATGTGCGCCAAGATCGATCTTGTTTACTGACTGGTGAGTGTGCACTGCGGGGGTGAGTTGGATTAAGAGACAGATAAATAGCTCAATTGACACACCAGGAGCATCGTTACCTAGACAACGACAATCTCACGCACGTATCAGTAAGAACGTCGTGTGACAGATACACACTCACACACACACACACACACACACACACATACACACTCATTCACACATGATTACACATGCATAAACATATGCATAATACTACATAACGTCATTCATACATGCATATATTATGTACATAAACAAACACAGTCATACACCCTCTTAGTAGCACACCAACACGCACGCACACACACACACACACACACACACACACATACACACACACTTCTTCGCACCCACACACTTCCACACACACACACAGACACCCACCCACATCATCACAAAAACACTCACAAACAAGTACATACCAGCATACATGCACACATAGAAATGCATGCATACATACAAGCATACATGCATCCATATATCCAAATGGCACCAGGGGAAATTAAGATTACAATTTGTCCGGTTATAGCAGGAAGACCTGGCCGCCATTCGAAAACTAGAGAAACCAAAATAAGGGAGAGCTGTCAGTCCTGTTTGTGTGTTGCCGTTGACCCCATGCACTAAATCTACTTTTGGCTAAGATCAATGTGTAGTTCTTTCAGCACTTGATATTGCCAAGGCCACCAGCGGAGGCGGTTATCCGAGTGACACACAGGGACGTGGAATCATATTGGACGACTCTGGTCATGGGGGAGCCGCAAGCCCTTTCACAATAGACAAAGTCTAAGAAAGACTAAGAAATGGCAAACTACTGAGCGTAATCTTGCCTAGTACATCAACAGCAACTGACCAATGCTGGTGTTGACTGCAACCTCCTGTAAAGGATATGCAACATTTAAAAAAAAAAGAAAGAAAGGTGCAGGGGTAGTTCTACCTTGTGTAAATAGTTGGATTGAGCTCAGTCTCTACATAGTGAGCCGTAAGTCTGTAATGATTAATTCAATAGTTACATTTTCTAAATTTCAGTGCAGCGCCAAGATACTAATTTGAAACAATATGAATATTTGTGTAGTTGACACACGTGTCTACTACAAGATTGTATACAAGAGGTATCCGAGATTGTAGGAATAAATAATTTAAATACATATTAATTAAATGAGTGCTTATATATATATATATATATATATATATATATATATATATATATATATATATATATATATATATATATATATATATATATATATTCATAATATACCTAAAAAAGCGTTTAGAAAACAAATAAATATATAAAGAAATGAACTATCAAGTATCATTGTATGAGATAACAAAGTATCAAATATGTTTCTGATGAAGCAATCGGCTAGTAACAGTGATCAGTTGTTTTGTCGTTTCACCTGAGGTAAATATCTCAAGCTAGCAGAAATGAGGGTGCGAGATGTATACGTGTTTTAAAGTACTAAAATCTGAAATCATGCCAGGCCATATGGTGCCATACCAATCACGCTGGCACAAGATTGAATGCTTTGTGATTGAGTAGGATGAATACGATGAAGTAATAGTGAGTGATGAAAATCATGATCATATACATGTATGTACCATCTATATTATATATGCGACAGAATGGTATTTTGCATGACTCTTCTGTGACAATAATGTGTGAAAGCTAAATGTACATGTGGTTAAGCATGTGGTTTGTAATATTAGAAAAAGAACTAGCATTGTATATGGTGCTTAGAAGTGGCAAGCAGATAACTCGGACAGTATAGATAAATCAATGCAATGCTCTAAAATACTAAACTTGTTGAACCATATGGCAGATTCGCACCAAGATGGTCACCCAGTGAAGGATGTTGTTATATAGCAATAGTTGCCGTCTGGGATCACATCTATGACAAGAATGCAGACTTGTTAGTGCTAGAAAGTGTATCCTATTATTAGTGGAATCGGTACTTCAATTTTAATTCACCGCAACAGACGTCACGAAGCTATATTTAGCTTTAGCAGCTATATATAGCATAGTTAGCAGCTATATATAGCACTGGCGGGGGATCTCCGTTCAATTAAAGTTTTTTTTTTCAGTGCGTGTCATGGCGCGAAAAAGGAGCGAAAAAGGAGCGACGAACGGTAACACAGTGTGTGTAGTACATTTTTACGTTGGCTTTCTGCAGTCATGAATTTTACTGAACTGACAGCAGCAACGCTCTTGCCACTTATCAGCACAGACATTCGGCCTAGCACAACAGTAGTCTCCGACCTCTGGCGTGCATACGGGGAAATTAGAAATATTCCCGGTTTGACGCATCTCACCGTCAACCACTCTGAAAACTTTGTGGACCCCACCACCGGTGCACATACTCAATGCATCGAGCGCATGTGGAGAACGGCCAAGGAGAGAAACAAGAGGCAGGATGTAACACACAGGCATCTACTCGATTCCTACATGTGCGAATTCATATGGCGTCGTTGCACTAAATGTGCTGGCCTAGATGTGTTCAACACCATTCTAGCTGACATTGTTCGATTCTGGCCACCCCAACAATAGTCTGCAGTCTGGTCACCGCCGCAACACTAGTCTGCAGAATATGATTGATTGTCAACTCATGCATACAGCAGTATCATCCAGCAATGGGCCCTTTTCAGGGCCACTAGAAGAATGCCATAACGGAACGGGCCCTTTTCAGGGTCACAAATTAGCACACAATAACAGCCCCTAAGTGTGCACAAGAGTATACAACCACTGAAATATTCAGGTCAACTCACACACATAACTAAACCATTTGCTGCACACCGACAACGTTATTCCGGTCAAGGTCATGCACACCGAGATACAGCGCGAATAAGGGGACTCCAGGATATGACGTGTGCCCTGGAATTCCCTTTGTTTGCGGTGAATTAAAATTGAAGTACCGTGGAATTATTGTGACAGGGTCTATTTCTTTTTAAAACAAAAACAAAAACACATTAAGACCGACCGACCGACCGACCGACAGGCAGATAGACAGGCAGACAGCCAGCCAGCCAGCTAGCTAGCCAGCCAGCCAGCCAGCCAGCCAGCCAGACAGACAGACAGACAGACAGACAGACAGACAGATGCACTATGTTAGAGCACCCCCTATCTTGTAATACAAGTTACAACTACAGAACTTACACTCAGCAATGACGAGATCAACAATCAGTCGCTCTGTGTTATCTCGGATACACATGTAATTCCCCATGTCAGAACATGACACACCATTGATGACGTGTTTGAGGGACTTTTCACCAACACGTGACATGTTGACTATGGCTCCATCCTTCAATCGTTGTATTGTAATGGTCGACGTATCATCATCAATATCACAGACTAGAACCACGTTGGTGTTCACCAAAGTGCAAGCCTCAAACACCGAAAAAGATTTGATTTTTCCTTGAAGGACAGAAACACATTGTTAAATAATTATATTTGTGTTAGTCAAAAAAACAAAACAAAAAACATGTATTCGTTGTAGGGTTAGTTTAAATGCTTGCCTGCCTGCCTAGTAGTCCTATGTTCAAATCCCTCAAGATAAGAGGCTTTTTAAATTGACATTGGTTGCCATGTCTACCCAGCTTACAATGTTTACTAAGAAATATTCTATGAAGTAAACGTACTAGCGTGATAATGACCACACCAGGCTTCGACGATCTGTTGATTGATAAATATATGGACTAGAATCAAATTTCTAATGCACATGAACGCTTCGACACGAGTAAGATACTTGTTTGCTTGCCATACATCCAGCCTTAAGTCGTGAAAGATGTTCATTCAACATGTATACCTACCATATATCCAGGCTCAAGATGTGAAATATGTTTACTGAACTTATTTACTTACCATATATCCAGCCTCAAGATGTGAAATGTGTTTACTTAACTTCTTTACTTACCATATATCCAGGCTCAAGATGTGAAATATGTTTATTGAACTTATTTACTTACCATATATCCAGCCTCAAGATGTGAAATGTGTTTACTTAACTTCTTTACTTACCATATATCCAGGCTCAAGATGTGAAATATGTTTACTGAACTTATTTACTTACCATATATCCAGCATCAAGATGTGAAAGTTGTTTACATAACTTGTTTACATACCATATATCCAGCCTCATGACACGCAAGTTGTTTACTTAACATATTTTCTTACCATATATCCAGTCTCAAGACGTGCAAGTTCTTCTGTCTGCTTAACAGACTATTAGGCTGTCTAATTAGGTGCCTATATAATTGTCTACCTACGTGTCCGGAAAGGTAAAAGTTGCACTGATGCATTATTTACACTTAGACAAATTTGTGAAAAAACTATCGAATATAGTGACCAGCAGAATATTGTGTTTGTGGATCAGGAAAAGGCTTTCGATAGAGTAGACAGATACAAATTATGCACCATTCTTGAAGACTATGGAATAGAAGGGCAACTGCTAGAAAACATCATAGCCATGTACCACTCGAGCCAAAGTGCAGTAAGAACACAAGAAGGTATATCAGATATGTTCACAGTCAATACAGGAGTGAGACAGGGATGTGCGCTCTCTCCCCTGCTATTCAATATCTACATGGACAGAATTTCCAAAGAAGCAAGTCTCGACAGAACAGATTCAGAAAATTTAGAACTCTTTACTCCAGATGAAACAACTGACCCACAAGGAATAAATGAGTATAAACACAGCCAAAGCCGAAGTAATGCAAGTTAACAGATCGCCAGGCCCACTAAGTATACAGATAAATAACACACCTCTGAAACAAGTTAAAGAATTCAAATACCTTGGAAGTATGATCACAGAAGATGGCAGATTGGACAGAAAAATTGAAATCAGATGTCAAAAAGCTAGTGCACTTACATATCAACTATCACCCTTACTGAAGCATCCAAACATACCCATGTCCGCAAAACGACAGATAATAAACAGCATATTCACACCAACCCTATGCTATCAATCTCAAACCTGGACTTTATCCAAATTACACCTTCGCAAAATCAACACCTGCGAAATGAGATTGCCTGAGGAGATCTGCCAACTTAACAATCCGAGACCGAGTAAGAAATGCTACTATCAGACAGACTGTGGGATCAACACCTTGTGCCACATTTATTGAAAGACAGAAGATCAAGTGGTTTGGCCATGTCGTTAGAATGCAACATCAGCAACTACCATCACTGGCCTTACATCAAAGATCATCTGCGACGAGACCACGAGGACGTCCAAGAAGAAAATGGATTGACGACATCAGAGACATTGTACAACCACACGGAATGACACTATCCAGTGCCGTCCACCGGGCGCTGGAACGCAAATTATTCCTCCCCACGACGCTTGACGGCAGAAGTGGAAGATGATGATGATGATGATGATGATGATGATGATGATGACCTACGTGTCTGCTTACAAAGGTACAGGGTATGAGATATTGTGTGAACAGCTTAAACAGTCTCCTTACCCTGGCAGATATCCACAGAAAACATCAATGCCAGCAAACCACAGAGCACGTCACAAGCTGGTCCTTGTTTCATGTTGAAATAGTCAGTCTAGCTTCTCTCCTTCTCTGGTTTGCGAAATTGTGTCTAAGGCACACAAATACAAACAATCGCATATCGACATGAAATGTTTACAAAAGCATTGTGATTTTTACTATTACATATGTCAGCTGTTATTCTTGTCTATCTATGTGACAGCTTCATTGCATATGCCAACATCCAACCGTTTACGATGTGATGTTACGTTACATATGCCAACTACCAACAGCTCTGTGACCGTAACATTACATATGTTACCTACCTATAGCTCTGTGACTGTAATATATACGAGATGTAATATTATATCTGTCAACTACCAATAACTCTGTGACTGTTACACTACATATGTCAACTACCATTAGCTCTGTGACTGTATCATTACATATTTCAACTGCAAATAGCTATGCGTCTGTTATTTTGCATTTATCGTCTTTGTCGACCTCTGACTTCACAATGAAACAAGTAAATGTATAAAGTAGGTATGTTTCGACATGTCCTCACATACATTACCCAATTAATGTAGTTAAGTATTAAGGTAATTTAACACTACAAATCCATCCATCCTTCCATCCATCATGTGCCATGCCGATAAGCGTGGGCGGTCATGTTTTGCCATCTCACTCGATCACCAGAGTCGTGGATCAGTTCAGTGTTCCTGTCTCGACCATGCCATGTGGCCAAGCTATCCAGGTATTTAATTCTTGGTCTTCCCTTTGGTCTCATCCCTTCTATTTTGCCAGTTGTCACCAAGTTATCTAATTCATTTCTTCTCATAACATGCCAAAAAAATTTTGGCTGTCTACGTCTAATGTCTCTAATCAGTTTACGATCTTCATTTGTTTCTTGTAGGACTTGTTCATTGGTGTTTCTGTCTGTCCATGGTATTCTTTGCATTTTCCTCAGAAACCACATTTCCACAGCCATTAGATATTTTTCAGCTTCTCTGCTCATTGTCCACGTTTCACACCCATACAAAAGTGTTGGTTCTATGTGGAACTTCAACACTCTTTTTCTCGTTTCATTTGATATATTTTTATTGGTCAGTATGTTTTTCATCTTGCAAAAGGCTACCTTCGCCATGGCAATTCTTGTTCTAATCTCTTCAAGGTATCTCTCATCAGATGATATGACTGTTCTGAGATAGCTGTATCGATTAACTTGTTTAAGAATATGTCCATTTACTTGTATATTACATTGTGGTATTTCTTCCTTCCTAGTGACGACCATAATCTATGTCTTCTTACAATTCATTTCTAACCCTGGTTGTTCACCGTGTGCAACAACCGCATCTACTAAATTTTGCAGATCCTGTTCATTGTCTGCAATCAAGTCTGTATCATCTGAATATATAATTTTATTGCTGTATCGTCCCCCAATGTTGATTCCTTCCATATCTTCTATGTTTCTAAAAATATGTTCACTGTACAGGGAAAAAAGATCTGAAGACATTACACATCCCTGTCTCACACGTCTCTTAATAGGCTGATATTGACCTACTTCATTATCAATTCTTATGGCAGCTTGTTGTTTCTAATATATGTTTTTTACAAGTCTAAGGACTTTTCCATCAATTTGTAGATCCTCAAGCATCCTTATCATGTTGACATGTCTCACTTTATCGAAAGCCTTTATGTAGTCAATAAAGCAGAGGTGTAGATCTTTGTTTACTTCTATAGAAAGTTCAATTACTGTTCTCAGTATGTACACAGCATTTACTGTACTCTTGCCTTCTACAAATCCACATTGTTCCTCTCCTATTTCAGGTTGTATTTTCTTCCTGACTCTTTGCATGATAATTCTTAATGAAATCTTCGTGATGTGACTCATTATACTAATTGCTCGATGATGATCACATTCCAAGGCTCCTGATTTTTTGGGGGGATTGCAATAAATACATAATTACATAATTCATGAGGTATATATCCAGTATCATATATGGTATTCATGAGTCTGGTAACTTTATCTTTCCGTATTCTTCTAAAGCATTAATAACTTCTGTTGTGATGCTGTCTGAACCGGGAGTCTTGCCAGATTTCATATGGTCAAGAGCATTCTGAACCTCTATCTTCAAAATTGATGGTCCTTCATTATTATTTTGAATATCATATGGTGCTTCTCTGTTATCATGATAAAGGTTTTTCACATAATCTGACCATACATGTAAGATCTGATCTTTTTCTATTATGAGTTTTCCATCTTTTGCCTTTAGGCAGCCTGCTGATGTATGTGTTCTTTGATTAGTAAGCTCCTGAATTCTTTTGTGTATTAGTTTGGTATTTTTACTGTTGTGTTGATTTCAATTTCTATGCAATTTTTCTCGAGCCATGCTTCTTTTGCCTCCTTACATAATGTTCTGACTTTTCCGTGAATTTCTTTATATTTTTATTATTATTTATATATAGGATTATATTTGTTCTGTCTTCTTGTTTCTATTAGCTATCCTTCAGTCATCCATGTCTGACGACCCACTTTCTTTAATTTTGGAATAGTTTTTTCTGCAGCTAAACTGATTGAATTCTTCAACATTTCCCATTGATCATCCACATATTGAAATAGGATCTCTAGATCAGAGAATATAGCAAATTTGCTCTTTATTTCTATGTTAAAATTATCTTGTATTTCTTTGTCAGTTTTCAATTTGCACAAATCATATTTAGTGTTTCCGGTTGTATACTTGACTTTCTTTAACTTTACTCTAAATGTGTCTGTAATTAATCTGTGATCACTGTAACAGTCAGAATTGGGGACTGTTTGTGCGACTGATAGCGCATTTCGAAACCTTCTGTTAATCAGGATGTAGTCTATCTGGTTTTTAATACTGCTGTCTGGACTCCTCCATGTCCATAATCTTCTAGGATGCACGATTTATTAAATTACGTAGTCCAAGCAAGGACATTATTTTGTAAGATGAAGAACATTCTATGTAATGTATCATTGTCAATCAAGGTGAGTAAAAGTGTTCTTAAGAGCTATATTGGTCTATTCCTGGTGTATGAATGGATGTCCGCTTAGTAGAGAGAGTAAATTGAACTACTTGGGTATCACTTTAGACAGTTGTATATCTTTTAAGGGTCATGTGGAGGCATTTAAGGGTCACAAGGAGCGGCTGGCCGAGTGGCTAAAATGCCGGATTCTTCTTCGGGAGAGCCGGGTTCAAATTCTCGGTAAGGAGTGGGATTTTTTTCTGTCGGGGCAAAGAGAAAATCCTAACCTGCACAGTTCGCGGAAACTGCACTAGCCAGGCGGCCTTAATTCCTCAGACTCAACCCTCCCCCCCCCCCCCCCTGCCATGCACCCCAAGATATTATATTGGCAGTAAATGATAGTTTTAAATGACAGTGGAGGATTTGGTGGTGAAGGCTGGTAGGGGTCTTAATTCATTGAGGGCGATGACAGCAACCGAGATAGAGCAGAGGATGCTTTACAAGCTCTTTCATCAGTTTTTACTTTTTGTCATTCAGTATGGTTTGCGGCTGCTAACAGTATCCAAGGGTCAGCTTGAAAGGTTGGAGCACATACAGAGTGCGGCCATGCGGGCGATTCTGGGTTGCACAAAGGACACAAATTATATGCATGAGGCATATCCTGGAGATACCAACACTGGCGGATAGGCATAGTGTCCTTAGAGAAAGGAATGTTTCGTGTGGAATGGCTCACCTCGCTTCAGAGGTCACAGATTGTGAGAATTGAATGGATTTTTTTTCCTTGGCCATGCTGGGGAATGAACAGGCTGATAGGCTGGCAGGGAATGCACGTCTTGGTGGTAGATCACCTATGGACAAGAGGGGGCGGAAGTTGTGTGCCTGTGGTGCCAGGTGGAGAAGGCGGGGGAACAGACTGAGGACCCGTATGTGTAAATAATGATATTGCGGGTGATTTAAAGGGGTTCTGGTAGAATCTCAATACTGAGAAGGAAGACCAGGAGAGCTTTCAATCAGATAGCGGTGGGAACGATTAGTAGTGTGATTCTTTGCTGGCTTTTGAACTCAACGCAGCTCAACCTCTGATGTGCGAAAGCGCATCATAAGCAATTAGCATACACGTTAGGAGTTATGTGGAAGCTGCCAAAATGTGATTTTATATTGAAGAATGTAGAGAACACTGTGGACGTATAGAAAGAACGATGCATATATCACGAAAGAACAGAACTCACAGAAAGAACTGGTTACTCGAATCAGGAGAAGACACATTAAGTCTTGGGCATGTCGTGAGAAGAGGAAAGCTGGTGTATGTCTGTACAACAGGAAGGTTGGAGAGAAAGAGAGGCAGGGGGTCCCAAGAGAGAAGATGATAGACAGTTTGACATCATGGCATGAAAGAACGATTTTTCAGAAATGATTGTCAGCACAAGAAACAGAAGGCTATAGATAGGCATTATCACCAAGGCCATAAGGCATGGTCTATAAGATAAGATATTACACATTAGTTTTCTGATTATGTTTGAGCCTGATGTTTTTGTACACGTGTGAGAGCCTATGCAGCTAGGATATATACTTATTTCATTGTGAACGAACGGATACAAAGAAATTATGAAAAGAAAATGAACATTTTATCTAATACATCAAGATTGCAGTTAGATCCAAACGCCTGCAAACAAGGAACATTAAACCTTTCCTAACATATCCGGATAATGCCAACTACTTTCTTCCGTTGTGAGTAACCTGTCATGTTTGTGAGTTTACGTTTTTAAATATATCTTCATTGTCCTTCTTTACTTCAACATCATTCTTCTATACAACCACTTCTTTGCAGCTTCCACACAATTCCTCCCGTGTCGGTTAATGGTCCATGATTGCTTCGTACATCAAGATTGATTCAATATAACTGCTAAGAACACTTGTCCTCACTTCTGTTGACGATAATGTTCTTTATCTTGTAAAATGCCGCCTTTCCACGAAGATATAAAAACGCATAAACAATGGTTATATGGAAGAGAAAGACACCACCATAATGTGATATAATGAGAAGAGAAGCATCGGAAACATAGTGATGACTGTAAGATCAAACGTAGAAGAGGCAGGGGCAAACCGATGGATGATGGGTGATCTAAGAAAGCGTCATGGAGGAATACCGTCGAAATAGTGCATCTAGGTCACAATGGGTTAAAATCTGAAAAGAGACATAAACGCCTTCGACATTGTCTTAAGCCAGCATGACGTAGTTTTTATGTAAGATACTGTAACATTGTAAAAGTTATCTTATCTAGGGTATTTGCTATGTAGTTTTCCTCGGGTTGTAACATAGCAAGTCACCTCCATGATTTTTATTTTTATTTTGGGTGGTCGGTCGCCAGTACAATTCTCACGACTATAGTATTGAGGAAAATAGAGGTAAACCTCTCTCTGCATTCCATCACACACTGGGGTGAACTAGGGTTAATTACAAATGTGGTAAGATTCCTCGGAGGGATGTCCTTTCAGCTGTAGTGTAAACAGACTAGACCAAATTTATGGGCAAATTACGTCCTGTGATTGCACTTATTTTACAAGCGGTGCATGAAAAACACTGCCCACGAATTCAATTATTAAAGACTAGGTGAAACAATCGGCTTGGAATTAACCGGACAAGCGGATAGAAGTTTATAGCAGGAAACGTCCGGAAATTTTATTACGAGAGACAATTGGTGTTTACCTGACAGCAAGGAGACTATAACTAATTGATTCTCCCTCGCTTAAATACTGGATGCAAATTCGACTCGGGGTTCTGTTGGCATACTCTTATTGAAGCTTATTACACGTACACAGGACTGCAAGAGCTGTGAAGAAAAGACAGGACAGAAAAACCACTGCAGGAAATCCTCCTCCAGAGACGTCAAGCATTCTTTGCCCACTGTCAGGGACTTAAACCTGGCTCGTTAACCTAACACATGTGAGACAGTACAAGTGCAACGTGATTTGACTTGAGACTCAACGACACAACGTTCAATGGATTTATTTACAGATCATATACAATACGATGATCACTACAAGATATACTTTACACTTCAATACACTTACATACACAATACAGCTCACAGTCTATCTCTCAAGATGTCCAGACACTCGACTTTCAGGCACAGAAACCACACAACGCCTTTCTCTCATCATGCGTCCAGTCGAGTCCACGTCCCAGAGCTGTCTGGCTAGAGCTCGCAATCTGCCTCCCCACCTGAAGTGGCTTCACGAGGCATGCGTGCGTCTTGCTTCGTCCTTGCCTGACCGCTGGCCGTCTCGTCAGCCAGCAACCTCGCAGGCAGGTAACTACTACTCGCCTGGCGGGCGTAACGAAGTTACGGCATCCCGGCTGGGGACTAAGTCGCCTGGCGGGCGTAACGATGTCACTGCATCACTGCACTATTCTAGACTCTGACATGCTCTCCCGGGCAACTTCATGAAAGATGTCATCTTTCATGTATAATATATGTACATACTGGGTTAATATTTTAACCTTGTCAGAGTCGACCCTTCTGTTGTTATATACATTGGTATCAAAATACATAGAAATACACATCTTGACATAGAAACATATAAGAAATGGAAGTTGTATTCAACGACATGTGGTGTTCAACCTTTAACACTTGTCAAGTTTCATCCTCTCGATGGCTAATTACCTCAATTGCATTATTGACCCAGTCAGATCGGTAGTAACAGCTTCCCAAGCACCTACCTCGCAGCCTCCAAAAAAAACGTAATAATATGGTTCTTGAAACAAAAACCATCTGGCTAGACCGAAATACGGCTTTATATAAGTCGCATTAAACGCTCAAACCCTGACCTTATTTAGCCAGGAGCTCTTGTGTTGGTCTGCAATGTCGGCAACACTCTGCCATGCCCAGTAGATGGCTTCTTGGTGTGTTAACAATCTGGCAACAACATGGCTATTTATATACAACACATAATCGTATACATTTCACATTATAGCCCTTTTGTGTAATAATGTAATAACAATTAAATGAAAGGGGAATAACTTCAAAATTTATGAAATATAATATTTTACAATAATTATTCTATTTCTTAGCGTCATCGCTTGATGTTTCTTCATACTAACGAGAAAAAGTCGGTAGTATGAATACATTAATCAAGATATGATTCTAAGATTACACTACATAAATATATAAATACACAAATCGTGTATTCAAACTTGTTGATTCCTAAAGATTTTAGAATCGTCATAGCTTTTTAAACTTTTGTTTGTCGTCTGCTAATTTTGAAGTAACTTTCTAACTAATCCGGAAGTACAAACGAACACTAAACAGCTGATGTTGAAACTTGTAGAACATACTTGTTCCGGTCTGATGTAGTTACGGAATGTACAATGTTCTAATCGTTCATGTGTTGGATGTTTTACTGGAAAAACTTCTGGATTTCGATTAACTGCAGTGGTGTAGCTGTCAATGTTCAGGTCACGCTTTCACACACGGATTTAAAATATCACTGGAATGTTCCACACGCAGATACCACTGTCAAATTGGATAGTTCGCTTACGGTAAGTTTTGAGCGAATGTGGCACTGTTCTTGTTTCATAATATATACAATTAATAAAGTTCGCTTTCTACCACACACTACACAATTATACACGACAATCACTACATTAATTAGTAAAATAAGAACACTATATATATTGGGAGTAAACCCTATCACATCACCTCGTTGACATTACACAGCTTTCGTGAATGAAAAAATATTCACTGATGGATGGCTGTGTTGATCTGAGTGTATTTTACACACTGCACTCAGACATTGGTGCTCACTGGGTCGGTCGGACAACGGGACAAAAGATCGGCAATCGTGTTGGTTTTGCCTGGGATATGTCGAACCTCGAAGCTGTAATCTTGGAGCTTAAGAGACCAGCGCGCTACCATTTGGTTTGAAGGTACACCTGAATTTATAAATCGCAATGGACTGCTGTCAGACTCCACAATGAAATGGCGTCCTAGGAGGAATCTGGACCATTTAGTTATACCCACCACTAGAGCTAGGGCTTCCAACTGAGGTATTGACCAAGCCCGTTCTCTCGGTTTCAATTTCCTGGAGACGAAGTACACAGGGTGAAGGATGTTATTATGTTCCTGCAACAAGACTGCTCCAATCGCCACGGAGCTCGCGTCTGTACGCAATCTGAAAGGTAATTGAAGATTGGGCAACTTCAGAATAAGATTATTTACGCTATTATCAGAAAAACAAGCTAATACTTTTTGGAATGCAAATTTTAGGCATTCATTGCTTACAATTTTTTCGGGTTTATCTTTTGTTAGTAAGTTAGTAAATACTTCGGTCAGTTCAGAAAAATCAGGTATAAACTGCCTGTAATAATTTATAAGTCCCAACAAACTTCTGACTTGTTTTTTCGTAGTCGGAAGTGAGAGTTTTAGTATCTTGGACACAATGTTATCGTCTGTCGTGACAAAGCCATTGGATATTTTGTACCCCAAGAAGGATATTTCCTGGTAGGCTATGTCTACTTTTGCAGGCTTTACCGTCAGTCCGTGCTGTCTAATGCGTTCAAAAGTCTGTTCTAATGTCTTTATGTGGTCTGTCATCGTCTCTGTGTGAACACAGATGTCGTCTATATAGCAAATTATGTTAGGTATATCTACTAGTAGAAGTCGAGTCATACGTACGAATGTAGCTGGAGCATTGACAAGCCCAAATGGAAGTTTGCACCATTCGTACAGTCCCCAAGGTGTGGCAAATGCTGTCAGATGTCTGCTCTGTTCGTCTACCGCTATTTGCCAGTAACCTTTAGTCATGTCTACCTTCGTAAAGAACCTAGCGTCTGTCAGTTCTGTCAGTAGATCGTCAGAGTTTGCCATTGGCTCCAGATCTAGAAGAGTTATCTTATTTAGCTTTCTATAGTCGACACAGAGTCTTATCGTGTTGTCCTTTTTGCGTACTACGACCATTGGAGATGAGAAGTCTGATTGGGATCGTCTTATGATGTTGTTTTTCTCTAAGTTGATGATCTCCTGATGTAAGTGTTCTTTGTAATGCAATGGAATGGTGTATGGTCTGCATTTTATGGGTGTGTTTGATGTGAGTGTGATGTGATGTTGTACTAATTCTGTTTGTCCTGGGTTGTTGGAGAAGATGGTGTTGTACTGTTGTATTAGATGTTTGCAACTGTCTGTTTCTGCTTGAGTTAACTTTGGGTTGATTTTAATTTCCTTCAAGCAGTTTGTCGTGTCTAATGCAAGTGTTGGAATTTCGTCACTAGCCTCGTCATCTTCATGGTCTATTATCACTGTACAAGCTGTTGTATCGTCTTGTTCGTTGTCTCTGTTGTAATATGGTCTTAGCATATTGATGTGGAATATTTTGTGTTTGTCTTTTATTTGGATCTCGTAGTCTACAGGTGAAATCTGTCTCGTCACTTTAAATAGTCCTTGCCAAGAATCAGTCAATAAATGTCTGTCACTAGGTAGGAGAAGAAGAACGTCCTGTCCAGGTGTCAACGTTATTGTCCTGTTACCTTTGTCAGCATATTGTCTATAAGTAGCACCAGATAATTTTAGTGCATCTTTTGCAATTATACAAGATTTGATGATTCTTTCACGCAATGATGTAACGTATACGTATGATGATATGGGTTTAAGTACTGGAGTAGATTCAGTTAACATTTGATGATAAATAGTTAATGGGCCACGTGGTTTGGCACCATAGATAAGTTTAAAAGGAGAGAAACCTGTACTAGAATGTGGTACCTCGCGATAAGCAAAGAGAATAGCAGGTAAATATACGTCCCAGTTCTTGGGATGCTCTTGCGTTACTTTAGCAAGCATGTGCTTTAAATCGCCGTTAAATTTTTCTATAATCCCACTCGAGTGAGGATGGTACGGGGAATTGAAACATTGCTTCACTCCCAACATTTTGGTGAAAGCTTGAGTAGATGCGGCGATAAACTGAGTTCCCCTATCTGATTGGATAGTGTCTGTAAATCCTATCCGAGAAAATATATGGAAGAAAACTTCCATTATATCATTGGCAGTTATGTTCTTTAGCGGAATCGCTTCCGGCCAGCGGCTACATTGATCAATTACAGTTAGAATATATTTATTCCCTCTAGTTGTTGTCTGATTAAGAGGGCCCACTATGTCGACAGATATTTTCTCAAAAGGTCGACTGGCTAAGTCAGTAACAGGTAACTTTGCCTGTGGGTGTTTACCTTTTTTTACAAGTTTTTGGCAGATGTCACAACTTCTGCAATATTGTTTAATGTCATTGCAAAATTTGGGCCAATGAAACTGTGTTAATAATCTTGATCTGGTCTTAGCGTATGCAATACGCCCTGCAAGAGGTATATCATGGGCAAGATGTAAGGCTTGTTTACGATAATCAGTTGGCAAAACAGTTTGCTCTGTTTGTGTTGTCACCTCTGGTATAATACCTAGTGAGGATACAATTTTTCAAAGCAAAATGCCATTTTGCATTCTTGGTTACCTTTGGCTTTTGGCCGATCAGATTAAATTATTTCGACAATGAAGGATCAGCCTTTTGAGCTATTACAAACGTTTCCTTCATGGTTTTAGAAGGTAGTGATACTGGGCTAAGCATTTGTATAGCCTCAGTTTGGTTACTTTCATCTTGCACTCTAGCAGTAGATCTGGTTACTGCGTTCACGCATTCAATGATATCAGATGGTGATGGAACAATGTTATCAATGATGTCATGAGATCTTAGTGCTACATTAGCTACCATACATTCATTAGGTGGTGTAACATTATCAATGATGACATTTGATGGTGATGTTATGATATCATCAATACAAAGAGATGTTATGTCATGAGGCTTATCATTCACCTCTGGTAAATTTCCAATTATAATATCGCACACTGGGTTTGTTAATGCAGCGCACTTTACTTTCCCAGAGAGGAAAGGTGTTTCAATATATACCCATGCTAGTGGGTACTTTTCAATATTGCCTGAGAATGTTCTGCATGTTACGTGCCTGCCTGTATAGTCTGTAGGCATTATGAACGTTCTCTTTAGACCAATAAGTGAGCTGCCCGTGTCCCGAAGGACTTAGCAGACTTGCCATTCACGTATCCCTGATGGACGTTTATTCTGCCTTTGGAATCTACTACCAAATTAGCTTCTTCATTGGCAATAGGAATGGAGTGGCCGCATGTTAAAATTCCATCTTCATAAAAGGTGTTACAAACAGTACATTTATTTGCGTTAAACATATCAAAAGCCTGTGCTGAGTTCACAGGATGTTTCTCTGATTGTTCTTCATCTGACGATGAACTGTCAAACAAGGCGGCATTTGCTTTGTTGGTCATTTGCCTACCTTTACAATCATGGCGATAGTGTCTGTACGCCTTACAGAGGAAACATTTACGCAAATTTCTGAAGGATCTACGCTCCTTATCTTGTCTGTTTACCATGTTTTGTAGATAAGTCTGATATGCGGGGTTCTTGTCGCACATCTCACCTTGATGGTGTGAAATTTTACAATATCTACAGTGATTATACTTCTCAGATGTAGGCTTATGAGGTTTCTGCCTACTATAGGGTTTGTCATAGTTAGCCGATGCTACAAAATTTATGTCAGTAGCTTCACTGGCAAAACAATGTTTGTAGGCTGTGTAATAAGCCGAACCACGTCTCTCAATCTCATCTACACTAGTGCATTCATTCTCCTGCAAAAATTTTGAAAATGCTGATTGAATGGATGAAATGACTTTATCTCTGATGATCAGATCTTCCAACTTTTGATAGTTTTTATCAATTTTAGCTGCTGAAGTCCATTTGGTAAATATATCTCGGACTAAGCAGAGGTAGTCAGAGAACGTTTGAGTCGGTTTTGGGCTCAACTTGCTGAATTGTTCTCTGTAACCTGCCTCATCTAACATAAAATGTGCCATAATCTTTGATTTCAGATAATGGTAATCTTTTCTGAGGTCTTTGGGGATGGTCTCAATGACTTTAAGAGGCTCCCCTGATAAACTCCTCACATAAATAATATTCCATTCAGACAGTGGAACCTGGTAATGGTCCATTAAAGTCTCAAAATTTTGGGTAAAGGCTGCAATGCAGTCACCCGAGGTATAATTACGTACGATACCTTGATATTTCTTGTACTGGTTTTCTTTCTCCAGTCTCTCTGCTTTCTTAGACTCTTTGTTGATAGCAGTCTCAGTATCAAGCTGTTTCATCTTCAACTGTACCTCCAGTTCTTCTCTCTTACTCTGAGCTTCTATTTCTGCTTTCTTCAGTTCACTATCTATCTCAGCTTGTTTTGTCTTTGCAGACAGTTCTGCTTCTGCTTGCTTGGCCGCCCTTTCAGTCTCTGCCTGCTTTAAAGCTCTTTCATCTGCTCTTTCTTCGCGCTCTTGGTACTCAGAGTATTTCTTCTCACTCCACTTCGTTAACTCATCACCTGTTAACTTCAACTTTAACCCCATATCGATGAAATCATTTAATGAAGACATGATGGAAAATGTCAATGAAATACCAGCCACACAATTTGTTATAAGTGGTTAGTAAAGTAAACAATTTACAATTTTGTTCTATTGACAATACGTGCCTAAATTTGCATCCTAAAGTATATGAAAAGAAAAATATACTCAAGTGCCCTGGATGCGGTGAAGAACGGTTGGAAATCGGGCTAGGAACTGTAGGGTCGCTACTTCGAACCCAAATGACCTCTACGGGCAAGGGTTTCAGATGGTACAGAAAACCTGCTTTGTTTTTGGAGGAAATGAATTAGCGTCTATTTGATGTGGTGTGCCTGCTTGTCACTAAGTTTTGATTAGGTTTGTATGGCGTTGAGTGTAATTGTAGGTCGTAATTTTGTCAGTCAACAATTTTTTTTTTCAAACAACAAGTCACTTTCTTTCCAAAACTTTCTGCTTTCTACAACTCAATTCACAAAGACAATCTGCATATATCTCAACACTCTACAACATTGATGACACATCACTTACATTAAGATGACATTCTGTAAGGACATAGACATCAAGTTTACAAGATGGCGACAAGGTCACAATGGCGACAACTTCACAATGTCGACAAGGTCAAAACGGTGACAAGATCAACAATCACAAATGTTTTACACGTTTACAAGATCAAACAATATGTATGCACTGTACGTTCACAACTAGTCTCCATGTTCAAACAATGTAGTAATATATATCAAAATAAGCCTTCAACGATCACATTTACATGTACAATAAAGTTTGACAAAAACTCTAAGTTCACAAACTCTAGTTTTAAATGTTAATCACATAAACACGTTCATTTCAAAGCCGGACGAATGCCCCCACGTCCACACATGTCAGGGTCTTAAACCTGGCTCGTTAACCTAACACATGTGAGACAGTACAAGTACAACGTGATTTGACTTGAGACTCAACGACACAACGTTCAATGGATTTATTTACAGATCATATACAATACGATGATCACTACAAGATATACTTTACACTTCAATACACTTACATACACAATACAGCTCACAGTCTATCTCTCAAGATGTCCAGACACTCGACTTTCAGGCACAGAAACCACACAACGCCTTTCTCTCATCATGCGTCCAGTCGAGTCCACGTCCCAGAGCTGTCTGGCTAGAGCTCGCAATCTGCCTCCCCACCTGAAGTGGCTTCACGAGGCATGCGTGCGTCTTGCTTCGTCCTTGCCTGACAGCTGGCCGTCTCGTCAGCCAGCAACCTCGCAGACAGGTAACTACTACTCGCCTGGCGGGCGTAACGAAGTTACGGCATCCCGGCTGGGGACTAAGTCGCCTGGCGGGCGTAACGATGTCACTGCATCACTGCACTATTCTAGACTCTGACACCCACATTGTCAAAGAACATTTCGAGCCAAAATAGGCCTTATCAGCCATCTTAGAACCCACGGCTCCATACCTTCGACCCCACTGTTTGAAATGATGGTCATCATCATTCTTGATGGACTAACAACAACAACATTACACGTACTTAATGAGATAATATTATACTAAGGTATATTATTCGTTACTGTATTATCTTCTTTGTTTATTACACGTACTGTTAGATAATATTTTACTAAGATGTATTATTCGTTACTTTATTATCTCCTTTGTGTATTACGTGTATTTAAGGAGACATGTTACTAATTATGTGCAACTATCTACACAGTAAATTGGTATTACCAGAAATTTGTATGAATACCATCATTATCAGGATTCCGCACAGACATCTAGACGATTGAACAGGCGCAAGTTATGGATATTTGAGAAACGTAATGCATGACAATGATGGTGCATGTCCAGTTGGAAATGTGATGTTAACTACACCTATATATATATGTGAATATTCAACTCATCGTCTGATTGGACCTGAGCAGATGATGTAGAGACATGACATTATGGATAGGAAAAGGTTAAAGTGCAGATTGTGGTATGGACTTATTGTGCAACTACGGTGCCCTTAACCGACCGCAAGCAGCATATAAGGATCTCGCCATGTAATATAATATTATGACCAACTATCTGATGATGGTGGGTACATGTTTGTTGTTTTTTTCTTCCAACTGTGGTGGCTTTTGCATACGTTTTTGCATATACGTTTTGCCTGCGTGTTTTCCTACATTGAAGTTCACCAGTGAATGCTGAATGATCTCACCTTTCTACAGCAGCAAAGCAGGAAGACCTTATATCAGCCACTGACTACCCACAACCCACTGTTTCAACACCAAGAACTGTACACTTAACAGCTGAGCACAAATAAACTAACACCTTGTTACCCATTGCAAAATCTTTGCCAAGCTAACAGCAAAGAATAATATAACACTTTACCTCCCATCCTACTAAGCCAGAACCTATATTATACAGTGGAGTAACATAGAGTAGCATAGTCATCGTGATTCATTGTGCCATTATCAATGGTGTTATTTCGTGACATAACCATCGTTCATATCATCCCAACCATCCATTATAATCAGTTAAACTTATTATAAACTTGTCATATGCATATATGTAGATAACTGTGTTATTACAAATTAATACGATAGTGCTAAAGGCAATATCTGGGGGATTCACCATTTAAAATAACGAGAGGTGTGTGGCAGGAATATTAGTCTTCAGTTATTGCAAGAGTGAACATCCTCCTCTCTGACGGCAGTGCGTTTCCTGTGTTCTCCTGGCCTTCTGTATGAAAACAGCACTGGATCTCTTAGTGTAATCCTTCCAGATTTGTCTGATCCAATTCACTAAAGAATCTCATGAGCCATTTCAGGTTTTCGTTTAGTAGTCGGCATCCACTATTTGGGGATATATCTCTCTCCATTCAAACTTTACGCCACAAAGGCACACTAAGTGAATCACCACCAACAGCAACAAAAAACGAGAAGTAGATGGTTAGTTGTACAAGAACACGATTACAAGTTACCAAATAGACGTTGCGGTCAAAGCCTTGGTCAGAATGAAAACAGCAAACACACATCGATACACCTACATGATAAACACAACACGAATGTAAACGTATACACAGGGTGTATTTTTAATGACTCATCATCATCATGTGCCATGCCTGTAAGCGTCGGCGGCCATGTCTCGCCATCTCACTCGATGACCAGAGACATGGATCAACTAAGTGTTCTTGTCTCGACCATACCACGTGGCCAAGACAACCAGGTATTTACTTCTCTGATTTCCTCTTGTTCTTTTCTCTTCAATCTTGCCAAATGTCACTAACTTCGCCAATTTATTTCTTCTCATAATAAGCCCAAAAATATTGACTGCCCAAGTCTAATTTCTCTAATCAGATTACTATTTTCATTTGTTTCTAGTAGGACGTGGTCATTGGTTTTTCTGTCTGTCCATTAAGATCAATAAGAACAGTTTAATTTATGACTGCTGTAGTGTAACATGCAATTATAAATGTGTAGATATGCATAGGTATGCATGGATATATACACACCCAAAGCTGTTAATGATTTCAGACAGATAAGGGGTATAAATGACTGAGCAGAAGAGATAGTGTTGTAGGTACCTCAAAGATGTTACCTCACTAGTTGACTGAAGGGGCTGAGGCGAGCAGACTCAAGAGAAGGTTGAGAATCTGAATGGTAGAAGATGCAGTCAGAGAAGACAGATACCAGCCAGAACCAACTACGGGAGTATTAGTTAATACCATTCACAATCATTCAATAAACAAAACTCATAACACATACAGATATAAATAGGAACATCATTTTATTGTCTTATAAGTACATCCATAAACATCAGTGTATTCATACGAACATAATCATCAGGCCATGTATATTCATAAACATTATGCATGTGATTGTAACAATAATTGTAACATTATTGATTTTTCTATTACCTGATTGTAACACAGAACGTATAAAATGAGATGTTGGTAGAAACTGATAAATGATCGCAAAGGGAGAAAAGAAGAATCGACATCTGCGAAAGCAGAATGGTTGACAATGGGTCTAAAACCACGATTCATCGGAGATGACACCCTTAGGCTAAAAGAAAAGGAAGAAGAAGTTAACTGAGACACTACTACCAGTGGTGCATATTGATTTTACAGAGTTGGTAATGATATGAAAGTGAAAATTAGAATAGTGCTTGCAATATTACATGTGAGTCCAGTTTTATATACTGTTCAGGGTTTATGCCAATATTGTAGTTTGGAGAGACAGACTGTCAACAACTTAACTTTGACAGGCATACAAGGATTCCACTTTTGTACCACACGAAATGAGAAGGTACAAAAGAATACAAGTATAATACAAGTTTATTAGCTAGTTGTACAGTAGCTCTGCGAGCAGATAACCACATCGGGAATACACATCATAGTATATCGTAATGATGTTATGTGAAAAGTGATGTCGATGAGAATATCTATCGAAGCTAAGACTAAGTCACAAGTATTGCTATTGTCCTTTGTAAGCAACAAAGTATTCACAGGGAATACGTCCGTCTGTCCTCTACGCTGTCGAGTCGCGGTCTCACGATCTTCGTGGCGTGTCCAGCCACGATCCAGTTGATTCTTCGTGCATCAGCTAGTTTGCGTGTTTGGAGTTCCAGCACGCAGTTAGTAACTGGTCAACTGTTTAAAGTTACTGGTGTTTCGTTGACACTTCTCGTGAAGCGGGTTTCCCCACTCGATTGTGGGCAACTCCAGCTCACGAATTACAGTGTCCCCTTTTTGGACACGAGTGTGTCCAGTGGGAGAACTATTTATAGTTCTCACTCGTGCTTCTGTCCATTCTGTCCCTATTTCCTAGATAACTATGTTCTCCTGATCCTGTTTAGGTCTCTTTCCATAGTTCTACCTCTATCTTATCTATTATGTTCCTTGCAGCTCTTTTACAAGCTCTCCCTCCCCCTGTGTTGTGTTACAAACTTTTAAGTTGTGGGTGTAACACAAGTAGTAATCTCAACAAAAATTAGGGCTGTCTAATTTTGTCAAAGACTGCAAGAGCTTTCTACTTCTGTTCTAGGCATAGGACAAGATCTCTCCTTTCCCTCGTCACACTGTTGTACTACTTCACTTGGCTAATTGATTAGCACATCACACTAGTACAGTTAGCTAGAGACTGTGCTCATCCTAACATTATATTTCTTGGGAGTTTGTGTGATCCGGAACCAATGCCTTTTGGCCTGTCCTCAAATTGTTAATAAAACTAACAACCCATACAAAATTGCCCCTATTACGAGTACAATACATGAATAATATTCATGCTCCCATATAATATTTACTCCAACTAGTATACATGCTTTATGTGCTCACGTTCACCTTTTTAGCTTCCGCTTGTGTAGAAATATTTCAGTGTTAAACTAAGGTTTTCAAGATTTTGTTGTGTCCCCTGTTTAGAGTAGTTATTCCTCTTTGCAATTAATGGTGTATGCATCTTTATGTGTTCGTTTTCCTGGTTGGTTGCGTGTTTCTATTAAACTATTATGTATTTACCTTACTAACATGTGAATGTGTCTATATCTACGTGTATGTACTCTTTCGAGCGCCGTAAAGCGGTTTATTGTAGTCACAAACGAGTTTGTAAGTCTGATTTATGACTACTATTCCGGTTTATGATGCTCAAAATATGTTTCCTATCTCTATCATCTAAGTATAGCAACTACACAGATTAAAATAGAACAACACATTGTCTTAACACAATGACACAAACGAATTACAACAACTTGCATTGTGCGGCGAAAAAAAAATTCCGCACCGTGTTTCACTCATCTGTATTTGGTTCATTCTCTCTCTCATTCATACATCTTTCATTCTGCTTTCATTCTACACAGGTTTTAAAATACATGTTCTGTCATTAAAATATGGTTGTAGAAAAAAGAATGGATGAACAATATCTATGTACAATAAATAGTTGGCTGAATTTAAACAGGTTTTCAAGCAACATGACTGTGCTCTAGTTTTACACTTATCATTTCTGTAAAAAAAATATACATATTTAAGAGGATTGTTTACTACCAATCATGTGGGTATTAATTAATCGAGCTAAACTATTCTAAGTTGGTGGGCTGAGCTACGCTAACATAAGGGAACTAATCTAACTAAATGATGAAAATGAGGAAAAGTGTGTTAGTTACCTTATTGTGCGTTAGTATATAGACTGGTACTAATTTCTAAATGATGGGATTAATTTTTAAGTAATGTTCTAATTAACTAACTGTCTAAGAAATTGCGTTTATATGATGATAAACTAAAGTAATGGTTCCTAATTCGGATCCTACCAATTCGGGTCCTAAGTTGAAAAGTATAATGTTGAAGTTAAACTAAATGAGTTTCTAACTAAATGTAACTGACATTTAACTATTAAATGCCATAAATAAGGTTATACGGGTGGTTCTACACTCTATTCTAACTACAAAAATATGATGTTACATGCAACTGTTATAAAAACATAATATTATACATATCACATACAATTCATTTATATTTAAGCTACCTAATTACATCGAGGTGTGTTGTCGGAGTAGCGTCCTTTGTTGAATCTTGATGAAAACTATAGTTCTTTTAGACAAAGTCTGAAACATACGCTCTCATACTGGGTAACGTTGAAATATCGTTCTACTCATGGGTTGCATATATGGTGGTGGCGTAGACAACTCCTAATTTGTCTATTCATTTTCACTAGTACTGACACAGTTAATAATAAGCAAGTTCAGGCGATTCACGATGGTAAACGCACTACAGTGTCTGTATTCATCACATAACGCACTAGTTAACTACAGTGTCACTGATTTTGGTGATGTTGGATCGCTCTCTTCTCGTACATCTGGTATATCGATCTGAGAAGGTCGGCTAAGTGTGTCCGCCAAAACGTTCAAGTTCCCCTTGATATGCTTTATCGTGAACGAATAATTTTGCAGGATCAAAGACCATCTGTAGATCCTGTTATTACGGTGGACTCCCGACTGCATCACTGTCAGCGGTGAATTGTCAGTTTCAATGACAAACTTGGTACCCGCTAAGAATCTATGAAGCTTCTGGACGCAATAGATGACGCTTAAAGCCTCTAACTCAGAGGCTGAGTATCTCGATTCAGCTGGGGTAATCTTGCGGCTTACATATACAATCGGATGAAAGATTCCCTCATAGAACTGTCCTAAAACGATAGCGATGGATATGGCCCTTGCGTCTGTACGAAGAAAATACGTAAGATTGGGGTTAAGCAAGCGCAAGATCGGTACAACGCTGAATGTATGTTTTAATTTTGATAATGCACCAATTAACTCTGCATCCTGTACAATTAATTTCACAGATTCTTTCAAAACATTAGAAAAAACGCTTGTGATTTCAGCTAAATTCGGTATGAACTTATTGTAGTAATTCACTAGACCAAGCAAGCTTCTGACCTGCTTCTTGGTCGTCGGCATGGTTAAGTTCAAAATTTTGGTGACAATTTTCTCATCTGTCTTAAGTTGGCCTCGGGTGATCGTATGGCCTAGGAAATCAATTTCTTCCATCCCAACTCAACTTTGGTTGGCTTTACAGTAAGGCCGAATAATCTCAATCTATCGAAGACATGTCGCAGTTTCTGTAGGTGTGATGTCCAGTCTGCAGTATGGACACAAATTTCATCAATGTACGTCGCTGTATTTGTAACTCCATGAAGAAGGTCCCTGGTTAGACGGACAAAAGTGGCTGGAGCATTACGAAGGCCAAAAGGAAGGAATCGTCACTCATAAAGACCTAGAGGTGTTGAGAATGCTGTTAAATGGATAGAAATTGGATGCATCGGGACTTGCCAGTATCCTTTCGTTAGGTCAAGTTTAGAAAAAATTCGAGAGGTGGATATATCAAGAATCAGATTCTCACATGATGGAATTGGCTCTGCATCGACCTTGGTGACATTATTTAACCGGCGAAAATCGACACAGAGGCGGATCGTAGAGTCCTTTTTCTTCACAAGGACGATAGGAAAAGAATATTCTGACTGCGACTTTTGGATTATTCCACTCGACTCAAGATTTAGAAGTTCTTTGTCGAGACTTTCCCTATAACTCAATGGGATGGAATAAGGTCGGCATTTGATAGGGGTGTTATCAGTCAGAATGATGGAGTGTTGTATTCTGTCAGTCCTACCTGGAATGTCGGAAAAAATGTCTCTGTATTCTGTCACTAACTCTATTGTCTGTCGTCTTTGCTCGTCTGTGAGTCTCGGTTCTATTCGTATACTCTCACTTGTCCCAGTCATGTCTACTGTCGGGACTGGTAGTTCTATGTCATCGTCGTCTATCTGATTGAGTACTGTGGTTGTACTACCTATGTGTTCTGTTTCCTGACTAGGTGTATATGCGCTGTCGTCGTCTTCTGTCGCTCTAACTAGTGTAGTTGCGCTATGTACGTCTGTCGTCGGGTTGCTTGGTGTGGGTGCATTCTGTTTGTCTGTCGTCAGTTCTTGTCGTGAGAAGTAAGTCTTCAGCATGTTGATATGAAATATCTTTAATTTTTGGTTTATCGATATTTCATAATCGACATCTGATATCTTTCGTAGCACTTTGAATGGCCCTTGCCATGAAGTTAATAATAGATTATGTTTATCTGGTAGTAAAAGTAGAACCTCTTGGTTGGGTTCAAGGTATCGGGTTTTGGCACCCAGTTGTTGAACTTCAGCTGTTACATGCTTTTCATTCTTCATTACATGATGGCAAATGGTACATGACCGACAAAAAGATTTGATATTATTACAACACTTAGGCCAATAGAAATGTGCTAAAATTTTGGCTTTCGTTTTGTCATAAGCCAAATGTCCAGCAAACGGTGAATCATGTGCCATCTTTAACACGTTCTGTCGATGTTTCAAAGGTAGCACCGTCTGCTGAATTTCATGGTTATTGGTGGTGTAATGTCGCATGAGAATTCCATTGTGGAGTTTAAAATAACAAGAGGCATTTTTAGTTAATTTCGCTTTCTCACCTAATAATCTAAAATAAGGTGCAAAGGTTGGATCGGCGCATTGTGCCTCGATAAACTCTCGTCGAGTGGTATTGTCATTAGTACCGCTAGGTGTTACTAATTGTAACATTTCATCTTGTAGGTCATTCTGATGTGTTTGGGTCTCTGACCTAGTTACTGCATTAGCCGTGTTGGTGTATTTCCAGGCTAATATTTCGTCATCAGTGTCTTAACTCTGCTAGGCAACCCAAAATGAGGTCAGTACAGGGGTCTTGTAAAATAGCGCACGTAAATGTGCCGGAAAGGAACGGGGTGTTTATACGGACATTTGCCAGCGGGTATTTCTCAATACTGCCAGAAAAAGTGCGGCATTTAACAAAATCGCCTGTATAATCCTCTAGATTAACTAGTTCCCTCCTTACCCCGATTAAAGTACTCTCACTATCAAGTAAACATTGGCATGGATATTCATTGACCAGTGCATCGTGGAACTTTAAATTGCCCCTGGAGGCTAAAGCTGAATTTGCATCTTCATTAGAACATGGAATGATGTGACCACATTTGAGTTTACCGTCCGGATGGAACTGATGACAAGTGTCACATTTATTAAAGTCTAAAATACCAGTAACCACAGCAACACTTTCACACTCATTGAATGGTAATATATTTTCGTTCTCGCACTCAACTTCACTGTCATTATCAGAGGATGTATCAATCAGCACAGCGTTGCTGGCCTTCATTCTCTGTCTACCCAAACATTTAGAAGAATAATGTCCATACGACGAACAAAAAAAGCATTTAACCGCACGTTTATACGAATTCCTTTTGTTTTCCTGCTTTTTGATCATCATTTCAAGATGTACAGGGTATGAAGGATTTTTATCACACATGGAGAATCTTTGGTGATATAAATTGCAGTATCCACACTGGGGTGGCTTTTGGTATGGTTTATCTTTCTTCTCATAAGATTTCTGTTTGAAAGATCTGTTTGTTTGGTTCTTTGCAAACGCAGTAATTTCAGAATCATGTATAGATGACTTAAATACATCTCAGTTGGCCGAGAAATATGCCGAACCACGTTTCTCCAACTGTTCTAGAGATTCAATGTCTGCTTGTTGAAGGAACTTAGCAAAAGGAGTTGGCACTGAGGATATTACTTTATCCATAACCATTAAGTCTTGTAACTGGTCAAAACTCTTTCCTACTTTTGCTGCCTTAAGCGATTTACTGAATGTACTTTGAACGTTAGATACATAATCTAGGAACGTTTCGTTCAGTTTAGGTCTAATTTGTGAGTACTGGATCTGATATCCAGGAGTATCGAGTAGAAAATGCTGCATGATTCTGTCATGAATATATTGGTAGTTGTTTCTTAATTCTGTTGGTATAGACTCAATAACTTTTAAGGGCTCCCCAGAGAGATTTCTCATATAGATCATGGCCCAGTCTTCTAATGGTATTTTCTGAAATCTAAGCTGAAACTCGATATTCTCGGTCCATGCTGAAATTGAATCTCCTTGACTATAGGGCTTGATGATCCCCTTATATTTAGAAAATTTGTTCTGTTCTTCCTGACTCTTCTGTTTAGTGGTAGCTATTTGAATGTTTGAGTCAACTTCCATTTCCTTCATTTTTAACTTTGTTTTGTGCGTCTACATCTATTTGCTTGTGTTTGGTGGCGTCGTCTAACTCTATTTGCTTTTGTTTGCTGGCGTTATCTAACTCTAATTGCTTTTGTTTGGTGGCGTCGTCTAATTCTAATTGCTTTTGTTTTATCTCTAATTCTTTCTGTTTGGTGGCGTCATCTAATTCTAATTGCTTTTGTTTTATCTCTAATTCTTTCTGTTTGGCGGCGTCGTCTGATTATAATTGCTTTTGTTTCGTTGTTTCCTCTAACTCTCTCATCTTTCTGATGCTGTCTTTCGAGTGCTCGTTCATCTCTCTCTACTGCAGCTTTTCTTTCTGTTTCCTCTTTGTATTTTTGGTCTACCCATTTTCCTAATTTCTCCCCGCTATGGCCTAGGTCTTTGCCAGCTTGGATACACTCACTTAATGTTGACATTGTATGGCTTTATGTTTTTACACGAATGGTATATAATTAATTTCCCACTTAATCAGTTTCACACGTTCACATTCAATCACTGAAAAGTAGGATGCGTTATTAATCGGGCTTATCAAAATAGTGAAAAAATACTCATTTAATCAGATGAAAGTACGGCCCCTCGGGATGTTACACCGCTATCTTGCACACACACACAATCGATAGGCTTGCTCGTACGTGTGATGTCTCTGTTTTGAAGAGCATCAAAAATTAGCACATAATATATGTTACAAAATACATGGTGGTAATCAATTTAAATGTCACAGTTCTTACGATCGGCAAATTACAAATGTGATGTTGATAATATGAATGATATAATGATATGAATGTTATGATCGTATGAATGAATCGTCAAATGAATGGTAAGATGAATCGTGGAATGAATAGTCAATTGTCGTCTTATCTTCACTTTCTACTGTCTCTGACTGAGCTGTGCTGTATGATCTTAGCTTAACTTGTAATTTACTTCCCTTGCACAACATATGTTTGACTTTGCACAAGCTCGTGGGTAAATTCAATAAACGTTGACATGATGAATATAGTATCACACATATTCAAAAATAATGGTTAAACATGTGATTTAACTTTATATTTAACTTTTACACAAATCACAGTTTGAATTTCCGAATTCACATCGATGGAATAACAAATAGCATTTTAGTCGAAATTTTACACTTTATGTGGGAAAATGGTCTTGAAAAGTGCTTGAAGGTGGTTCAAGCCCCACCTTCTGACACCAAATCGGATCCTGCCTGTCAACAACTTAACTTTGACAGGCATACAAGGATTCCACTTTTGTACCACACGAAATGAGAAGGTACAAAAGAATACAATTATAATACAAGTTTATTAGCTAGTTGTACAGTAGCTCTGCGAGCGGATAACCACATCGGGAATACACATCATAGTATATCGTAATGATGTTATGTGACAGGTTATGTCGATGAGAATATCTATCGGAGCTAAGACTAAGTCACAAGTATTAATATTGTTCTTTGTAAGCAACAAAGTATTCATAGGGAATACGTCCGTTTGTCCTCTACGCTGTCGAATCGCGGTCTCACGATCTTCGTGGCGTGTCCAGCCACGATCCAGTTGACTCTTCGTGCATCAGCTAGTTTGCGTGCTTGGAGTTCCAGCACGCAGTTAGTAACTGGTCAACTGTTTAAAGTTACTGGTGTTTCGTTGACACTTCTCGTGAAGCGGGTTTCCCCACTCGATTGTGGGCAACTCCAGCTCACGTATTACAGTGTCCCCTTTTTGGACACGAGTGTGTCCAGTGGGAGAACTATTTATAGTTCTCACTCGTGCTCCTGTCCATTCTGTCCCTATTTCCTAGATAACTATGTTCTCCTGATCCTGTTTAGGTCTCTTTCCATAGTTCTACCTCTATCTTATCTATTAGGTTCCTTGCAGCTCTTTGACACAGACAGGTACAATTGGTAGAAGTAACTTATGCAATTGTGGGAACATGTACATAACAGAAGAATAGGACGAGTGACAGTGAAGCGAGAAAAAGGGTACGGAAAGATTGAGAGGAGGAATTTGTGCGAATGAGAGTCAGCAGAAGAATGTTGAACACAAGCTGGATACTTTCACACCTGTATACAAGAAGCTTATGGGCAAAGATGTAACATTTAAGTTTCCAGTATGTGTGTTGTGAGGCAGAGTACATAATGAAAATCAAACACTATTTTGAAAAACAAAAACAAGAGGGAAAAATGACAAACGATGAAAGGATGAAGAGAGAGGATGAAAGAGAGAGAGAGAACGGAGCACAGGGGAAGATGAAAGAAAAAACACAAGGATAGTTTATTAGTATTATTAGTAGTGCTACTAATAGTAGTACCAGGTGATAGTACTTTGTACATATAATATTTTAACATGAAGTACCTTGGCATGGGAGTAGATGTAGATAAGTGACATGATATTAGTAACACTACAAGGAAAATGTCAGTAGGAAGAATACCATGAACAAATAGAGAATGAATATGATGGGAATATCTTGCTATATGACACAAGCGAACATCATAGCAGAAAGTAACTAATGGCAGCCGACCCCACACACATATTGACAAGACAAATACAAGAGTCATACAGTCACCCGCACCAAAGAGATCCACAGTCGTAGCATAGGTTGTTCAGGGGCAAGATAAGAGCTTAAACAAAGTAGATGTAGAAGTGAGATATATGTAATACACACGTTCCTGCGCCCAAGGCGTAAGGGCTGGAGAAGGGTGTCAGTTGCTTATACCGAGGTATAAATGAGGAACCATATGGGAATGTCCGGGGTGGGGCATTGGGACTCATATTAGGTTGGTCCTCAATCTGCCGAGTATAAAGGGGTCTGAGACCACACGAGGTCTATTTGGGAAAAGACGGATATTCGTGTCAGACATTATAATTTGTGTGAGGTATAACAGAATATCAACTTAACACAGAGGGAAGTTAAAGGGAACTGATAAGCAAGCTCTAAGGCTTGCTTTTCAGCAGGCGGACCAAATTTCAGAAATAATATTTCCTGCCGGGCCACGCACCTAATTTTTTTGTGTTAATTAAAGTAAACAAGCAAGCGTGCTACAGCTTCGACTACATCGTCGCTTCCCACTCCGCGGGACGCAACATGACTCCCGGCGGGCAGCAAGCGGCCCACGGACCTCGTGTTGGCACACCTGCTCTACGGCATGAGGGAGTAGACAGATTGGTGCGACCATGTGACAGGCGTGTGCGGCTAATTTGACTCATGTCAGGTGTAGAGATAAGGTCATCATCATCAAGTGTCGTGCCGGCTGGCGTAGGCGTTCATGGCTCTCCACAGATCTCGGTCTTTAGTGTTCTGGATCAACTCTGCTGATGATATTCCTCCATTCCACCGTCTCAATCCATCCAGCATCATTTCTCTTGGTCTGCCTCTTCCTCTCTTCCCCTCGATCTTTCCAGTTGTCCCGATGTTCTCCAGTGCCTCTCTTCTCATCACATGACCAAAGAAAGCTGTTTGTCTCTTTCTTATTGTTGTATATAGTGTTCCAGTTTCATTAGCCTCTTTCAGGCAATCGTTGATAGTTACTCTGGCAGTCCAAGGAATTTGCTACATTCGTCTTTAAAACCACATCTCTGTTGCTTCTATGATCTTCCTAATTTGTTCATTTACATTCCAAGATTCGCTTCCATACAGCAAAACTGGTTCTATACAGCATTTTAGCACTCTCTTACATTCATTGATAGCGATTTATTGAGATCAGGTAGTATCCAAAAATGTTAGAACATTTTTGAAATTGCGGGTGGCATATACCATGACTCGGGGTTATAGAACACGGTAGGATGAATTGTCATGGGTGGTCAGAGGAAAGAAATATACCGGGAAGCTGTTATTTGTAAGGGCAAATGAAATCGCGAGGCTTAGGCCACGTGATCAGAAAGGTCGAGAAAGGGAAGGAAACAAAGACGGCAGTCAGAGAGATGGAGACCATTGGGTACACATCGAATGATCAGGCAGAGAGCCGAGAACTTAATCTCCACTGTCGTAATGAAACGTCGAGAGACGTCGACGGCAAGCAACTGAAGGTACGCTAGATAGCTTAAGCGCGTACCCATGGCTGAGAAATGCATTTCCACGACCAGGCGGTCGGACACGTTCATTCTACAGCACGAGGTCCAGTTGTGTCATGAGCAGAAGTTGCCGGCCTGTGAATGTAAGCGACTGTGGCCACGTCTAACAGGACTGGTGTAAGTAGGGTTTAAAGAGTCGTGTGTGTACAATTGTATATGAACAGCTAGCCTGGATAGCAGGCCGTACTACGATAAGTGTGTAGAAGATATTGTATATAAACGGAACATTGAATCGAACAGTGGTTGTGTCGCAGAGAAGCAATACATGATGCCATTTGTGTTGTGTTCACTGTGTGTCAGCGTACGGTATACAATGATTGTCAACGTAGCAGCATCCCAACACCACTAGTTTACGTCGACAAGCACACGTTGGCAGTATTCTTTGCATTTTCCCCAGAAACCACATTTACAAAGCCGTCAGATGTTTTTCAGCGTGTCTGCTCTTTGCCCATGCTTCATATTTATACAACACAACAGGTTCTATGTACCTCAATATGCTTTTTCTGTTGTTTTTTTCTTCATCTTAAAAAAGGCTACCCTTGGTTATGGAGAATCTTGTTCTAATCTCTTCAAGGCATCTCCCATCTGATGTTATGACTGTTCCGAAATAATTGTACCGATTCACTTGTGTAAGAATATTCCCATTTACTTGTATTCCCATTCCGGTATTTTTTCCGTTCTAGTGATGACCATAAGCTGTGTCTTTTTACATTTCAATTCTAACCCTGGTTGTTCACTGTGTGCAACAGCCTCATATACTAAATGTGCAGAACCTGCTCAGTGTCTGCAATCAATAATGTATCATCCGCATATATAATGTTATTGATGTTTCGTACCAAATGATGATTCCTTTCCTATCTTTTACATTTCTGCAAAATATTTTCACTGTACAGGGGGAAAAAATCTGGATGCATTATACATCCATGTCTTACACCTCGTCTGTGAAGAAAGTGACATGAAGGAATCCCTTCTTTAGCAAACAATTATCAACCCACACGCAAATATTTTTATACACGCAAATACACAATTTCACACAAATAGTTTACTTTGCATTGATGATCTAATTATTTTAGTTGAGGAACAACGGAAAACGTGTATGGATGCAACTTCAATTTCTTCTTCAGAATTTTGTAGACAGTACTGCTTTACTTGTGTACTTGTGTACTTGTTAGGCCAACTTTCTTACTGATTTACTTGGACCCACAAGCATGCTGTTCTTTATGTTGAGGGATATTTCTTCAGAAGCTGATGGTCTACAGGTGTGGCGCACATCACGAAAGCTGCCACTGCTGCGAAATTTCTTAAGTAAAATGTTCACAGCGTTAGGATGAAGCACTTGAGTATCAGGAAATGTCATCATGCATTGTTTAACAGTCACATTCGAATACCTACCATCGTTAAGAAACATGCTCCACCAAAAATACTCTTTCTTCGTTAGTAAAGGTCGTTGTAGCTGAGATCAATTACTAAAACATCTGTATGTAGCAGTGACATTCTCATCTTACGTTTAAATGGCGATTCAACCATGACGTTACACACAACTTAAATTACAGTGCGCAAATTCTTCATTTCAGAAATTCAGTCATTAAAACTACACAAGCTATCTAGAGTATTGCCGTGAGGAGAACATCGTGGGAAGTGAAAAGAGCAACGCTCGGCAAAGAACATGATACTTGATGATGATGAGGTAGAGCAAAAGCTCTAACATTATTAGTATACAGTTTGTGTAAAACGCATCAGCACAAGTTTTTAATATAGATAACATACGGAATCAAAACTATACGTGACATTACATAGTATAAGAACGCTGTAAATGATGTTGACTGTAGGTTATCTAAAACATCAAAGCGTGAGAAAGGTTCTTTACTTTTCCTTACCAACACAGGCTATACTTAAGGTAAGTTAACAAAGTGTCCACAGTAAAATTTAGCACAGTATTAAATTAAATTATATGTACAATGTGATCTTCTTACGTTTACATAGATTTCTACAACATCCGATCTCTCATTGTTTGTTTTTTTGGGGTTTTTTTTTGGTTTTTTCTGAGAAAGGTTCTTTACTTTTACTTGTACTTACCAACACAGGCTGTACTTAAGGTAAGTTAACAAAATGTTCACAGTAAAATTTAGCACAGGATTAAATTTAATTTTATGTACAAGTAATCTTCTTACGTTTACATAGATTTCTACAACATCCGATCTCTCATTGTTTTTTGTTTATTTTTGGTTTTATTTTTCGAATTTAGTGTCTTAAAAATCAGGTATCACTTTCTGTTTCAGTTGTGCAGAAACTAGGATCAGTAAATGTTGGATGTGTGAACATAAAGACTAGTAGTGAAGAGGAAGGTAAATTCACGAGAAGTGTTTATGGGAATACGTGAGTGTAAAGAACAGCCTAGACAACGTCCAGGCTAAATTAGTTATCAACCTCTCCATTACCATAATCACGTTCCCTGCAAGATTGCGTTGAAACCTGGTGTTTTGGATCAGTTCTAATGGCCATGTTCCTCCAGCTTACACCGTCATGCATCCTTTATCTCGGATTGCCTCCAGAACTTGACATCATATTGTGATTTAGCAATGGACAGATAATATTTAACCAAATCAATAAGTTCATATATCTTGGGTAAATCTTCATTACAGATGGAAGATACGTATCATATACACATGAAGACGAGGTAAAAACGACGATGTGAAGTAGCGAGCGCTACGCTGACTGCCTTCGGGCCAAACAGAAAATAAGCGGAAGAAGCAGATAAGAAATAAAGATAATGAGATTTTGAGATGAGTTAAGAAAGACATCACTGCACTCAGGACATTCCCATAAGCGCTCCGTTCCCTTTCAACAGCCAGCAAAGAGTCATACTATTAATCGTTCCCATCGCTATCTGATTACAAGTTCTCCTTGTCTTCCCTCTCAGTTTTGAGATTCTTCCAGAACCTCTGCCGATCTACGGCAATCTCATTCTTTCCACATATGGGTTCTTAATCTGTTCCTCCGCCTTCTCCACCTGGTCCACCTGGTCCCACAAGCACACGAACACCTGCCCCTTTTTCTTAGGCAATCTACTACCAAGAGGTGCATTCCCTGCCAGCATTTGGCCAGGACAAAATATCCATATATTTCTCACAATCTGTGACCCCTGAAGCGACGATAGCCATTCCACACGAAACATTCCTTTCTCCACCTTACTAAGCATACTCTTTGAATCCGTAATGAATACAATGTGTGTTGCAGTAGTCTCCTCTAACCAACGGAATGCCGCTGTTCCTGCTTCCACCTCCATTCTCATGCTGGAGGTCGTAGTCTCATATGCCATACTCTCCTTTTTCAATGAATGAATCACTGAAAAACGAAAAGTAGGTTGAGAGCTTTACCAAAGCACAACTACAAAAGACAATGAACGTTGCGGCCAAAGCCTTCGTCAGCACAGAACAAACAAACAAAAATCGATTAAACTAATACACGATCGACACTACATGAATGTCTAAATATCAACTCATCTGTTTCCGAGCTTGAGACGGCTATCCGTGGCTGGAATGGAACGGATGTTGTGTTAAAGGGGTTAGTACAGCCAGAAACTCGGTGATTGGTTAATTCAACCGGTGAGGGAACCCGCGCTAAGGGGGATAGGGGTGCGCCCAGGAGAGCGAATAGGCGATGTAACGGATGCAGTACGCAATTCCGCCAAGTTCGAAATGTTGCTGTGGGCAATAGGGATGCAGGCCAGCAAGCGTTTGCTATCAAAAGGTAGCACAAGACTCGTCCATTATCCTTTGCAATAAAACCCCAACCACTACGTGTGTTTCTCACAACTGACCCATCGGTGTAGAAGACTATGTCACCTTGATGTGTGTTACTCTGGAACAGTTGTTGCACTTCAAACTCAGTGCGGCCCGCTGCCCACTCTCTGCACTAATGACCTAGTGTTACTATTACATTGTGCCAGTCCGTCATGTCATCCGGAACTTCAACCCACTCTCTTTCACGATTGATGGTCTCTAGATCACACACCCGACGTATAGAAAGTTCTGCCTGTGCCATCCAGTACCTGCCTAAACTAAAGATAATGATAAATAAAGATAATGAGAAGAAACCCTGCACTGTTCCTTGAACTAACAAAAAGTAAAAAGAATTAAAGAGTTCAAAGACTAGATTTCTCCCAACCCACATAATGAAGTAGACTATTAGGTTGTGATGGCAGCAATGAGTGCATAAACTAAACAGACTAAAATAACAGATCAGGAATAACACAAAAGTTTTGAGTTTCTCTTCCATAATCTGCAACAAAAACCAACGATTGACACAATTATAACTGGGGTTATCGTGTCAACTTCTGTACAAGTCTGTAGCAATTTGCCGTATTTGTCATCCATTGTAAGTTGTTTGTTCATTATGTATTCCCACAACATAAAACAATTATGTCCGGTCGGGGATTTAAACGTCCTTTGACCAGTTTCCTCCTCTACCCTACATAGGGTGTAGATACAATGTATGACCCATATATGTTCTTTCCTCGTCTACCCTACTTAGGGTGTAGGGGCACTGTATGATCCATAACTGTTCTTTCCTCTTCTACCTTGTGTATAGAGACATCCCAGACCGATACGAAGCTTGAGAGGTTGTGATACTGCATTTCCCAGTTCCCAGACACAGCGAGTCGAGGGTTTGAAATCATCCGCAGGTGATATGGAAGCAGATCATTAATCGCTGATTGCAATGATATGAGGCGTCGGTCTTTTAGACAGCAATGGGAACCACTGAACTAACAGTACCAAGAAAATTACAAACAGCAAATTAGTGATGGGGTTGATGGCAACGGCCTGTAATTGGCATGCAACTAACTTAACTGTTACAATAGAGACAATGTATGACCTTGAGTTGCGTGATCTTTCCTCTTCTACTTTAACTATTTTTTTATTATTTATTTTTGTTGCGTATCCCTTACGGGACGTTGCAGTCAACACCAGTATTTTCAGCTGCTGTTGATGTACTAGGCAAGGGTTACGTTCAGTAGTTTGCCATTGCTTTCTGAACGACCGGTCTCTATACCTTTTTCGAAAATACGAGCACCGCCGTGTTTCGAACCCGGGTATACGGGCTCACAAACCGCGTTCGCAAGCCTTTCAGCCACAGAGAAGATGCCTCTATTAGACAAGTGTTTTTTTTCGTTTTTTTTTTTCTATTCTTATTCAGTTAATTAAAATTGCGACTATATAACGGTGTTTTGTTCCGAGGAAGCGTTTTTTTTTTTTTTTTAAGGAGAATATGCTGTTATTTTGTATTCATTTTCTGAAGTTGTTTACACACACACAAAAACAACAGCACAGAAGGCAGGTAGTAAATGAAATTTTGAGAGCAGCCTACAGATAGTTGTTGGTTATCATCTCAAGTTTCGCGACTGCAGGCAGAAGATTTCTGTAACGAGATAATGGCTAAGGTCACCGGCCAATATGGTCACTGCCAGGAAGGAGAGCAACGGCAAACTACCGTCTTTAAATTTCCCTAATTTATCATGATTCGCCTAATTACAGATCACCATAAGAAAGGGACAGGGACACTTAAATAAGCAACATGGAATATTCTGACATTAAGCAAAGACGAAAAATTGAAAAAAAAACATCAAACAAATGGAAAGAGAGAAGATTAACATATTAGGAATGTGCGGGACGAAATGGAAAGAGGCAGGGATTCAGACATGGGGGGATTTTACGATTATTCATTGTGGAGTAGAAAAACGACAAGAAGTATAGCAATTATCTTGGATCGGCAAGCATCAAAATCTGTTAAAGGATATTGAGCTATGTCAGATAGGGTTCTATTGGTAAAATTAATCGGCAGGCTTTTTAACATAAACATCATTTAAATATATGCTCCAACAGGAGAATGCAGTAACTATGGTATAGATGAATTTTATGATGACACGGAGTCTGCTTTGAAGAAATTTAGAAATTAAGGCGATGGGCGCACATTAGGCAACCATGGTTTGGGAGTGCGAAACGAAAGAGGATACACACTTTTTGAAGGGCCAACAGAGCAGGATATGATTGTAGGAAACACCTTGTTTAAACAACATCCTAGAATATTATGGACATGGAGGAGTCCTGATAGTAAAATTAGAAACCAGATTGATTACATCCTGAAGAGGAGAAGATTTCGAAATGCTTTAGCAATATAAAAACAGTTCCAACTGTAGACTGTTACAGTGATCATTGTTTGATTACAGGCACAATGAAGGTAAAGTTAAAGAAAGCATCTGTGCACGTTGCAAAATAACAAGGAAATACAAGTTAATTTTAACATAGAAGCGAAGAATATATTTTATATATTGACTGATCTAGAAATCCTATTTCAAGAAGTGGATGATCAATGGGAAATGTTGAAGAATTCAATCAGTTTTGCTGCAAAAACAACTGTTCCAAAATTAAAGAAAGCGGGTCGTAAGAAATGGATGGCAGGAGAAATTTTGCAACTGATGAAAACAAGAAAACACAACAAATATAATCCTGCCAAATATGTATAAATTCACAAAATGTCAGACCATTATGTGAGGAGGCAAGAGACGCATGGCTTGAGAAAAAATGCATAGACATTGAAAAACAATACAACAGTAAAAATACCAAATTAATTCACCAAAGACTTCAGGTGCTTGCTATTCAAAGAACACGTATATATACAGGCTGCCTAAAAATAAACGACTGAAAAATCATAACGCACGTAATGTTTTACTTGTATGGTCAGATTATGTGAAAAACTTTTATGATGATAACAAAGAAGAACAGCGTGATATTCGAAATAATAATGAATGATCACTAAGTTTGAAGAAAGTTCTTAAGCGTATGAAAAATGGTTCAGACAACTTATAAACAGAAATGATTAATGCTTTAGAAGAATATGGAATGGATGAAATCAATAGACTGTTGAATACGATATAAGATACTGGAGAAATACCTCATGAATTATGTAATTTTGTATTTATTGCAATCCCAAAGAAACAGGAAGCTTTGGAATGTGATAAACATCGAACAATTAGTATAATGAGTCACAGCACGAAGATTTTGCTAAGAATAATCATGCAAAGAGTTAAGAAGCAAATACAACCCGAAATAGAAGAAGAACAATGCGGATTTGTAGAAGGCAAAAATACAGTAAATGCGGTGTATTTGCTGAGAACAGTAATTGAATGTTCTATAGAAGTAAACAAAGATCTACATCTTTGCTTTATTGACTACACAAAGGCTTTTGATAAAGTGAGACATGTCAACATGATAAAGATACTTGCAATTTTATAAATTGATGGGAACGACCTTAGACTTAAAAAAACATAATTTGGAAACAACAATGTGCCATAAGAATTGATAATGAAGTCGGTCAATACCAGCCTATTAAGAGATAATTTTTAATATTATTAATACGTGGTATGACAATCAACCTAATTGACCCTATTTCATGAGTGAAGCCTCGTATTTGTAGACCGACTTACTCCGCATACCCCATGTGGCATATCGCAGGAACTATACCTCTCTCTCTCTCTCTCTCTCTCTCTCTCTCTCTCTCTCTCTCTCTCTCTCTCTCTCTGTGTGTGTGTGTGTGTGTGTGTCTGACACACACTCTCTCTGTCTGTCTGTCTGTCTCTCTCTCTCTCTTTCAAAATTTCTTCTCTGTGCCTACCCATATCATGTGTATTACCAGTGTTCGGATCACAAGCATTGGGTGATTTGGTCCTAAAATGCGTGGTATAATAATCAACCTTACTGACCCTATTTGTGGCATATCGCAGGAACTATACCAACCTCTCTCTCTCTCTCTCTCTCTCTCTCTCTCTCTCTCTCTCTCTCTCTCTCTCTCTCTCTTCACATATATACCTTACATATGTCCATATACACTAATGTATGAATATCTGTTGAGTGGTGTAGATGTATGTATGTGCGCTCACTCATATCACTCCATCCAGACTTTAGGACTTGTCTCACAATAAAATAAAGGAGTACATAATGTGAGTATTGTTAGTATCACCATCATACGTTGGTGCACACTTCATTGCTCTTCAATATTCGTCCACTAAGGCTAACCCATCCACTTGCACCCACTCATGCTTTGTAAGTACATCCACTGGGATTCCTCAGATACCATTCTCAAACAACTGTCACAGGTTCCCGACCTACCTTCCTGCCTCCGCGCCCCCCCCCCCCTTTTTCTTTCAATGTACCACTTCCACTCCAGTACCTGGGATGCTCACTGAACCGTTATACCCACCACCCCATCATCATCCTACATCCCACTCCGTCGGTTGTGTATAAAAGAAGCAACGGTGATATTCGGGGCTATACACAGCTCGGAATTCTGAGGTAAGTAGGACAATTTTTTCCATCTTTCATTTTCTCTTCATTGCTTTCATTTTTTCATCTTTTCATTCTTCTCGTCCTGTCGTCGCGTTTTAATATAGTCACAGGAGATTTCCGTGACTATATGTTGTGTTTTGTGAATGTGTTTGTTTGCTGATGAAGACTAATAGCCGCAAAGTCCTTATGTGTCGTGATTCTGTTATGTAAAGCTGCACTGCTTTGTGACATTTTATATTGTTTACATTTTCACAGCTTTACTGCAGTTCCACCAAATTTTATTCATATTAAGAGAGGTGTGAGACAGGGATGTGTAATGTCTCCAGATCTGATTTCCCTTTACAGTAAAAATATTTGCAGAAATGTGGAAGAAATGAAAGAAATCACATTATAAAGGGGGGGGGGGGGGGGGGAGACGGAAAAAACATAAATAACTTTAAATATTCGTATGATACAGTATGTATTGCAGACAATGAGCAAGATCTGCAACATTTAGTAGGTGAGGCTGTTATTCACAGTGAAGAACCAATGTAAGAATTGAATTGTAAGAAGACAGATTATGGTCGTCACTAGTAAGAAGAAAATACAGCGATGTAATAAATGGGAATATTCTTAAACAAGTAAATCGGCACAATTATTTCAGAACAGTCATAACATCTTATAGGAGATGCCTTGAAGAGATTGGTACAAGAATCGCCAAGGCGAAAGTAGCCTTTTGCTCGATGGAAAACATACTGACAAATAAACTGATCTAAATTGCAACGAGAAAAAGAGTGCTGAAGTGCTACATAGAACCTTTACTTTTGTATGGGTGTGAAACGTGGACAATGAGTAAACAAACAGAAAAACATTTGATGGCTGCTGATATATTATTTCTGAGGACAATGCCAAGAATACCATAGAGATACAGAAAAACCAATAACTAAGTCCTGCAAGAAACAAATGAAAATCGTCAATTTATTAGAGAAATTAGACGTAGAGATTCAACATTGTTTGGACATGTTATAAGAAGAAATAAATTGAAGAACTTGGTGACAACTGGCAAGATCGAGTGGAAGAGAACAAGGGGAAGACAGAGAAGTAAATTTGAAGAGTGAATTTACATCATCCTCTTATAAATCTAAAGATCTCAACATATGTGAATTTCAATGTGGTCTGGGACCAACTATCTACTCCTGAAATGTCCATGGCTGAATAAGCTGCTGCACATCAACAAATCCAGTATAACACAATAACGCTTACCACATCTGATATTATTATTACACAATAATGTCGACTAGTACTGCTTAAAATCAACCACAATAAGTTTAGTATCCTCTGCATTTGGACAGCAGATACCCAGATATCTTCTCCTTTCTCTATTTCTCATATGGTGAGTGGCACCTTGCAGTCTTGACAGACCAAAGTATGCGAGTTGGAATGTGGCCAATATTCCATCACAACGCCTGGGCAGAGCTTCAGAGAAACATGTGGTACCCAAACGACATGTTCTCTCTCCTCTATCGGCCTAATCTTGTGTTTTCCAGAGGAATGGGTAACCAATATGTCTGGCATAAGGTAGGCTGCAGACGCTGGCGGCACAGCGTCAAACCTCCGAGACCTCGCCACTACGAGCAGATGGTGAATGATGGCCAGACCCTGGAACCCAAGGGACCCGGCTTAGAGGCGTTCAGCCAAGACCCACAGGTGAGGGCCTCGTACGCGTCCGGATCGTAAGGGCGCGTACTTCTGTCAATCACAAGTGTCCGGACCTGTGTAAAGCGTGCACTATCGCCAGACTCCCCGCTTGACTTTAGTGGATCCCACAACCAGCGGGAGTAGGCCCGCCGAAGATACCGCTGGAGATATTTCACGTCTATTGCGAGTAAATCTCCCATCCTTCCACTGTGAGGATCTCGCGACCGGCGAGAATAGGCCGGCCGGAGATATTGTTCGTCTGCTGCGGACAAATCTCTACCGAGACTGAATAAGTAAAGAAACGATAACACGATAAAAGTGGTGGTATTTCAATTGCGCTTGCGCTCCCACCTATGCTACACCCTTCATGTGTCTTCACCCTCCTATGGTACACCGGTTATAAATCCCCCAGTATTACGCCTCATGAGACATACTGGCAAACATAAGTATCTTCACTTATAGGTAGTATGTAACGTTATACCACACACTTTTCATGATATGCAAGCGCCATGTTTTACTTCAGGTTGAACCTCAGTCACAATGACTCCATTAACAATCAGATACACCTTCTAGCACAGACACAACTGCATCCTTGTCTTAGACGGGATGTCAGACTTTAAATATTGCTAACTAATAAATTCCTTTACTGTGTGACCATCTTGGTAAATCTCTCATATAGCTCTACATGGTGTTAATATTTTATAGCACTGTAGTGATTCATTAACCTAAATATCTGAGTACCTACATCTAAGCACTATATTCAATATTTGTTCTTTCTCTCCTGCTACAACCCGCATGACTTAACCTCATGTCTATTTAACCATTAACACATTATTGCCACTGAATAATCATGTAAAATATCTTTCTGCTGCATACCTACTATACATAGTACATCCATCCATCCATCATGTGCCATGCCGGTAAGCGTGGGCGGTCATGTTCTGCCATCTCACTCGATCACCAGAGTCGTGGATCAGTTCCGTGTTTCTGTACATACTTGATCATAATTTTCGTCACTCACTGTACTTAGGAGTGTTAATTCTCGGCAACCAATTGCAACACATTCAATCTCATGCCAGCATTGTTGGTATGATACAATGTGGCCTGGCATTATTTGAGAGATTAGTATATTTAATAATTTATGACACATGTTATCTCTCACATCCCACATTTCTGCTAGCTTGGGATATTTACCTAGGGGACACTACAAAACCACTCATTACTAGGCTGGATGGTGATATATATATATATATATATATATATATATATGTGTGTGTGTGTGTGTGTGTGTGTGTGTGTGTGGTGCGTGTGTGTGTGTGTGAGAGAGAGAGAGAGAGAGAGAGAGAGAGAGAGAGAGAGACCAGGTGGAGAAAATGAGATATAAAAGAGGAAACTCCTACCTCTGTCACTCTGATGAGAAGTGGAGTATAGTGCAATGCTGGCTGCCCGTGGGCCGGAGAAGAAGAGAAGAGTGCAATGAAGATAAAGAAGACGTCATCCCATCTCCTCGGTTAATAAGAAAAGTAAATAAATAAAGATCAGAAGAAACTCAGGTTCTTTGAGAGGAAATTGTACTTGATTGTACTTTCAAATCAATAGATTACAGAGCTGGGCTGTGCCAGATTTAATGACAGAGTAACCCAAAAATATACTAAACTAAACACACTAAACAAACAAATTGAGAACAACAAAATGGAACTTTTATTTACAAAACAGCACTGTCCCAGAATGACAAATCCAGAATCAAGACACAAAGTACAACGACATACCCCACCATGGCTTACACTGGGAATCAACACTGGGTTGGGCCACAATCATAAACAGACCTTAGAAACCAGGCTCAGACAGCGGAGTGCACTGAATATTACAGCAGGACATCCCATTCTCAGGCCGACTGAGACACACCACCATAAAATAAATTTAACAAAAGTAAGAACTTTATTGACTAGACCTTATGATTCACGGATAACTGTGAATCCAGACATAACATGTAATTGTTGTTGGCAGGAATGGGAACCTACGATCTCACAGTAGAAATAACTGCTGTCTCACATCAGTGTTACCAACAATGGTGTGTATGTGTCTCACATATGACTAGAAATCCATATCTCCAGATCAATAAGAACATTCATTGGCACCTTGCCGTCTTGACAGACGATAGTTTGTGCTTTAAAAAGGCATAATAACTTTTACCTATGGCGGTAGCGCATGTGACTGATAAGGCCAATTTACGCTGTAAATGTCCGTTCACAGTGTGTGCATGTGAACATGTGGTCATTTCCATCATCATGCACCATCTTACGTCTCAAACACTCGGTGTGTGACTTATCTGCAATAATTTTTTCCTTGGTCTTTATTCCATTTCTGATGTTTGCCCTCCATGCAACATGTTCAGCGGCGACTTGCTCCCAATGTACATTATCAATGCCTGTATCAATCATGTCCCGCTTACACACATCTTTGTATCGTAGTAGAGGCCGACCCTGAGATCTCTTACCCATCTGTAATTCACCAAAAAAGATGTTCTTTGGTATTCTACCATAATCCATCCTCCTAAGATGTCCTATCCATCTAAGTCTACGAAGACTGAGCATGGAATAAACTGTCACACAACCTGATCTTTCCAATACTTCAGTATTTCTGATTTTGTCTTGCCACTTAATACCAAGAATTCTTCACAGACACCGCATATGAAAGCTGTTTAAATGTTTCTCTTGATGTGAGTAAGTTGTCCAGGTTTCACTGCCATAAAGAAGAGTACTAAGGACACAGGCTTGATAGACAAGGACTTTTGTTTTTGCAGTAATCTTTCTCCCAGTTCTCCCAGACTCTTTTTGTTAACCTGTTCATTGTTGTTGCTGCCTTACCAATCCGGATGTTGATTTCCTGATCTAGGGATAATTTGCTATTTACCACTGATCCTAGATATGTAAAATGGTCTACCATCTCTAGTCGTCAATAAAGATTGATGGTACCCCGTGTGCACCTTGTGACATAATCTGTGTCTTCTTTTTGCTAATTGTTAAACCAAATTCTGAACAAGCATTGGAGAATGCAGATAGTAGACATTGTAATTCTTCCTCAGAGTGGGTCGTAACTGCAGCATCATTTGCAAAAATCAGATTATCCATCTAAGTCTACGAAGACTGAGCATGGAATAAACCGTCACACAACCTGATCTTTGCAGACTGATAATTGAGGCAGAAATAAATCTTTAAATATTGAGCACAACCCACTATTGGCAACGCTGATCGCACTCTGGTATGAATCTAAGGCCTATCCACGTCAATGTGGAAGCACTAGACTCGAGTTAATAATATGGCTAGTGATTGTGGTCTTAAAGTCGAATGGTCGTAAGTTGCATAGGTCGTAAGTCGACGACTAGCTGTATATACAGCTAGTGCTCGACTTACGACCACGATCGGTTCCGACAGACCGGTCGTAACACTATTTGGTCGTGAGTTGAGTACGCTATGTATACAGTAATGTGAAGTGATGTTATAAAACTATTTAAGTTAAATAATATCATAAATTTCTTTTATTATTGTTATAAATCATAATTTTCGATGTTCATTTTTTTGTCATTTGTATCATCTCTTCACCATTTTGTTTCTTATTTTTACATCGTCAGGTTTAAGAAAAAACACTGCATTAACTGTACATGTACAACTGGTTTAATATTTGCAAAACATACAAAATACAGGTATGGAAAATACTATAGGAAACATTTTCTCAATCGCAAAACACATCAAATTGTCATTAACATCAAAAAATATAAACATGTACGAAACATTTTATTGGCTACTGGTGCTTGGCTGCAGATCATTAATGTCGTCATTATTGTTGGGGGTACCGGAGTTGGTTTTTTCATAAACATGGTGAGCTTTGTCTGAATTGTATGTTTCTTTTTTTTTTTTTTCATCATAAATTTCACGATACTGACGAAATACATCGTGCGCCATCCGTTCAATCCTTGCAAATCGTTCGATGATTGGGTCCATTGCTTCGAAATGTATAAGAAGTTTATTCAGTAAAGATAA
>OY992891.1:84613615-84636115 GCA_963921405.1 Cepaea hortensis
GTGACTATATATTACTGTGACACCATATAATACTGCAACAATATATTACTGTGACTCTGTTGATCGAGTGAGATGGCAGAACATGACCGCCCACGCTTACCGGCATGGCACATGATGGATGGATGGATATATTACTGTGATTATATATTACTGTGACTATATATTACTGTGACTATATGTTACTGTTACTATATATTACTGTGACACTATGTAATACTGCAACAATATATTACTGTGACTATATATTACTTTAACTATATATTACTGCGACTATATATTACTGTGACTATATATTACTGTGACTATATATTACTGTGACTATATATTAATGTAACTATATATTACTGTGACTATATATTACTGTGACTATATATTACTGTGATTATATATTACTGTGACTATATATTACTGTGACTATATATTACTGTGACTATATATTACTGTAACTATATATTACTGTGATTATATATTACTGTGACTATATATTACTGTGACTATATATTACTGTGACACTATATATTACTGTGACTATATATTACTGTAACTATATATTACTGTAACTATATATTACTGTGACTATATATTACTGTGACTATATATTACTGTGACTATATATTAATGTATCTATATATTACTGTTACTATATATTACTGTAATAATATATTACTGTGACTATATATTACTGTGACTATATATTAATGTAACTATATATTACTGTAACTATATATTACTGTGACTATATATTACTGTGACTATATATTAATGTAACTATATATTATTGTGACTATATATTACTGTGACTATATATTACTGTGAGTATATATTACTGTGACTATATATTACAGTGACACTCTATACTAATGCAACAATATATTACTGTGACTCTATATATTAATGTAACTATATATTACTGTGACTATATATTACTGTGACCTATATATTAATGTAACTATATATTAATGGGACACTATATAATACTGCAACAATATATTAATGAGACCTATATATTACTGTGACCTATATATTACTGTGACCTATATATTACTGTGACCTATATATTGTTGTGACTATATATTACTGTGACCTACATATTATTGTGACTATATATTACTGTGACTATATATTACTGTGACTATATATTACTGCGACTATATATTACTGTGACTATATATTACTGTGACTATATATTACTGTGACCTATATATTAGTATGATTATATATTATTGTGACTATATATTACTGTGACCTATATATTTCTGTGACCTATATATTACTGTGACCTATATATTACTATGACTATATATTACTGTCACTATATATTACTGTGACTATATATTAATGTAAATATATATTACTGTGACTATATATTCATTCATTCAGTAGCATGTCCTTTGCAGAACCTCGCTCCCATAACAAACCTCCGGAAAACCTCTCGATCATAAGCAAGATGTCCCGCGTCTGATACACCCATCTGGAGATCATCCGCCACATCCTGCACCCATCTTCTCTTTGGCCTTCATCTTCCTCTCTTCCCAGGCATATACCCTTCCATTATTGTTCTCTCCAAACTTTCGTGACGTTTCAAGTGACCAAAATATTTCAATTTTCTTTGTTTTATCGTCTTTAATAGCCAACCTTCTTCAATATTCAACTCTTGAAGTATGGATGCATTTGTTCTTTTCTTTACCCAAGATATTTTTAGAACTCGTCTATAACACTTATATTCAAAGGCGTTTATGCGCTGTTCAGCTTGTTTAGTAAGTGTCCATGTCTCACAGGCGTATGTTGCAATGGGAAAGATTTTTTTTTATTGTTGCGTATCCCTTACGGGACGTTGCAGTCAACACCAGCATTTTCAGCTGCTGTTGATGTACTAGGCAAGTGTTACGTTCAGTAGTTTGCCATTGCTTTCTGAACGACCGGTCTCTATACCTTTTTCGAAAAAACCAGCATCGCCGTGTTTCGAACCCGGGTATACGGGCTCACAAACCGCGTTCGCAAGCCCTTCAGCCACAGAGACCGGCTATGGGAAAGATGCATGCTCTTAAAAATCTAATTTTTGTAGTTCTGTCTGTCCCACTCCAAAATTTATTCAGTTGTTGTAGTCTTTGAAGAGCAATTGATGGTTGCCGTTTAATTTCTTTCATTGTGTCCCCGTTGTTGGTAATCAATGACCCAAGATATTCAAAATTTTCCACCACCTCCAATTTTTCCCCATTAATGTATATTTCTTTCTCCATGGTAGTTTTATCTGTATGTATTATCTTTGTTTTTGCTATGTTAAGATATAAGTTGTGATTTTCACTATTCAATTGGGTTGAGGCTATTAGGTTTTCCATGCCATTCTGTGTTGTGGATAGTAATACTGTATCATCAGCATATCAAATCTCCGGTATGTCATGACCGCCGATATTTAGGGCATCATATAGCTCCCTGTTTATATCATCTCTTACATTTCTCATTATATTTTCAGCGTACAGGTTAAACAAATAGGGTGACAGCACGCAGCCCTGACGGACTCCTTGCTTGATGTCAAACCAATCTGATGCCTCGCCATCTATTCTAACTGCTGCTTGTTGGTCTAGATAGAGCATTTTTATGAGTTGTACTACATGTGATGGAAAGCCCATAGTCCTCATGATTTCCCAAAGTTTCTGATGCTGTACACAGTCAAATGCCTTTGAATAATCCACAAAACATGAGTATAGGTTTACATTAAATTCTCTGCACTTCTCTATTATTAAACGCATGTTGAATATGTGATCTCTTGTACCTCTTCTTTGTCTAAATCCAGCTTGAACTACGATAATCTCTTCTTCCATTTTCTTATGAAGTCTTGCCATTATGACTTTTAGTAGAATTTTACTTGCATGACTGATCAGGGCAACAGTTCTATAGTTGGTGCATAATTTCAGGTTGCCCTATTTTGGTATTGGAATGAAGATAGTTCTCTTCCAATCTTTTGGCCATATACCATATTTCCAAATCTTTGTACATAATGCATGATATATGTGTATGCTTTCTTCTCCTCCCGATTTAATTAGTTCAGCTGGTATCTCATCACATCCAGGAGATTTACCATTCTTCAGGTGCTTTATAGGCCAAGCAATTTCATCTAATGAGGGTTCAGGTTCTGTCTCTGCTGTCGTTGGCTCATGTATCTCATTCATATCCTCACTGTCACTCATATCATACATTCCACTGCAGTACTCCTGCCATCTTTCTAGAATTTGTCTAGATTCTGTTAAGGTATTTCCCATCTTGTCACAGATAACATTCAATTGAGGTTGAACATTTCTTGTCAATAACTTCATTTCTTTGAACATTTCATAATCTCTTCCAGTCTTATGATATTGCTCTTTTCTGGTACAACAATCTTGTATGTATTGATTTTTGTCCTTTCTTGTGTTCTTTCTTATTTCTCGAGTTAAAGATGTATACTTCATCTTGGTATTATCGGATTCACCTCCTTTCTGTTTCAGTTCCCTTCGTTGTTTTATTAATTCTAACGTGTCTGATGTAATCCATGGCTTAAGTTGCTTTTTCTTGGTCGGAATTAAATCTTTGGCTGCAGTTATCAAGATATCTCTAGCTTGTACTGCCAGTTCGGCAGGTGTCATTTCCTCTTGTACAGACATCAAGACCCCAAAACGATTCCTAACTTCTACGTTGTATGCATCTAGTATTTTTGTGAGATCAAAACGAAGTGGCCTTGGTCCTCGGGTAAGCTTTTTGAGTTTTAATTTCAGATCTGCTTCTAATAACTGATGATCTGTATCACAGTCTGCACTACGTAGGGTTTTTGCAGATGTTATGCTTGATCTCCATCTTCTTTGTATTAAAATATAATCTATCTGATTTTTGGTAATACTGTCTGGAGACTTCCATGTGAAGAGTCTTCTTGGATGTTGTTTGAAAAGCGTGTTGGCTATCGTTAACTCATTTTCTGTGCAACATTCAATTAATTTGTCACCTGCATCATTTCTATTTCCTAATCCAAATTTTCCTAAAACGTGTCTCTCATTTTCAGCTCTTCCTGCACCTACTTTTGCTTTAAAATCTCCCATTATTATTGCTATATCATTATGACCAATCTTATTTAATGCGTCTTGTAGTGTGTTGTAAAAATCTTCAATTTCGTCCTGCTCTGCTGTTGAAATAGGTGCATATATCTGTATGAGAGTTGTGTTTTTTGGACGGCCTTTAAGGCTAATAGTGAGGATTCTATCACTAACTGGATTATATCCCATTAAAGATTTTGCAGTTGTCTTATCTAAACAAAATGCCACTCCACTCTGGCCTCCGACGTTTCTACCAGAATAAATGAAAAGACTTCCATTTTCAGTTGTAAAATGTCCCTTGCCGCTCCAGCGATGTTCACTAATTCCTAAAATTTGAATGTTTAAATTCTCAATCTCATCACACACTACTTTAAGCTTTCCCTAATACAGACTTCTCACATTCCACGTTGCTATTCTCACTCTGTTTCTTAGTCTGACACCGGGGATTTCCTTGGTAACACAGTCAGGATTAACTCCGTCATCACGATTACTAGTACTGGTCCCTGTGTCACACTCTTCCCCAGTGTTATCTGATCTGCCTGGCCTGGGGGTCTCGCCACCAGATCTCTTTCTTATTATGTTTTCTTTCATGGTTATTATGGTTTCTTGGCAAGTTTTGCAGAAAGTAGTTTGCCATTACTTTCCTTCTGGGCAGTGACTGTACTAGTCAGTGGCCATAGCCATTGTCTCTACTGATGAGATCATCTGCCTATCGCCGCAGAGTGCAAGACCATAACCAACAACAATCTGTCGGCTGCTCTCACACTCCATCCACCACCTGCTTCCATGGCTTCACATACCCCTGATCGGGGGGCTAAACGGGTACTCCACCTTGCCCACGGGTGTCCCGTAGACTAACGGAGGAAAGGAGGCGTCTTACCTCTCCTTTGATAGGGGATACACCTACCCCGCACTATATATTATTGTGACTATATATTACTGTGACTATATATTACTGTGACTATATATTACTGTGACACTATATATTTTATTGTGACTATATATTACTGTGACACTATATATTACTGTGACTATATATTACTGTGACACTATATATTACTGTGACTGTATATTACTGTGACTATATTCTAATGTAACTATATATTACTGTAACTATATATTACTGTGACTATATATTACTGTGACTATATATTAATGTAACTATATATTACTGTGACTATATATTACTGTGACTATTTATAACTGTGACTATATATTACTGTGACACTATGTAATACTGCAGCAATATATTAATATGTCTCTATATATTAATGTGACTATACATTATTGTAACTATATATTACAGTGACTATATATTACTGTGACTATATATTATTGTGAGTATATATTACTGTGACTATATATTATTGTCACTATATGTTACTGTGACTATATATTATTGTGGCTATATATTGTTGTGACTATATACTACTGTGAATATATATTATTGTGACTTTTTATCACGACTATATTTTATTGTGACTATATATTACTGTGACTATATATTACTGTGACTATATATTACTGTGGTTATATATTACAGTGACAATATATTGCTGTGACTATATATTACTCAGACAATATATTAATGTAACTATATATTACTGTAACTATATATTACTGTAACTATATATTACTGTGACTACATATTACTGTGACTATATATTACTGTGACTATATATTAATGTAACTATATATTATTGTAATTATATATTACTGTGAATATATATTACTGTGATTATATATTAATGTAACTATATTTTACTGTGACTATATATTAGTGTGACTATATATTACTGTGACATATATATTATTGTCATTATATATTACTGTGACTATACAATACTGTGACCTATATATTACTGTGACCTATTTATTACTGTGACCTGTATATTGTTGTGACTATATATTATTGTGACTATATATTACTGTGACCTATATATTACTGTGACATATATATTACTGTGACTATATATTACTGTGACCTATATATTGTTGTGACTATAAATTACTGTGACACTATATAATACTGCAACAATATATTACTGTGACTCTATATATTAATGTAACTATATATTACTGTGACTATATATTACTGTGACTATATATTACTGTGACTATATATTACTCTGACAATATATTACTGTGACTATATATTATTGTTACTATATATTACTGTGACACTATGTAATACTGCAACAATACATTAATGTGACTCTATATATTACTGTGACTAATATTACTGTAACTATATATTACTGTGACTATATATTACTGTGACTATATATTACTGTGACTAATATTACTGTAACTATATATTACTGTGACTATATATTACTGTGACTATATATTACTGTGACTATATATTACTGTGACTATATATTACTGTGACTATATTCTAATGTAACTATATATTACTGTAACTATATATTACTGTGACTATATATTACTGTGACTATATATTAATGTAACTATATAATACTGTGACTATATATTACTGTGACTATATATTACTGTGAGTATATATTACTGTGACACTATGTAATACTGCAACAATATATTACTATGTCTCTATATATTAATGTGACTATACATTATTGTAACTATCTATTACAGTGACTGTATATTATTGTGACTATATATTATTGCGACTATATATTACTGTGACTATATATTATTGTGGCTATATATTATTGTGATTATATACCACTGTGACTATATATTATTGTGACTATATATTACTGTGACTATATTTTATTGTGACTATATATTACTGTGACTATATGTTACTGTGGCTATATATAACTGTGGTTATATATTATAGTGATAATATATTGCTGTGACTATATATTACTCTGACAATATATTACTGTGAGTATATATTAATGTGACTATATTACTGTGACTATATATTACTGTGACTATATATTACTGTGACTATATATTACTGTGACTATATATTAATGTAACTATATATTACTGTAACTATATATTACTGTGGTTATGGTTACTCAGGTTATGGTCGTCACTAAGAAGGGAGAAGTGCCACAATGTAATATACAAGTAAATGGAAATATTCTTCAACAAGTGAATCGGTACAATTATCTTGGAACAGTCATAGCATCTGATGGGAGATGCCTTGAAGAGATTAGAACAAGAATCGCCATGGCAAAAGTAGCCTTTAGCAAGATGAAAAACATTCTGACCAATAAAAAGATGTCAATTGAAACGAGAAAAAGAGTGTTGAGATGCTACATAGAACCTGTACTTTTATATGGATGTGAAGCTTGGACAATGAGCAGTCAAACTGAAAAACATTTAATGGCTGCAGAAATGTGGTTTCTGAGAAAAATGCAAAGAATACCATGGACAGACAGAAAAACCAATGACCAAGTACTACAGGAGACAAATGAACATCGTAAACTGATTAGAGAAATTAGACGTAGACAGTCAAATTTTTTGGACATGTTATGAGAAGAAATGGATTGGAGAACTTAGTGACAACTGGCAAGATCGAAGGGAACAGACCAAGAGGAAGACCGAGAGGAAAATACCTGGATGGCTTGGCCACATGGCATGGACGAGACAGGAACACTGAGCTGATCCACGACACTGGTGATCGAGTGAAATGGCGAATCATGACCGCCCCCGCTTTCCGGCATGGCACATGATTGATTGATATATTACTGTAACTATATATTACTGTGACTAAATATAACTGTAACTATATATTACTGTGACTATATATTAATATAACTATATATTACTGTAATTATATGTTACTGTGAATATATATTACTGTGACTATATATTAAGGTAACTATATATTACTGTGACTATATATTACTGTTAATATATATTATTGTGATTATATATTACTGTGACTATATATTACTGTGACCTATATATTACTGTGACTATATATTACTGTGACCTGTATATTGTTGTGACTATATATTATTGTGACTATATATTACTGTGAGCTATATATTAATGTGACATATATATTAATGTGACCTATATATTACTGTGACCTATATATTGTTGTGACTATATATTACTGTAACTATATATTACTGTGATTATATATTACTGTGACTATATATTACTGTGACTATATATTACTGTGACTATATAATACTGTGACTATATATTAATGTAAGTGTATATTACTGTAACTATATATTACTGTGACTATATATTACTGTGACTATATATTAATGTAACTATATATTACTGTGACTATATATTACAGGGAATATATATTACTGTGACTATATATTACTTTGACTATATATTACAGTGACACTATGTAATAATGCAACATTATATTACTATGTCTCTATATATTAATGTGACTTTACATTATTGTAACTATATATTACAGTGACTATATATTATTGTGACTATATATTACTGTGACTATATATTATTGTGACTATATATTACTGTGACTATGTATTATTGTGACTATATATTACTGTGACTATATATTATTGTGACAATATATTATTGTGACTATATACTACTGTGACTATATATTATTGTGACTATATATTACTGTGACTATATTTTATTGTGACTATATATTACTCTGACAATATATTACTGTTACTATATATTACTGTTACTATATATTACTGTGACACTATGTAATACTACAACAATATATTACTGTGACTCTATATATTACTGTGACTATATATTACTGTGACTATATTTTACTGTGACTATATATTACTGTGACTATATATTACTGTGACTATATATTTATGTAATTATATATTACTGTGACTATGTATTACTGTGATTATATAATACTGTGATTATATATTACTGTGACTATATATTACTGTGACTATATATTACTGTGACTATATATTACTGTGACTATATATTACTGTTACCATATATTACTGTGACTATATATTACTGTGACTATATATTACTGTGACTATATATTAATGTAACTATATATTACTGTGACTATATATTACTGGGAATATATATTACTGTGACTATATTTTATTGTGACTATATATTACTCTGACAATATACTATTGTTACTATATATTACTGTTACTATATATTACTTTGACTATATATTACTGTGAGACTATGTAATAATGCAACAATATATTACTATGTCTCTATATATTAATGTGACTTTACATTATTGTAACTATATATTACAGTGACTATATATTATTGTGACTATATATTACTGTGACTATATATTATTGTGACTATATATTACTGTGACTATATATTATTGTGACTATATATTACTGTGACTATATATTATTGTGACAATATATTATTGTGACTATATACTACTGTGACTATATATTATTGTGACTATATATTACTGTGACTATATTTTATTGTGACTATATATTACTCTGACAATATACTATTGTTACTATATATTACTGTTACTATATATTACTGTGACACTATGTAATACTGCAACAATATATTACTGTGACTCTATATATTACTGTGACTATATATTACTGTGACTATATATTACTGTGACTATATATTACTGTTACTATATATTACTGTGACTATATATTACTGTGACTATATATTTATGTAATTATATATTACTGTGACTATGTATTACTGTGATTATATAATACTGTGATTATATATTACTGTGACTATATATTACTGTGACTATATATTACTGTGGCTATATATTACTGTGACTATATATTACTGTTACCATATATTACTGTGACTATATATTACTGTGACTATATATTACTGTGACGATATATTACTGGGAATATATATTACTGTGACCTTATATTACTTTGACTATATATTACTGTGACACTATGTAATAATGCAACAATATATTACTATGTCTCTATATATTAATGTGACTTTACATTATTGTAACTATATATTACAGTGACTATATATTATTGTGACTATATATTACTGTGACTATATATTATTGTGACTATATATTACTGTGACTATATATTATTGTGACTATATATTACTGTGACTATATATTATTGTGACAATATATTATTGTGACTATATACTACTGTGACTATATATTATTGTGACTATATATTACTGTGACTATATTTTATTGTGACTATATATTACTCTGACAATATATTACTGTTACTATATATTACTGTTACTATATATTACTGTGACACTATGTAATACTGCAACAATATATTACTGTGACTCTATATATTACTGTGACTATATATTACTGTGACTATATATTACTGTGACTATATATTACTGTGACTATATATTACTGTGACTATATATTACTGTGACTATATATTTATGTAATTATATATTACTGTGACTATGTATTACTGTGATTATATAATACTGTGATTATATATTACTATGACTATATATTACTGTGACTATATATTACTGTGACTATATATTACTGTAACTATATATTACTGTGACTATATATTACTGTTACCATATATTACTGTGACTATATATTACTGTGACTATATATTACTGTGACGATATATTACTGTGACTATATATTAATGTAACTATATATTACTGTGACTATATATTATTGTGACTATATGTTACTGTGACTATATATTACTGTGACACTATGTAATACTGCAACAATATATTACTATGTCTCTATATATTAATGTGACTATACATTATTGTAACTACATATTACAGTGACTATATATTATTGTGACTATATATTATGTGACTATATTTTATTGTGACTATGTATTACTGTGACTTTATATTAATGTGACTGTATATTACTGTGGTTATATATTACAGTGACAATATATTGCTGTGACTATATATTACTCTGACAATATATTACTGTGAGTATATATTACTGTGACTATATATTACAGTGACACTAAATTCTAATGCAACAATATATTACTGTGACTCTATATATTAATTTAACTATATATTACTGTGACTATATATTACTGTGACTATATATTGCTGTGACCTATATATATATATGTAACTATATATTAATGGGACACTATATAATACTGCAACAATATATTAATGTGACCTATATATTACTGTGACTATATATTACTGTGACCTATATATTGTTGTGACTATATATTACTGTGACTATATATTACTATGACTATATATTAATATTACTATATATTACTTTGACTATATATTACTTTGACTATATATTACTGTGACTATATATTATTGAGACGGTGGCATGGAGGAATATCAGCAGCAGAGTTGATCCAAAAAACCAAAGACCGAGATCTATGGAGAGCCATGAACGCCTACGCCAGCCGGCACGGCACTTGATGATGATGATGATGATATATTAAGGGGACGCTATATAGATCATCCTCATTGCACATTGAACCACTCAGCTTCCTCATCAGTAAATCCCTAAACACAAGAAATCAATGGGGGAAACCGTTGAGGCCACTAAGACAATTATTCCATAGTTGTTAGGTTCATGTGTATGATAGACATGACTAATGAAGACACTTTTTTGAAGTGCCTAGTTGTTCGTGCGTCGAAGTTCACTTGTTCCTGCAGCGAGGCGCCGTCGTCATTTGGAGGCGACAAGTTCGATCGCGGTCGGTAACTATAGCTTTCAAATTGTATGTGCTTCTAATCTCTACTTCCTTCTTCTCCTTATGTGAGTGCCATGTGTCTCGAGCCATGTTATTGCTTTACTTATTATCATGACTTCTATTATCAGACTACTTGTGGTCAAGGCAAAAGCACCAAAATCTTCTTTCATAATTCTCCCTCCAGCCTGAGCCGTAAAGGCCCATGAACTTCTTACACATCAAACGACCTACAAATCTGCGTAAATGACAGCATCACCGTCTAAAGAATTCTCGAAGATCAAAGACTGTACTTCGCCCTCCACAGCAGCTGGATTTTCTTGTCTGCATTTTCTGTCTAGTTGGATGCAAAGTGAAAAGGGCGTACAGAACTCTGTTGGAACTTGTACCAACTCTTCTCCGGGTTTTAAGTCCTCAGTTGAACACATCTGTTGACGAATATCTTCGGCTTGACCCATCCTCGACATTCCTATTTGTAACCTGCTGCCCTTTATCTTCTGTCACTATGCAATGGATGTTGTGTGTTTGCAATGACTCTGATGTATGCAGGTGCCCGGCACTTTTTATTCTGTCCCCCGTGGTTGGAAAATCAAGAGGCTTGCGCATCGCCCTGCATTCTCTATCTCTTGTACATCCAGGTATAATTCGTATAGTTTCGTTCAGTATCGTTTCCATACGCTTATGGCTGAAAGTCAGGATCGCCATCGCATACTCAAAAACAAATAGGACCAGGCCCTCGTATAGAAGTCATCGATGGCACTGCTCACAGTTTACCTCCGCCATCACCCGCTTGCAGTCAAACCCCGCTTGGCCTTTGGTATCAACTTGTCTATTTTCTCATTATAAGCAAGGCTTCGATCACATCGCATCCCAAGGTATTTCATGGCCTGCGTTCTTTCCACAGATTTTATTACAGATTTGCAGTTAGTGTTGACAATATGGTTATTCAAAGCTAACCATGTTACTGCTGCCTTCGATGGGTTGACCATTGCACCCGCTTCAGCACATCAGTGCTTATGCGATTGAGTTATAATTGTAGTTCCACAGCACGATACACTAACACACCGTAGGCATGCTTACCGTGTTTGAGCCAGTCTGGGCTGCCACTATTGGGATTTCCGCTTGTTCTGGAATTATTCCTCTCCTCGTGTGTTCTCTGTAGACTGGAACGATAGAGAAGTTAGCCAAAGAGATAGTGGGTGTATGTGAGTGTATGTTTGTTTGTATGTGTGTGTGTGTGTGAGAGAGAGAGAGAGAGAGAGAGAGAGAGAGAGAGAGAGAGAGAGAGACGGGGGAGGAAGGGAGTGTGTGAAAATATATGTAGAAAGCATGTTTTCAAAGTAACAAATTGCGCATGATTTTCTCGACCAGAATGTGTTGAGATACGTTAAGCTGAAATGAGTCGACAGTTGCCTTATGGTGCACTAATATCCTACCCAGCAGTGCAGAACCAGTCAGCCTGTCCGCCTTCTCGTTTCCCAGCCCACTAGTGTGTCCTGTGGAAAATATCTGAAGTAGCGCCAAATATGGGTATATCTGTGTTCCGTCTGTCAAGAATAAAAATATCGGGACATGGTTTTGGCGGTGTTATACGTATCCGCGAAAGATCTGTCTCTCCGGCCAGCGACATCACGGTCGGAGGGTTTCCCATGCCCGAAGTTAACATCGGGAAAGGCCAGAGCAGGCCTATCTCACCAATATCCACATGAGCAAGTGTGCACAAATGCCCATAAATATAACGTAGGAGGCCAGGACCGGCCGACGGGTCGAGCAGATCCAGAGAAATGTTATTTGGAATACTCGTGAATGCCTGCGGTGGTATGAAACTCACTAAGTTACCACCTAGAGTTAGCATTTAGTATTAACCAATCTGGTGAGACCTGGGGTATGACTGGTCCTTTACTTATTACTGGATGGGATTCTAACATCTAGTTTCCTAACAATGACCAAGGCTGACAGGGGATTCCACTAACACGACTGTAGAGTCATCTTTGCATGTACGATGGCGGCAGCCGGCAGGATGATACAAGTTGAAAGTTAAAATTTCAAGTGGCAGAGAAAGTGCTATTCCGCAGGCTGGCAAGTGGGTAATGAGAACCCAAGTGCCATAGGATACCCAGCGGTGATTCAGGACCAATGTCGCTTCTTTACAATAGTGTGTTTTGTTGTAAGTTGGTAGATTTGTTGTCACAAGCAGCGCAATGCTAACGGGAGAAATTATCACCAAGGATGCTCAGCGGTTTTTTTTTTTTTTTTTTAGCATATCCTTTACAGGACTTAGCTGTCAACAGCAGCATCTTTCAGCTGTCTGTTGATTTCTTGGCAAGATTACGCTCAGTAGTTTGCCATTGCTTTCTGAGCGGCCGGCTCAGTGTCCTGCAAGTCACCAGCGGGGGACGAACCACTCCCAGCTCGCTCCCGTTACGAGACTCTGCGTGACAAACGGGATTACGGAGAAAGATGCTCAGCGGTACAGCTGTGAATATTACAATTAGAATTACAGTATTACGCAGGACAGACACGCCACAGCTCGACTGACTAGAGTTCAGACGAGAAGCCCGTGACCAGATCCACGTGACTGGGGGAGAGGGGAGACTGGACAGGGCAGGACAGAATGTGTGCGACCAATGACGGAGAGGGACGGATTGAGATTGGACAGAGCTGGACGATAGAACGATAGTGCTTGACGATAGATGTTACGGGTGTGTGTGACTGTGTTACTAGTCGTTGGCTAACTATGATATGTTTGCAAGACGGGAGAATGAACCCATGGTTCGAGAGACAAACGGTTGTATGAAAATATAGAACGACGACGGACCCAGTGTTGGACGGTCTATAATAGAGTGTAGTCTCAGTGGTGTGAATCGTGCAGTGAACGAACGTGTGGTGAGATGGCTCTTTAACACGTTATACTGTAATAAATGATGCACAGGAAACATTTCCTGCCAATCTCCGAGTGGAGTGATTTCTGCGTGATCTAGAGTTATGCTGTCCGCCTCGAGTGCTGGAGGTCCCGGGTTCAAGCCCCGGTGAGGACCGGGATTTTTTCACTTGGACTTCTAGTAATAACATTTCCCTTGGTCTCTGGGTAGTGAGATCGGATGCCCGTGTGTATTGTTGTGCACAAAAATCCCTTGGCAGTTGGAAATCGAAAAAGAGTAGCCTAATGGCGCTTCCCGGGCAAAATTTGGATTTAAAAATCTACCCAAAGTATTTCAGGATCCTCGCCGGTGCTACGGAGTTCGTGCACTGAGCTGAGTTTCTCCAGACTCCAGACTCAGGTTTGAATTAGGAGGAGAACGGAGGACTTATGGGTTACACCCGTGTGCCGTGATGTTGATCCTTCGACTAAACTAAACTAAACTAAGTGACAGTGAGTGGTGACAATCATGCGCCTGCATGTACTATTTACAATATGCAGTAGTAAAGTATTTTACTTGATAATCTTATGACTGGGATGCATTGGTGTCTATGTCAGGAGATACCTCAGATTGCTGATGGAATTATACGACTGAGGTGTTGCCTGCAGTAGAACATGTTGCCTGTCATACAATAGAAAGTACATGGTATAATACTAGGTACCACCGGTCACAAAGATGGTTGTACATATATATTACTAGCTGACCCTGCCCGGCTTCGCCCAGACCCTGGTGTGGAGCATCTCATTTAATTCATATAAGTAGTCATATAAGTTCCCGTTCCCGACTGTCTATCTGTCTGTCTATCTGTCTGTCTATCTGTCTGCCTGACCCTGCCCGGCTTCGCCCAGTCCCTGGTGGGAAGCATCTCATTTAATTCATATAAGTAGTCATATAAGTTCCCGTTCCCGTTACCGACTATCTGTCTGTCTGTCTGTCTGTCTGACCCGGCCCGACATCGCCCAGCTCCTGGTGTGAAGCATCTCATTTAATTTATATAAGTAGTCATATAAGTTCCTGTTCCCGACTGTCTATCTGTCTGTCTGTCTGTCTATCTGTCTGCCTGACCCTGTCCGGCTTCATTAAATTCATACAAAAAAAAAATGTAACTTAAAAGAACGTTCTACCACACACCATCCATTATTTTTAATGAAAACTCTTTCTAATCACCTGCATGACTACAGTAACTTCTTAAGCAAAAAAAGATGAGTTACAATGTTATGCATTGTGCATCATTTTTATGAAAACTTTGAAAATGCCTTACAGATTGTATCATTATTTATTATAACTCATATGCCGGTACATAACTATGGACAAAGAGTTTATAAATCTTTGAAAACGATGCCACAATATGACTATAAGTTATACAGAAAAGTTATGCCCCTTGAAATAACTTTTACAGAGTTAGGTCCCCTGAGATATATGAAATTATGATGAAAAATGAAAAATGAAATAATACTGAGTAAGCAGGCGATTTCACACTAACAAAATATCACAGTTGACAGCTCTGGAATGAAAGGAAGGCGTGTAGAAAATTTCATCTCAATCGGATGGGCCGTTCGCGAACGGATAAAGGACATACATAGATAAATACATACAGACATAAATACATACACACAAGTCTTTTTTATATATAAGATGCTGCATTTCGCATACTGAGGGGAGATATATAACTGGTGTTGGCCTCAGGCAGCACTGGTTGGTATTAGTGTGTAATGGCAGACGTGGTGAGCTGCATTGTGGCTCTGAATATTGGAGTTAGGCATTATCATTGAAGGAAGAAAAAGTGTTTCGTATACTGTATACGATACAGAATGAATTTTGTTCAAATATAGTGAGACTGGTCAATTAGGTGATTACAGCTGGTTTTATGCAAGCAGAAATCCATTGATCCATCATGTGCCATGCCGGTAAGCGTGGGCGGTCATGTTTTGCCATCTCACTCGATCACCAGAGTCGTGGATAAGCTCCGTGTTTCTGTCTCGACCATGCCACGAGGCCAAGCCATCTAGGTATTTGCTTCTAGGTCTTCCTCTTGGTCTGTTCCCTTCGATCTTACCAGTTGTCACCAAGTTCTCCAGTTCATTTCTTCTCATAACATGCCCAACAAATTTTGACTGTCTGCGTCTAATGTCTCTAATCAGTTTACGATCTTCGTTTGTTTCTTGAAGGACCTGTTCATTGGTCTTTCTGGCTGTCCATGGTATTCTTTGCATTTTCCTCAGAAACCACATTTCTACAGCCATCAGATGCTTTTCAGCCTGACTGCTCATTGTCCAAACTTCACATCCATATAAAAGTACAGGTTCTATGTAGCACCCCAACACTCTTTTTCTCGTTTCAATTGACATCTTTTTATTGGTCATTATGTTTTTCATCTTGCCAAAGGCTACCTTAGACATGGCGATTCTCGTTCTAAGCAGAAATAGTTTGTGGTAAATCTGAAATGACCATTGGGATAACAGATGTTCCACATTCGAACAATTTGACTATGTTTTAATTGTTTCAGCTTCAGTATTATTCATTTGATCGCTTCATATGATATATAACTCTGCAGTATGCACCTTACGAGATGCAGGGAAATATGCCAGACAATAAATGATGCAACATATATTTGGTGGCGACTGTGTTTAAATAAAAATTTGTGTTTCTAAACATGTTGTCAGCAAAAAGCTTTGAGAGCACCACGGGCCTGTAAACAATGACACAAATAGCACAGTGTTTACCCTTTCTTCTCCAACAAAAGAGTGCCGACAGAAACAACATGCCGATCAGTAGCATACAGACGCCAAGTATCAGCACTAAAATATCAGAACGTTCGGGAACTTCAAATGACCCTACGTGCTTGATCGAACTTTCTGAGGATAGAACAAAATACCAAATATATTTTCATCAATGTCCGTCAGGAAACGATTGGCATCATACAAATTATGGGGAAACCCTATCCCACTTTTGCAATCTCGTTCATATAGAAGGCTTAATAAGTAAAGTCAGTATACGAATGTTTACTCGGGTATTGTAAGTTCCCGTAGATTACATTTTTCTAGTAACTGTTTTCATCATTGTAATTTGCACTTTATATTTTACCTATCTCTTTTTTCGAAAATTACAAATAAATTTCAAACTTTTGTCGCGAACCCAATATTTCGACGGCTTTCTCCACTAGCTCTTTCATGTGCCTTCTTCTTCTTCTTCTTCTTCTTCTTCTTCTTCTTCTTCTTCTTCTTCTTCTTCTTCTTCTTCTTCTTCTTCTTCTTCTTCTTCTTCTTCTTCTTCTTCTTCTTCTTCTTCTTCTTCTTCTTCTTCTTCTTCTTCTTCTTCTTCTTCTTCTTCTTCTTCTTCTTCTTCTGCTTCTTCTTCTTCTTCAACCCTTTATCCCCCATTGTCACATCGGGCTACAAGCAAACATCAACAAGACGTCCTATATCCTGCAGATCAATCCATGTCCTCCCCAGTTAATTCATCTCAGTGATTCTCTAATCATTGTATGTGGTTATGTTGTCCTCGGGGTTTTTTTCTTCTTCAGTGTTCATATCAATCGCCAGGGTCTTTTCCACATCTTTTAGACAGTGGAATATGTTTAATTCTCTCTATGAGCTCTACATTGGTTATTCTGTCATACTGTTATTCCCACTATTCAGCACAGGCAGCACTTAGGAAATGTGTTTAGTTGATTTGTCATTCTTTTACTTGTTCTCAATGTTTCTGACTTAACCAAACCACTAGTACTGGAATTAAGAAGTCTAATTGAGGTGGTAATTTAGCATCCTTTGACTTTCAAAAATGTCCTAGAACCGTGAAAGTCCTTCTTGCCTTTTCTTACTCTGTGGTTTTGATATTTTTAACTCTCTCAGGAAATCTAGCACGGAGATGTGTTGGCAGTAAAGATACTGCATGTTGGGAAGCCTGAAATTCCAGTGGTGACAGTCTTCTCTGAAGAATAATAATCCTGACAATGACGTAGCCTTTTACAGGGAACTTGTGGGAACGGACGAACGAACAAACTTTGTTTTCAAATTGATAAGAATTTGGCATGTCTAACATGCTGCCCTTCTTCTCTCTTTCCTATCATACGTAAGTTCATTCATACATCACATATGATGCTAATATTAGACAACAACAGAACAATATACATTAAGACGCATGGAAATAATCAGTAATACAAGGCTCACTAAAGCAATTTGGATAACATGGCCATTATAAATACCTAAGGAATGTGTAAAGTAACATAGATATGGGAATGTTTATTATGCTAATTGTCGACTGAGATAAATTTTATTATTTTCTGTTTTTGTTTTTAGGGGGGCGTGTAGTCTGTACTGAGATACATACATCCTGCAAGTTGGCATAAAGCTCTCTAGTTTCTTCACATAACTTGCCCCCAAAAAAGTGTTACTGTTTAAAGTTTTCATTTGTATCTTATAGAACGTGGGTTATTTTGTTTTTTTTAATTTTGTCTGTGGATTCTTTGCATTTTACTCAGAAACCACACTTCCACCGCCACTATGTGTATTGGTGTACAATAACCGCATCTACTAAACGTTGCAGACCCTACTCATTTTTTGCTATCAATACTTTATCAGCCGCATATCTAATGTTATTGATGTTATATTCCCCAAGGGAGATTCCTCTCATAGCTTCTAATTTTCTTATAATATTTTCACTGTATTGGAAAAACTTTAGCTGGAGACATTACGAATCCTCTCGCACACCTCTCGTAGTAAACTGCTATTGACTCTTATGTTACTGAAAAATTTTGTGTAGTCAATGTAGCAAAGATTAGGTCTTTGTGTCTACGTCTAATTTATCTATCAGTTTACGACTTTCATTTGTTTATAATAGAACTTCGTCACTGTATTTTTTTCTGTCTGGTTATGTGTTTTTGCATTTTCCTATGATTCGCCAAATCTCAGTATGTAATCCACAATGAAAAAGGCTACCTTTATCAAGGTGATTCTTGCTCTAATCTCTTACAGGCATCGCCCAGCATATGATACGAATGGTCCGAAATAGTTTCCCTTGTTTAAGAATATTCGGATCTACTGGTATATTACAGTGTGGTTCTTCTTTCGTCCTAGTGACAACCATAATCTATGTATTTCTTCCCCTCAATCAGTTGTGGCGAAGTTCTCTAGTTTTTTTTTTTTTTTTTTTTTCTCATAACGTATCAAAAACATTGTGATTGTCTAATTTTTCAAATCATTTAACGGTTTCCATTTGTTTCTGATAGGACTTGCTCATTGTTTTTTTTTCCTGGCTGTATATTGTATTCTTTGCATTCTATGTAGTATTTCAAATATCTTTTTCTAGTTGAATTAAAATATGTTTAGTGCTTAGAATGTTTGTTTGTTTTTTGTTGCAAACGACTACCTTCACCATAACTATTCTTGTCACTTCAGGACATCTTCCAGTAGATGTTATGACTGTGTGAGATAATTATAACTACTCACTTGTATAAAAATATTCACATTTCTCCTTATAATACAAAGAGGTATTTCTTTTGTCTTAGAGATAACCATAATCTTTGTCTTCTTACAATTTAATTCTAACCAGGTCATTCTTCACTACACCCATACAGCGGACACAAAAATATGGAGCAGGCCGACCATTCTCTACTCTGTAATGACACCTACCGGTACAATGGTATGCGTACACTGAAAGATTTCAAGATAGCCACAATGCTTCTCCATTGTGATTGTTGATGATGAGTACACACATCCGAATAAGTGAAATCACGATATAGTGAGAGGTGCACATTGAGGTAGTAAACCGTCTAAATTACCTACCCCTTTCTTCCTCCCCCTATTTAGCCAACGTTACTTGAAATTTACTGTTTTACGCATCACTGTTTAATTAACTGTTTGTTTTAATTAGTATCCACTATTTGTCTATATTTACTCATAGATACAGTCCCATGTATATTTGTCTCCCTTTGTATCCTGAATTATTTTATCTATAACTTTGTTACGACACAAAGAAAATGTATTGCGCATGCCCAGATCGCTTCCAAACATTCACGCCACCTACCTGGGAAACAAGCAATGTTATTTTAGATAGACCTTTAAGTACCGTCAGGATTCGTGATCAGATTGTAAAAATATAGCCATTTGAAGTGAGTGGTACTTAAAAGTACCGTCAGTAAAGAAAGGGTCTTAAATGGAAGTCTCAATTCATTTATTATTCCATGTTATCTGAAGTCAAATCCAGAAATTGACTATAATAAGTAATAATGTAAAAATTACATTATCCAAATGTTACTACACCCCTACTTTCCATTTCTACAAATTTTAATTATTTCCTTCCGTAGCATGGCCTTTGCAGAACGTCGCTGCCATAAATACCTTCCGGAAAATTTCTCGGTCATAAGCAAGATGTCCCGCCACTCGACTCCGTAAAGCCCACTTAATAACAGAATTAACTCGTATATAATATTACTATTTAATTTTAAAATTTAACTTTAAAAACAACCAAAACAGGAAGTAGTTAAGTACCTTAACGCACAAGATTTGAAAATTCAGGAGACGGTTTTTGACGTATCGCTCCTGAAGCAAATCGACCCACAGAAGAAAATATTTCAGAAGCTGTTCCTGAAATACGATGGCAAATTTCCCTGCTATACTACTTGTGACAAACTGATACTGGAACACCACACCACATCTTCGGCGAGACATAATGACGTCACACAATAACAATTCAGCCCATCACCGACACACTGACAGGAGTTAGACGCAGGTTGGTAACGTTCCATCAAAACGTAGCAAGTATTTCCTAGTCAATAAATAGATTGCCACCCAATGCCCTGGATAAATATACTGCTAAAGTACACATAATCCTGCCAATGCTGGGAAATAAACCGGAATCTTATCTAGGTACACCAGCGCACTAGCCACTATACAACCGATACACACACACACACACACACACACACACACACACACACACACACACACACACACACACATGTACATATACAAAATTGAAGACAAATTGCGGAGGACGTAAAACAATTTCAACATTGTCGCTATTAAAGGATAGCAAATGTACTTACTAGTTTTTAAGAATATTGTCCTCGTACAGGTAATAGTATCTACTGATGTACTGTACTGATTCCAAGGGGCAACTCTAAAATAATAACTGGTGTACGAGCTTAAACCAGACACGATTTCTATAGTATCTTCTGTTTTGCTTCCATGTGTGTACCACGTGATGTTGTCTTTGGAGTAAAACACATAAAAATATTGTCTGGAGCCGCCGTCCAATCCAGGTTTCCACGAGAGAATGACGTAGTCGTGTCCATAATTTGTAACAATGATATATGTCGGGCACTGTGGAGGACCTGGGGGTCAAGAATAGTGTGAATCAATGTTTCAATATCCTCATGATATATGTAAGTCAGTGTGGTCAACCTGCTGACAAAATATTTGGTAACGTTTTAATAATCTCATATTGTTGCAATTAAGACAGTGTGAAAAATCCTGAACAAGAAGTGTAGGACCTGGGAACGAAGACGTTTGTTAAAGATACAGTAATCTCGCAACACTCGTTTGGTGCGTGTCTTGGTGTGGTGTTTGTCTTGATTTGCTTTTCTTAGGGTCTTGATTTGGTTGTTGTCTTTCATTTGATTTGTAAACTAACTCGTTCACTGCACATGATTACCCACAAGTGCGCTAGTCTCCTGCCTTAGATCAGTCTAGGAGATGGTCAACAGAATGTTTGAACAACTTAACTCCAGCCATGATCCAAATATGTGATTACTAATAGATTTCTGAATTAGCATAGTATGTTGGTATGTGTATCTAAATATAAATTGCGCTCATGTATATGTGTTAATGGGACGCATGAAATGGATGACGGAAGACATCTTAAAACTCATCGACATAAAAAGAAATAACAAAAATAACAAGGAAAAATATGAAGAGA
>OY992891.1:84643615-84646739 GCA_963921405.1 Cepaea hortensis
ATCCTGTTATCCAGGGATTACTACACAACCAATGCTTTGTCTGGGTTTATAATGGCCCCTGCGTCCCTGCACCAATCTGTCACCCTGTTTACTGCCACCTGCAAATCTGCAGCCAAACTGTCCATATCTCTGCCCTGTCTGTACACCAGCACATCATCTGCAAATTTCAAGATTCTACCAACACCTGGTGTCTCAATAGCTGCGACTTTACGGTGTAGACATTAAAGAGCACTGGGGAAATGGCAGATCCCTGTGGCAACCCAGGTGTAATCGTACAGGGATCAGAAGTCCAAGAACCCATCCTCAGAACCTTACGCTCATAAAGGACTGCCGTAACCCATCTGACAAGGCAAGGGCAGACCTCCATGTCCAACAGAGTGTATATCAACCGATCATATCTAACCCTGTTATACGCATCCTCCAGGTCAAGAGCTACTGCCACTATCTCTTGTTTATCCTGGAAGCCCTCGTAGACATCAAATGCAAAAGTAGCCTCATTGGCTCAGGTGTCCTTCCCAGGCCGGTAACTCCCGAGCCCTTTGGAAAGCAGATTACGACTTTAAAAATGTCGCCATAGCCTGCGGGATACTATTTTTTCAAGGACTTTGCCAAAAGTGATTTGCAGGGTTATGATTCGGTACCCATTAAGTCTGGAGTAATCTTTACCTGGTTTTGGAAGTGGGAACAAGTAGCTGTGCAGCCAATCCTGGGGTATTTCCGTCATGTTCACGCTTAGGTTGAAACAAAGTGCCATCTCCTATAAGTCCCAATCATGCATGTTACTCATATGAATGTACCTCACTCCCTTCAGGCCTGGCACTGTGTCTTTATCCCTCTTCAGTACCCGTCTAATATCCTCCACCTTAACCACACAGTCCTCCTTCCTAGTGAGCGGTGACAATGCTTCTCTGACCATATCTCTAATAGCTCTGTCTTGCTGGTCCGTCTGTTTTAAAAATCGTGCAAGAAAAGCCTCCCCCTTGGCCTGGTCAGTTGTCATAGGTCGGTTGTTATCATAATAAACGGTACCATGTGTACCAGGCATCGCCTGTCTCTTCATCTGCCGGTGCAGCCTACAGAATTTACCCACTGCCAAATCCCCACCGGCTTCATTTATAAACTTCCCACTTCATCTGTCTTGCCTCTGCTGTCTGGAGTTTAAACTCCTGCACATTTATTTGTTTATACCTTTCCGCTTCCTCCAATCCTGTGGCAAGTGAATTTGTTGCTCTCCACACCCTCTGCCTCTACTTATGGCCACCCTCTTTTCCTACCATGATGTCTCCACCTCTGGTGTCCACCATGGTGGTTGGGTAAGAGATTTCTTGTTGGTTTAGATTGTCTCTGTGATCGAAGGCGCCCCAATAACGAAGAGTGGTTACATTCAAAACGGAATGCTCTGCGGGCTCTTATAGCCCAGACTGTACTGGATTTAGGTATCAGTACAGAGCAGGGTAGGTGGTCGCTTCCATGATCCCCAAGGACTCTCCATTTTATGTCTGATGCCGCCTCTTGGAATACAAGTTCGAAAGCCGTGTCAGGGTCCCCCGATCTCATTGCCAGTCAAGTTGGTGTCCCATCATTTGGAAAGACCACATCCGTCTCAAGCAAGGCTTCAGCAAGAGCAGTACCCTTTATGTTCTTTCCCGAGCTGCCCCACTCTTTGGCGCGTGCATTGAAGTCATCACATAACAGATACCTGGTACCAGGGGTATCCGCTGAACCTTTAAACCAGTCTCAGCTCTCTCTGCTTACGCAAGGTTCCCCACTTACATATATATTTATTAGGTTCCAGCTGTATCTTCCGATTGTAATCTGCATCCTCTGCACTTCTACTTTCCTGACCCCGCCCACTCATATCCAGTATCGAATGTTCTAAGCCATCCTTTACCACCATAGAAATAAATGGGGAGAACCGTTGAGGCCACTAAGACAATTACATAAATAAACACACATAGTATTATTTGGGGCTCACACAAGGAGAAGAAGGAAATAGAGAATAGAAGACGCACTAGACAACATAAAATTTGAAAGCTATAGTTATCGACTGAGATCGAACCTGTCGCCTCCAAATGACGACGGCGCCTCGTTGCAGGAACAAGTGTGTCTAGTTGGTCGTGCGACTCGTGCGTCGAAGTCTCATGTCTTCCCTGTCCGTTTGGGTTTATTTAATATCTATAGCCAGGGCACTTAAAAGGGTTTGTCTTCAGTTCTTGTAACATTAGTAACATTAGAACATCAATCGTAGATCAGTTTCTCCAAAATTAGTCCTCGCTGTTTTGCACTATGACAGTTCCAATACCCAACCCGTATATTGTTTAGTCCCAAACGATCCGTGTTCCTCCTACCTCTTCTGGTTCCAGCCCTCTTCTCTCTTTTCCTTTCCCCCTCTCCTCTACCTCTTCTCCTCCGCCTCATTTTCTCCCCGCTGGCTGTTCAAAGGTATCGAGCACAAAGCTTGTCAAAGTGAAGGAAAGACTGGCTCCCAGGCCTACATAATGTGATAGCTCTATCACAACACAGACCCATAGCAGGAAATTGCTTCGGAGCCACACACACACACACACACACACACACACACACACACAAAACTTACCACTCAAGGGTGACTAAAGAGGGTTCTGCACGTATTACCGGGACCCTTAAAGCAAGCACAGAATAGTGTCCCACTGTCATCTGCCATACAGATCGCAAGAGGCGACCAAGGAGGATTGGGCGTGAGACTAGCTTTACCCGCTCTATAAGAACACTTTAGTTGCATACCAAACCATTCACAATGCAATGATGATGTTAATTAGTCGTGATTCCAACTTCACGGCAACGGGTGGTCCCCATTATGCTCCGTTCCTGTGCCAGTGCATATCACACAAAATGCTCCTCACTGATCAATGTGAAAAAATGGAACAGACAGGAGTATCGGCATGCCAACAGCCAGCACAGGTACACTGTGCATAATGCCGCCGCCAGAATGCCAACACAAAAGTCCTCCACGAATAATACAGTTCATCGTCGATGGAATCAGCAGTCACCAGAAAGACTTCACTGACTCGGGTTTTATCCCATATGGCACGGTCTCTTTCCGCAGGGCGACCGCCGAAAGCGCCGCACAAAGCACGAACTCCGT
>OY992891.1:84646939-84811939 GCA_963921405.1 Cepaea hortensis
GGCGGAGGGAGGAGGCGGGAGGGAGCAGGAAGAGGGAGGAAGAGGGAGGAGGAAAGAGGGAGAAGGAGGGAGGAGAAGGAGGAGGGAGGAGGAAGGAGGAGTAGAGAGTGGGAGGAGGGAGGAGGCGGGAGGGGAGGAAGAGGGAGGAGGAAGATGGAGAAGGGAGGAGGAGGGAGGAGGTAGTAGGATGATTGATTGCCATCCCACCAGGTTAATATGTTATCGCGGACCTCAGAGAGAAGTGTCTATGTAGAAGACCATTTCCTGGACGTACGTATTTTGGGAGGGGGAGGAGGGAGGAGGAGGGAGGAGGAGGAGAAGAAAAAAAAAACTACGACAGTTGGCATCTCTGGAATGAAAGGAAGGCGTGTAGAAAATTTAATCTCAATCGGATGGGCCGTTCGCGAGCGTATACATTACATTGGCACCTTGCCGTCTTGACAGACGATAGTTTGTGCTTTAAAAAGGCATAATAACTTTTAACTATGGCGGTAGCGAGTGTGACTGATAAGGCCAATTTGCGCTGTAAATGTCCGTTCACAGTGGGTGCATGTGAACACGTGGTCATTTCCACCATCATGCACCATCTTACGTCTCAAACGCTTGGTGTGTGACTTTTCTGCAATAATTTTCTCCTTTGACTTTATTCCATTTCTGATATTTGCCCTCCATGCAACACGTTCAGTGGCGACTTGCTCCCAATGTGCATTATCAATGCCTGTATCAATCATGTCCCGCTTACACACATCTTTGTATCGTAGTAGAGGCCGACCCTGAGATCTCTTACCAATCTGTAATTCACCAAAAAAAGATATCTTTTGGTATTCTACCATCATCCATCCGCCTAAGATGTCCTATCCATCTAAGTCTACGAAGACTGAGCATGGAATAAACTGTCACACAACCTGATCTTTCCAATACTTCAGTATTTGTGATTTTGTCTTGCCACTTAATACCAAGAATTCTTCGCAGACACCGCATATGAAAGCTGTTTAAATTGTTCTCTTGGTGTGAGTAAGTTGTCCAGGTTTCACTGCCATAGAGAAGAGTACTAAGGACACAGGCTTGATAGACAAGGACTTTTGTTTTGGCAGTAAGCTTCCTGTTCTCCCAGACTCTTTTTCTTAACCTGTTCATTGTTGTTGCTGCCTTACCAATCCGGATGTTGATTTCCTGATCTAGGGATAATTTGCTATTTACCACCGATTTTAGATATGTAAAATGATCTACTATCTCTAGTTCGGCGTCGTCAATAAAGATTGATGGTACCCCATGTGCACCTTGTGACATAATCTGTGTCTTCTTTTTGCTAATTGTTAAACCAAATTCAGAACAAGCATTGGAGAATGCAGATAGTAGACATTGCAATTCTTCCTCAGAGTGGGTCGTAACTGCAGCATCATCTGCAAAAAGCAACTCTCTGATCAGTACCCTCCTAATTTTGGTCTTAGCCTTCAATCTCTGAGCATTGTAGAGGCCGCCATCTGAGCGAGAGTGAATGTATATACCACCATCCTGATCACGAAATGCATATTTCAGTAGAAGTGAAAAGTATATTCCAAAGAGGGTGGGAGCTAGTACACAACCTTGCTTAACTCCACTCTTGATTTCAAATTCTTCAGAAGTTGCACCATCAAACTTGATTATACCCTTCATGCCTGTGTGGAACGATTCCACAATAGACAGAAGAGTTGGTGGGCAGCCAATCTTCTTTAGTGCCTTGAACAGACCCTCACGACTGACCAAATCAAATGCCTTTGTGAGGTCGATGAAGGCAATAAACAGTGGTTGATTCTGTTCACGGCATTTTTCTTGCATTTGTCGCAATGAGAATATCATATCAGTGGTAGACCGGTTCTGTCGAAAGCCACACTGTGATTCGGGGTAGACTTGATCTCCTAGGACTTGAAGTCTGCGCAGAACAATTCTGGCAAATACTTTTCCAACAATACACAGAAGTGAGATACCCCTATAGTTGTTGCAGTCGCTCCGATCGCCCTTGTTCTTGTACAGTGTTATGATGCTTGAATCTTTGAAATCCTGTGGGACTTGTCCTTCACGCGAGCGTATAAAGGACATACATACATACATACATACAGAGATACGCACATCCTAATTTATATATAAGATTTCTCCGAGTTGGATCCAACCACTTGTGGTCTCTCTCTCTCTCTCTCTCTCTCTCTCTCTCTCTCTCTCTCTCTCTCTCTCTCTCTCTCTCTCTCTCTCTCTCTCTCTCTCTCTCTCTCTCTCTCTCTCTCTGTTGTCAAAAATTTGTTTCATAAGTGATGTTGAATGAAAGAGTGTATGAGAGTAAATTGTGAAGAAGGGCAGAATGTCAGACGGGCCTGCGTGCCCAATTCTTAACCCTTTGAAAATAAAGATGTTCAAAGATGTTCATTCTCTCTCTCTCTCTCTTATTTGGCCATTGTCCTTTTATGCACATGAGGTATTTTATATCAGGAGCCCTTAACAGGCATTGAAGCTTATTGGGTATATGACGCTAGTCCATAGTCTTAAAGACCCCACTCCTTAGTTTCAGTGGTCAATATCAAACCAAACGCCTTTACTCCTCATGATGGTTTAAGCGACAGAAAATAGTTCAATTTTCGTTGTTTTATCGTCTTTAGTAGGCAATATTCTTCAATATTCAGATCTTGATGCATTTGTTCTTTTCTGCATCCTAGATATTCTTAGAACCCGTCTATAATACTTATACTTAAAGACATGTATGCATTGTTCAGCTTGTTAAGTAAGTTTCCAGGTCTCGCCAGCTTATGTTGCAATTGGAAAGATCCATCCATCCATCATGTGCCATGCCGATAAGCGTGGGTGATCATGATTCACTATTTCACTAGATCACCAGGGTGGTGGATCAGCTCAGTGTTCCTGTCTCGACCATACAACCTGGTCAAGCCATCCAGGTATTTACTACTCTGTCTTCCCCTTGGTCTCTTCTCCTTGATCTTGCCAGTTGTCACCACTTTCTTCAGTTTATTTCTTCTCATAACATGCCAGAAAATTGTGACTGTCTACGTCTAATTTATCTAATCGGTTGGCAATTTTCATTTGTTTCTTGTAGGACGTGGCCATTGGTTTTTCTGTCTGTCCGCTGTTTTCTGTGTATTTTCGTCAGAAACCACATATCCACAGCGGTCAGATGTTTTTCAGCTTGTCTGCCCATTGTCCACGCTTCACATCCATACAAAAGTACAGGTTCTATGTAGCACGTCAACACTATTTTTTATCATTGCAGGTGGTTTCTTTCTATTTATTAATTAGTCAGTATTGTCGTCATCTTGAAAACAGGCTACCTTGGTCATGGCGATTCTTGTTCTTAAAAATCTAATATTTGTAGTTCTATATGTCCCACTCCACAATTTATTCACATTGTTTGATTATTGTCCAGGTTTCACATACCTAGAATAGTACAGGGTCTATCATAATGTTAGGTCAGGGTTCACTAGAATGTAAAGTGAGTTGAACTAGAGATAACCCGGAATATTAAACTGACAAGACTTATTCTCGTTGTTTCGTGTGTTTGTCCATGATATTAGTGATATTTTCCCCAGAAACTACATATCTACTGCTACTATATGTTGTTTTAAACTTGTCTGCTAACTGTCCATGTTGCATAAAGGTTCTATGTAGCACTTCAATACTGTTGTTCTCATTGTGAATGTCATCTTTTTATTAGTACATTATCAGCATTATCATGTGCCATGCAGATACATGTGGGCGATGATGTTTCTCACGATCACGAGATTTGTGGAGCAGCTCAGTGTTCTTGTCTCAAGTATATCAAGGGGCCAATCCATCCAGGTATCTACTTTTCTTCTTTCGAAAGGCAGCCAATTTAAAGACCCAAGATACTCGAAATGTTTAACCATCTCTAATTTTTTTCTAATTAACATGTCAGGATCTCCAATAAGGCCTTACAAAGGCGATATTAGTTAACAATAGTCTAGTAGGGTGACACCAGACAGGAGAGACACCGAGTACTATTAATAGCCTCACTAGGAGACATATTTGGGTCAGACCAGAGGTAAACGAGTACAGCTGAGCGAGGGCTTTCCCCAAGCAATTGGGAAGCTTGTTCTTGCGAGTAACCATGAAGTGCCAGGTTACTCGAACTCACAAGCCAGCGTGCTGGCGAGACCATGCACGCAATAATAGCTACTGCACGGAGGAGAGTGTCCGTGCTTGTTCCCGCAATGTGTAGCGTGTGGACAGACTGACTGGAGACGGTAGAGAGAGCAGACGTATCCTTGACCAATGCTTGCTTGCTTGCTTGTGTTCGTTGGCTTGAGCTCCAACGTGAAGTCCTGTATGTCGGATGAAGGCATCCTGTTGTCCAACATCAGTCTGATGTCATACAGGACCTGAGTTTTGCGTGAGTATCCGTTGTCCCATGTCTGGCTTATTGGTGTGCAGACTGGTGGTTCCTCGCCGTACAGGCAGACACTCTCCGACTTCGGAGGAATCGGCGATCCTATTGACTTCAGCCAGGACCCCGAAGGGACCTGTTGCCCAGGACGCTCGACGTGGACGCGTCAATAGGTCTTGGCCAGTATATAACCCGGCCCTGGTGCCTTGGAAACACCTCTGCGTCCCAACCAATGCTATAGTTTCTAGGCAATAGGCAAACATAGGGCTGTCCATTTAGATTGTGAAATACTAGCATCATCTATCATCACGTTAATGCATTCATGTTGTATATGATGATGAAGTACAACGCTCGTAGAGCCATTCAAATGTCGGCTCTGAATAAATTGCATTCCTTTCGCAAATGTCACGAGTTGTTATTTCGTGCGGTGCGAAAGTAGGGGAGTCCTGAGAATCTGCAGCGCACAAGTCGCTGACAGGCAAGACCCCGAATTGGTGTCAGAACACAGTGAACCAACGCCAGCAGCACAATTGCTGTCAGATTACAGTGAAGCAACGCTTCTAAGCAGTCATAGCAGACATTTGGTGTAATAATTAATCAGCAATTAACGCCAGCAGGCAAGTGGTATGATAAACCACTGAACGAACGCTAGCTATCGATTGATATTACAAAAGTCTGAACCAACATCAGTTCATTGCACGATTCAACATCATTGCTTTGTGATATATTTCAAAGTAATGCAAATTTGTTTCTATACATGCCATAAATAATTTTTTTGTTGTGGTAAACTTTACGATCAGCAATTTGTGAAATGTCAACCACAATTGAAGCAAATTAAATCGCTAAAGTGTGAAATTCTACAAATATTAATTTAAAAAGTGTGTTATTATACGAAAAGCAATTGAAAATGTATAAAATCATCAGTGAACATTACCATCGTAATCACCGTGTACATTTCATTGCATGTGATACAGCCATCAATGTCACCATTCTACGAAGTCAGTAAATAGATTAGCGACGAACTGCAGCCTAGAACAAAGTTACGCCAGAGTCAAGCAGCGAAGACAAGACGACATCGACGGCCATACGACTACTCATCTCACTTATCATCTAACAATCATTCAGACGATCATATCATTCATCCATTAATACCATTTATCACTATTTATCACATTTTCATTCATCATTCGCATGAAATATGAGAGTGTATTGACAACTTAATGGAATATGAAATAATTGATGAAATGTGATGAAATATGAGCGTGTATTGACAACTTAAGCGTGTATCTAATTTGTGCTGCTCTACTAACCAGAAGCAGCCCTTGTGTGATCAAGTCAAACCAGTGTGTAAGTGTGAAAGACATCGGTGGAACATCCCTGTACCGTACTTTCCAAAGAAATAGATGAGTATATTTTCCGAATATTTTGGTATGCTCTAACTTAATCATGCATCTTCTTTTTTAGTAAAAGATGTACACTTACTAACACATTATTATAAACTATTGTATGAATATTATTGTAGTATCATTTTGAACTAACATTACGCCACAAAATGGCGTCACTAAATGAATGTATCCAGGCGGGCATCGCAATGGGCCACACTGGAGATAAGCTAGAAAAATGGGCTGATCAAAAATATAAAGAAGAAATAGCTCGACAGAGAGAAGAAACAGAAAGGAAAATTGCTCTACAGAGAGAAGAAACAGAAAGGAAAATTGCTCTTGACAGAGATGAAAGAGCATTAGAAAGGCAGCATCAAAAAGAAATGAAAGAGATCGAGGAAGCCACCAAACAAAAGCAGATACAAGTAGATTCAGAAACTAGACTAAAAATGAAGGAAATGGAGGTCGATTCTAACATACAAATAGCCTCTAGCAAACAAAAGAGCCAAGAAGAACAAAACAAATTTAGTAAGTACAAGGGCCTTATCAAACCATACAGTGTAGGTGATTCAATCAGCGCATGGACTGAAAATATAGAATTCCAACTAAAAACACAGAAAATACCTTTAGAGGATTGGGCAATGATTTACATGAGGAACCTGAGTGGGGAGCCTTTAAAAGTAATAGAATCCATACCTACAGAGCTTAGAAACAATTATCAATACATACACGATAGGATAATGCAATATTTTCTTTTGGACGCTACTGGGTACCAAATTCAATTCTCACAGATTAGGCCAAAAGCAACTAAAACCTTTTTAGACTACATCATTAACGTGCAGAGCACATTTAAAAAGTGGACTAGAGCTGCTAAAGTAGGTAACAGCTATGAAATACTAGAAGAGCTGATGGTAATGGACAAAGTTATTTCTACTGTTCCTACCCCTTTTGCAAAATTTTTACAACAGTCAGATATTGAGTCCCTTCTACAATTAGAGAAACGGGGGTCAGCTTATTTTTCATCTAATCGGGACATATTTAAAACTACATCACATGACACAGAAATTACAGCCTTTGCAAATAAAGTTCCTGATAGATCCTACAATCAGAAAGATTACCGTAAGAAGGACAAACCATATCAGAAACCACCCCAATGTAATTATTGCAATCTTTTTCATCCGGCTTATTCGATGTGTGATAAGAACCCCACATATCCATCACATCTAGAAGCAGTGTTAAAGAAGCAAGAAAGCAGAAGATCATCCTTTAAACGTGCTGTAAAATGTTATTTTTGTTCAAGTTATGGCCACTATAGCAATAGGTATCTTGGGAGACAGAGAATGAAGGCAAACAATGCAGCACTCATCGATACATCATCAGACGATGAGAGTGACATTGATCCAGAACTTGTGAATGTGTTGCCAGCGAGTGAAGGTCAGAGTGTATCATCAGTAACCGATATTTTAGACTTTAAGAAATGTAAAGTATGCCATCAATTTCATGCGGATGGAAAATTGGAATGTGGGCATATAATACCATGTTCAAATGAAGATGCTAATGCAGCATGTGCCTCCAGAGGTAAACTTAAGTTCTACGATGCACTGGTCAATGGGCAGCCATGCCAGTGCTTAGTTGATAGCGGGAGCACTCTACTGGGGTTAAGGAGAGAACTTGCTAGACCAGAAGATTATACGGGTGAATTTGTCAAATGCCGTACTTTCTCTGGAACCATCGAGAAATATCCACTGGGAAAAGCGCATATCAATACCCCGTTTCTTACCGGCACATTTACGTGCGCTATCCTCCAAGATCCATGTACGGATCTTATTTTGGGATGCCTAGATGCATTGAAAGAATGTACAGACGACGACATAAGAGCCTGGAAAGATACACATATGGCTAGCGCTGTAACAAGGTCAGATACAGTAACAAACTATACTGACTTACAAAATGAAATGCTACAGCTATTAACACCAAGTGGTGCAGATACCAACACTAAACGACAGAAATTTATCGAGGCACAAAGCACCGACCATACAATTACACCATATTTTAAACTTTTGGGTGAAAGAGCGAAAGTGACTAAGAATGCATCTTGGTACTTTAGAAAATTTAACGGAATTCTCATGCGTTATTACACAAATAATAACCACGAAATTCAGCAAACGGTGTTACCTGTAACATACCGACAAAATGTGCTTAAAATCGCACATGAGTCACCGTTTGCTGGACATTTGGCGTATGATAAAACGCGAGCCAGAGTTCTATCACATTTTTACTGGCCGAAATTCTGTTCGGACATAAAATCTTTCTGTCGTTCTTGTACTATTTGTCAACACCTTGTACGAAAGGGAAAGCATGTGACGGCCGAAGTTCAACGGTCATTATTAGCATCCAGACCATTTGAGTGTGTAGCGGTCGATATTGTTGGACCCCTGAATCAGGTGTCAAGCAAAGGAAACCGTTATATACTGACTCTCGTGGACCTATGTACCAGGTGGATCGAAGCGATCCCACTCAAATACATCACCTCCAAAGATGTGGCAAATGTATTTTTGCACATATTTTCTCGCTTTGGCTTCCCACGATCTATCTTATCAGATCGGGGAACGCAGTTTATTTCGGCTGCTACGCAAGCCTTAACCAAATTGTTAGGAGTAGAGCAGCATTTCTGTACCCCGTATCACCCAATGAGCAACGGGATCATAGAGAAAATTAACGGCGATCTCAAACACATGCTGGCTAAAGTAACAGCAGAAAACCCATCTGATTGGGACACACTATTGCCAGCAGTGCTATTTGCCCATAGAGAAATCCCGCACTCAAGTGCGGGTTTCTCACCTTTTGAGTTAGTTTATGGGGCGAACCCTCGAGGACCCCTAACCATCTACCATCAGCTAATCACTAGCTTACCAGACAATCAAACAGCAGTAACACCGTATGAGATGGTAACCGAAACACGCGATAGAATAATGAAAGCGTGTGTATTAGCCAAAGCATCTTTGGAGAGGAAAGGACAGATGTACCGCGATTACGCAAATAAGGGTGCGAAAACTATTCACCTCGACCAAAGCAGAAGGTTTTGCTTCTACTACCCGACAAACGTAATTTGTTACTAACATCCTGGCAAGGGCCTTTCACCGTTGAACGTAAAATATCAGATGTGTATTATGAAATATCGATAAAAGGACACTTAAAGATATTCCATATCAACATGCTGAAACCATACTTTTCACGACAAGAACAGCAGACAGACGAACAAATTGCACCACCACCAAGCAATGAGACGACATACATACACAACACAACTTCACTAGATAGGGCGACACACGACAACGACAACGCAAACACACTTAGCCAGATAACAGTACACACAGCTAGTACCACAACAGTGTTGAATGAGACAGACGAAGACGAGATGGAATTACCCGTTCCTACTGTAGACGCGACTGCGACCATTGACAGCATAAAGATAGAAACGAAACTGACAGATGACCAACGACGACAAATTATAGAGCTAGTGACGGAATACACAGACATTTTCTCCGACATCCCAGGAAAGACAGATAGAATAGAACATTCTATCATTCTGACTGAAACCACACCTATCAAGTGTCGACCTTACTCTATTCCATTAAACTATAGGTCGAACCTCGACAAAGAAATTCTATCTCTCGAGTCAAGCGGAATCATTCAGAAATCTCAGTCAGAGTATTCTTTGCCTATTGTCCTTGTCGCCAAAAAGGACTCTTCTATTCGATTATGCGTCGATTATCGCCGCCTAAACAAGATAACCAAAAGTGACGCTGAACCGATTCCATCATGCGAGGATCTAATCTTGGACATGTCTACATCTCGCATATTTAGCAAGATTGACCTCACGAAAGGTTATTGGCAAGTTCCGATGGAAGTAAATTCCATCCATCTAACAGCTTTCTCCACTCCTCTTGGACTATATGAGTGGCGCTTTCTTCCTTTCGGCCTTCGTAACGCTCCAGCGACTTTCGTCCGTCTAACTAGCGATCTTCTCCATAGGATGACCGGTATTTCGACTTATATAGATGACATATGCATCCATACGGAAGACTGGACAACACACCTACTGAAACTGCGACAAGTCTTCGACAGGTTGTGATTGTTTGGGCTCACAGCGAAGCCGTCCAAAGTAGAGTTGGGTATGGAATAAATTGACTTCCTGGGTCATACCATCTGCAGGGGCCAATTGAAAACAGATGACAGAATCGTCACTAAGATTCTGAATTTAACAATGCCAACGACCAAGAAACAGGTCCGAAGTTTACTGGGTCTGGTAAACTACTATAGTAAATTCATTCCAAATCTGGCGGAAATCACCAGTGTTTTTTCTAACATCTTAAAAGCTTCGGCTAAGTTATCTGTAAAAGATGCAGGATTAATTAGTGCGTTATCAAAATTGAAACATCTTTTCAGCGTTCCACCTATCCTTCGTATGCCTAACCCAAAACTCACTTATTTCTTACGCACAGATGCGAGTGCCATATCCATATCTGGAATACTAGGACAGTTCTACGACGGGATGTTCCACCCCGTAATGTACGTAAGTCGCAAGATTACTCCTGCTGAATCAAAATACTCAGCATCAGAATTGGAGGGCCTCAGTTTGATTTATTGCGTGAGAAAGTTTCATAGATTTTTGGCAGGAGCACAGTTTGTAATCCAATCCGATAACTCTCCGTTGTCTGTGATGCAGTCTGGACATCCTACCAACAATAGAATTTACAGGTGGGCTTTGATTCTCCAAAATTACAATTTTACTATCCAGCACTTAAAAGGGAGATTAAATACGGTTGCAGACATTTTGAGTCGTCCATCATCCATTCAAATACCTGATTTGCAGGAAGGGATCGACCATACACCACCAGAAACAGTGACACTGTAATGTTACATAACTCAGTGCCGTATGTGGTGATTAAGACGTGTCGTAAGTGCGTTATCATCGCCAGATATATAACCTGTGTGAATATAACAGTGCTATGAGAAGTGTAACAAACAGACGCAGAATATAGTGGACCAACGCCAAGACCCCAAATTGCAGAATTAACATGCGCTGACACACACATAAGCTAGAATAACATTCAGGTGTTAACTATGAACCTACATAAGATAGTAGGCAACTATATTTATACACTATCCTTGATGGAGAGCATAAGAGACTTTTCCGGAATGAACTATGTTAGAATAGTCTACAAAGAGTATTGCTCCATCTTCACAACGCAGAGGAGGACGTCGATCTAGTGTAATTAGATATAGAAATGTAACTGTGATATATGTATAATATTATTTTATGAACAGTACCTATAACTTCATTTTTCTATTAATTATGCAATTGCAAATTGTTTAAATGCATATATAACTTTATTTTCTTATTTGTTAGTTAGAAATCACCATCATTTAATTAATAACCCATTTATTAGAACACCAATTATAGAAATACAATTATTAGATATTATATTAGTTTATTACCATATAATTATAATCATTTATAACATCCATTTATCTAAAATATCATTTCCAAACTAACCCAACCATTTAGGAATTATCATCTTTTTCATAAATAACACTTTAAGGTAATTAACCCATGTTTCTTAAATGAAAGTAGTATTAGATTATTTCCCTTGAGGGTAATTTAGGTCAGCACACCAAATTAGTAGTAAGTTACTATGACAGGATCGGTAACAAACCATCCTCATAGCTATGTATATTATGTACAGACATGACGCGTGCAAACAAAACGCACAATCATTTGGCGTGATTAATGTTAAAATTCAGCCAATCGTTTATTGTATATATATAATGTTTATGTATTTGATGCTATGAAACATATTTTAATGACGAGAGAATATTTGAGTGAAAGAAGGTATGAAAGTGAATGAAAGATGTATGCAGGAAGAATAAATGCGAGGGGAGAATGAAAAAACTTAGTAAACATTGAGAGAAAGAGAGCGAGAGAGAAAGACAGCGGAAAAATTTTTTCCACCGCTGCAAACGTCTTATTTGACTTGTCTGTGTCATCTGTGTATCCAATGTGTTGTTGAGTTTTTATGTGTGTTACAGCCATACTTTAGTAGAGTATATAGGGAATGTACTTTGAGCTTCAGAAAGCGGAATTGTGGTCACAAATAATAATAACGAACGTTTGTAACCACAATAAACCGATTTGCGGCGCTCGAAGGAACACACACATTTAGTACACTAACGCATACACATGTTAGAGATTTAAGTACATTGTAGTTTATTAACAAACACGCAAACAAACAGGAAAACAAACACATAAAAGTTGCACACACCATTCATTTCAAAGAACAACAACTTTAAATTCAGGGGACACAATAACTTATTAGAAACCTAAATGTAACAGTGAATATAGCTTTTCACATGCGGAAGCGAAAAGGTGAACAGTAGAGCTGTGTGTATAGAGTTCGAGGGGATATTAATGGGAGCATGAACACTGTGTGCTCATGTGTTGTACTCAGAATAGAGTCAACTTGTGTGTGAGTTGTCATTTCGGGCAATTGGAGGAACAGGTCAAGACGGAAGTCAATAGGTGAAAGTCAAAAGACATAGGGTCAAACGACAGAAGCCAGGACATAAGTCATAAGACAACGGTTTCCGGTTCACTACCAATCCCAAAGATATCTATAGAACCAACTATACTGATACATGCGCTACTGAATTAGCCAAGTGAAAAGATAAAACACTGTGAATGAAGGTAGAAGACAGTCGTTCTATCCCCAAACTAGAAAGTTATAACTTATTGGAGATCTGACAAAATTGGAGCAACCAATTTTTTTTGTGACCAAGAAGTGTTACAAACATAAGTAAAAGAGAAGTAACACTTCCCAGAGACGAGGGGACCCTGTCAGGATCTCCAATAAGGCCTTACAAAGGCGATATTAGTTAACAATAGTCTAGTAGGGTGACACCAGACAGGAGAGACACCGAGTACTATTAATAGCCTCACTAGGAGACATATTTGGGTCAGACCAGAGGTAAACGAGTACAGCTGAGCGATGGCTTTCCCCAAGCAATTGGGAAGCTTGTTCTTGCGAGTAACCATGAAGTGCCAGGTTACTCGAACTCACAAGCCAGCGTGCTGGCGAGACCATGCACGCAATAATAGCTACTGCACGGAGGAGAGTGTCCGTGCTTGTCCACGCAATGTGTAGCATGTGGACAGACAGACTGGAGACGGTAGAGAGAGCAGACGTATCCTTGACCAATGCTATAGTTTCTAGGCAATAGGCAAACATAGGGCTGTCCATTTAGATTGTGAAATACTAGCATCATCTGTCATCACGTTAATGCATTCATGTTGTATATGATGATGAAGTACAACGCTCGTAGAGCCATTCAAATGTCGGCTCTGAATAAATTGCATTCCTTTCGCAAATGTCACGAGTTGTTATTTCGTGCGGTGCGAAAGTAGGGGAGTCCTGAGAATCTGCAGCGCACAAGTCGCTGACAAACCATCTCTAATTTTTTTCTAATTAACATATTTACTTCTCCATATTAGTGTTATCTGTGTGTATCCGAAGTTAATTTATATATATATATTATATTATATATATTATATATATAAGGAACCTTTTAACAGGCATTGCCGTTTATTGGGTATATGGTGCGAGTCCATAGTCTTTTAGACGACACTCAATGGCTGCAGTGGTCAATATCAAACAGGCCGCCTTTATTTCTCAAGTCATTTCATAGCACCCACATTAGACTGGGTCGAATTGGAAACCCAACTCAATTAAATAGTTAACTTTACTTCCCAACTCGGCCCCTTAGCTACTCTGTGGACATAGACAAAATAGACACTCTTTACTTCACGCCTCAAACAACGATAGCCAACATTTTTTACTTCCCACCTGCCACGTAGCGGTTGAGGCAAGAGTCAATGATTTAGATAGGATAAGAAAATAGTTTCAGAAAAATAAAGTAAGTCACCGTATAGCGCAAGAATACAAGAGTTACTATATGACGTCACGGGGACTACATTACGTTACCATAGTCAGAGAAAGTTTGACAATATTCAGCAAGACGGTTTTTAGAACATGAAAGGAGAAGCACGTCCAGAATGACAACAGCGAGATTTCAACATCAGTAGTTAAATGAAAGACTTTAGGAATATGGCAAAGGACGATACAACAAAAGGAGGAAAACAAGGGCACGATTGATAGTAGAGAAGACGATTGGCAGAAGGACGTCGCAATCTGCCGAAATACGAAAATGGAATGGCGTCAGCGTCATAACTGATTGGTTCAATGTCAAGTCGAAGTCATGATGAAATCAACTGCACGCAGAATCGTGTAAGTTACATTGCTTAGCAAACAAGGAACCTTAGATAGCGATGGAGCGAATACGGTAATGTTGATACGCCATTAATTTACATACAAAATGAGATCGAGCTTAGCCACTAAAGGAATTACATATAACTTATTATTAGTTGTCACTGTATTTTGACTGTCTTCCCTGCGATTTGGGAACTGTCAATTATTGTTATTAATATTAGTATTAGTATGTGCGACCGATCCACCTGAATAAAGTAAAAGTTTGACGTGGAACATTATCGTCGCTGCAATCATTTGTATTGGAGTTTTAAGTTGGTTTTCGTTTGGATCTGCTAGTTTGGTTTCAAGGGACAACGAGCGTCAATTCCCATATATTGGACAGGACCATTCTAAGCACCACCTCCAAGCATATAAGCAGTCAACCACCATTTAACAGGGGCCAATAATATCCATCAATTATCTTTTAACCCTTGCAAGACTACCAGTAGGTAAGAAAACCGGAAGCAGTTGTCTTCCATTTGCGCGGGAGATTTGAAAATTGCGAATTTAATTTCTTGCGGATTGCTGTGAAATCATATAAGCGTATATTTAGAAAAATACTCAGCGGATGCTAGGGATTTAATCCACAAAGGATACCGAAAAAAGTACCATACTAACTATCTCCGGTCGTTCAGAAATCAATGGCAAACTATGGAATACAATCAAGAAATCACAAGCAGCCAAACAATTCCGTGGTTGACTGCGACGTCCTGTAAAGGATATGCAATTACATTTTGCTCCTTGCATCATAAACACCGGTTATAACCACAGACTGGTCAAGACTTTAGTGCGTCTCCTCATTTGTCTATCACATATAATGAGCCTAATCTAGACAATGTGCAAGGAATCGTCTGTCTCTGTGTAGATACAACGTGCAGGAAATGATCTGTCTCTGAGTAGATACAACCTGCAAGGAATCATCTGCCTCTGTGTAGATACAACGCCCAAGGGATCATCCGTCTCTGTGCAGATACAACGCTCGAGTTCCGGTCTAGCACACTCATTTGGTTCTTGTGTGTGCAGAAGCGCAAAGAGAGCTCAGCAGCACGAACTTGGTGGAGAGTGTTCTTTGATACCGGGTCGGGAAGAACGATTCCAGGCCAACATGATGTCAATCGACCCAAGACCTTCTATAATCAGTAATGTTCACCTATGCTTGTTTTCCCAAATACTCTATGATTATGCTAAGAGAGATTCAGGTGGAAAGGGTCAGAAGGCATTGTTTGAATCTCTCAGGAGATCAGAACTAACGAATATAAGTGTCGTTTTACTTTCTTTCTGTGAAGGTCACGTGGGTGTAAGAGGAAACGAACGACGAGCAGATAGACTTGTGGGCTTGGCTGCTGTGGGGAAGCAGACGAGCAATGGACCAGGATAACAGCCAGAACCCCTCGGAGTGGTAGAACGAGTGAATGACTCAATGACTGGATGTAATTAAACATTCGGCGCTAACAGAAAGCAGGTAGTACAGTCTATTGTTATACGGTAGCTCAGTCATATCTGACTGAGATCTGACAATAACTAACTAATTAGCTAACTAACTCACTCACTCACTAACTCACTCATTCGCTCACTCACTTGCTAACTATCTAACTAACTAACTAACTAACTGATTGACTAACTAACTAACTAACTAACTAACTAACTAGCTAACTCACTAACTAATTCACTCATTCACTCACTCACTAGTTAACTATCTAACTAACTAACTATTTAATGAACTATGATTTAATTAATTTTGCTTACCTTCAGACAACTGCGAACAAATATGAGCGCACACTAATACAACCAAACATCGATAGCTAAATATTGTCCACATCCTTACGTGTTTATAATTCTAAAATGCGTTGTTTCTTTAAATGACTATTAATATTACAGTAATGTCCGAATTTATTAAAATAGACCACTTATGTGCCGATATATTACGGTAGGTAATACATTATAAGGCCATAGGTAAATGATTTCTATATTCTGCCTCTTAGCCGATGTGATCTACTATAATATCGTGACTAATATCTTCTATATTATCTTAGGTATTGGGTTATATCTTAGACAATCTATTACACTAACTGTGAGTAGTAAATTCACAAGCAACAATCGACGCTGATAGAAACATCCACCATTAAAGTTTGACAATGATATAGAAATATGTTCACAAGTAATGATGGCAAAAGAAGCGAATTGTAACGTCACAATCAATGCAATTTAAAAGGTGTAATTATACACTTGATTGTTTAACGTGGCCGGCAAGCGTAAAGCAATACATATGGGTACCAAACCAGGAAACAAAACCGTATTACTCTATGTCGCTTGAGCATCATTTATATTCTACTTCTTGTAGTTAAACTTACTTGTCTAAGTGTCATTTATGAATCATTTCAGCTTGTTGTTTCTATCCTTTCCTGTCCTTGTTTGGTCGGTGTTAAAGTTTAGTCAACAATAAGCTTCCGCTGTTCTTATTTTATCATGGTTGTTGACATTTCAGTTTCTTTTCTTCCTCTTCGTTCACCTTTGGACGTGAATATGAATAAATGAAAAGAAAGCAGCAGTCAACTTGAGCTTTTTGATATCCCCATAGAGTTTATATCCTCAAATGAAGCGGGTGTAGGCCAAAATACTTTTCTCCGTTCTGTATACATTGAACACTCCTGCAGCACATATTTAGCTGCCATTTTCTCAAGCTCCACTGTTATATTCATCAGTGCCTCCACACTTTAGTTTATTAAACAAGTGGTCTTTCAGCCTGTTGTGACTTGTTCTTTGTCTGCAGATTATAAATTGTTCCTTCCAGCTGAGTTGGTAATATGCTTCTTTCTGGTGACCTAGATGTCGGTATCTTATGAGCGCTGATGTCTGATTTCAGTGAATGCACTACTATATAACTGTATAGTTTCGGAGATCCTATCACCATCATCATCATCATTAACATAAACATCATCAGTCATTATTACAGGGTTTATTTCTACCAACAGTCAAAATATTTTGGTCACGTTATGAGAAAGAATAAATTGGAGAACTTGGTGACAACTGACAAGATCGAGAGGAAGAGAACAAGGGGAAGGCAGAGAAGTAAATACGGATGGCCTGGCCATGTGACATGGTCGAGTCAGGAATACTGAGCTGATCCACGACTGGTGATCGAGTGAAATGGCGGAACATGATCGCCGACACTTATTGGCGTGGCACATGATGATGATGCTTTCTAGCAGTCGCTGATGGTTGGCCTGTGGAGTTTGAGGATTGACAGGGAAGCAAAACTGACAGGAGACGCTGGGTTTGCTGACGTAATGTCGCGAAACATGGCGGAAAATGGAGGAAAGGCGTTAGACACAGGCGCTGGAACTTTAATAACCTCTCCCCACGACGCCTCACGGCTGAAGTGGAAGACAACAGTAACAACAACAAGCGACAACAATGATACCCAATGTTACTTTACTGATTTATGTGTTCTGATTGTTATGCTTCGTGGTCTGTTTCGGCTTATTATCCGCTCTTGTTGATGTTCTTGTTGCTTTTGTTGTTGTTCTTGTTGTTGCTTTTGTTGTTGGTTCTGTTGTTAGTCTTGTTGGTGGGTTTGTTGTTAGTCTTGTTGTTGGTTTGTTGTTAATCTTGTTGTTGGTCTTATGGTTGGTCTTGGGTGTCTTGTTGGGTTTCTTGTATGTATGTATATGTGTATTGTGTGTCTGTGTGTGAATGTGTGCGTGTGGGTGTGTGGATGGATGGATGGATTTAGTGAGTTTGTATTTGTGAGAAAGTATATGTGTATGTGAGGGAGTGTGTATTTGCGGGTTATCGAGTGGGTGCATAACTTTGAGAGTTTGGGTAAACTATGTAAGTACGTGTGCAGGTTTGTCTGTATGTGTTTATGAATGTGCATGTGTACGTGTGTCTGGCTGTCGGTCTCATAACACGGTAATATGCATTGCTTATGTTTACACCAATCATTTGACAATGTTTTTATCCTATGTGAATATAACATGAACAATGATGAACAAAAGATGAGTGACTGGAAGGGCCGAACTTAAGACGGGCCTTCGTGCTCAATTTGTGACCCTTTGAAAATAACATTCGTTCGATGTTTCGTCCTCCAATGATGATTCCCTCCATATCTTCTACATTTCTGAAAATATTTTCACTATACAGTGAAAACAGATCTGGAGACATTACACATTCCTGTCGCACTTATCTCTTAATAGGCTGTTTAGTCGACGGATCAACATCATGGCACACGGGTGTAACCCATAAGTGCTCCGTTCTACGCCTAACTCAAGCCTGAGTCTGGAGAATATCAGCTCAGTGCACAAACTCCGTAGCACCAGCGAGGATCCTGAAATACTTTGGGTAGATTTTTAACTCGAAATTTTGCCCGGGCAGCGCCGTTTGGCTACTCTTTTTCGATTCCCAACTGCCAAGGGATTTTTTACGTGCGCAACATTACATACGGGCGTCGGTTCTCACTACCCAGCGACCAGGGGAAATTCTGTTACTAGACGTCCACGTGAAAACATCCAGGCGATCACCGGGTCTTGAACCCGGGACCTCCAGCAATCGAGGCGGACACCATACCTCAAGACCCCAAATAGGCTGATATTGACCTACTTCATTCTCAATCTGTATGGCTGCTTGTTGTTTCCAATATACGAAGGCGAGTCAATAAGTAAGTCACATAGTTCTGTGGGATGGCAGGTAAATGTAGTTGGTGTTTTCTACAGGTGTCATTAGTTGACAGCAACATCGAACTTTATATTTCTGTTCGTCAGTTGCGCTAGGTGTCTCATGCGCATGCGCAGCGCATAAATAAAATGGCGACTGTACTTACAGAGTGTACAACCAAAGAGCAACGTGTTGTGCGTTTTTTTTTAATGGGTAAAAGGACTGCCTGAAAAGGACATAAGGAAATGCTTCCTGTGTATGCTGATACTTGTTTGTCCCGTAAAGCGATGCATAGCTCGGTAGAAAATTTCTCTCAAGGACACTCTAAAATTGTTGATGAAATCTGATCTGGTCGTCCTGTTGAGATTGCAACTGAAGCATCTGTGCAGCGGGTGGAGGAGATGATTAGAGGTGACAGGCGAGTAACGATAGACTCTGTAGCATCTGCAATAGGGTGCTCACATGGTTCAGTATATAGCATAATGCATGATCGATTGAAATTTAAGAAAGTGTGCTCAAAGTGGGTACCCAGACAATTGAAGGAGGAACACAAAATAAACCGATTTGGCCTGTCCTTGCATTATCTTTGTCGATACGAAGATGAAGGAGAAGACATGCTGAACAGGATTGTTACTGGGGACGAATCATGGGTGCATCACTACCAGCCCGAATCAAAGCGTGCTTCAATGCAATGGAAACATCCTTCTCTGCCTTGTGTCCAAAAATTCAAAGTTACGCCATCAGCAGGGAAGGTAATGCTGACAGTGTTTCGGGATTGTCAAAGAGTGCTTTTAACCAGTTTCAAGAAGAAGGGTGACAATGTGAATTCTGAACTGTACTGTGAAGTTCTGTCGATGCTTCATGATGCAATTCGATGAAAGCGTCCAGGACTGCTGATTAGAGGAGTGCTGCTTCTTCATGACAATCCCAGACCACATACGGTTCGATTAACTCAGGTGAAAATTAACCAACTAAGGTGGGAAGTTCCGGAACATCCACCTACAGTCCCGAATTAGCCCCTAGCGATTTCCACCTTTTTGGTCCGCTGAAAACATACCTTGGCAGGAGACATTTCGCGAATGATGCCGAAGTTGAATGTGAAGTGAAAACGTGGTTTAGAAAAAAGAGCACGCAGTTCTGTGCAGCCGGTTTGGAAGGACTGATAAATCGATGGGATAGTACATCAATGTTGGTGGAAATTATGTTGAGAAATAAAGGGACAATGTATGTATAAAAATAAACTGGTTTCAAGTTGTTATCATATTTAGTTAGTTTTTTTGGTGTCAGGTCTTAATCAGATATGACTGAGCTACCGTATAACAGAAGACGGTACTACTTGTTTTCTGTACCAACGGCTTCGGCGGAAGAGCGCAATTGGGAGGGTACAAGCCTTACCCTGGTGCGAGGAAATGCAAGCTAAAGACAAAATGTCATGGCAGGTCAGACCAGGCCCTAAGCCTTGGTTGGTGGCTGGTCTAGGATCGAAGCTCCAACAGGCGGACAGTTAGAGCATTGCTCCAGATGTAGGGGTGTTACCTTTCCTCTGGAGTGAACTAAGCAGGCCGAGAGAGGGATCATGCTGCATGGGCAACACATGATCTCTATATTTTAGCCCAGGCTTTGTGCTATGGAAAGGCAATAACTCCATCCCTGGTCTTAACCGATCTCGGAATCAAAGCGAGAAGCAACTGTTACGGTTATAAGCCCCTGTCAATTGGCGTAGACATGGGGCGCCACGCGTTGCCTCTGACGGTGGGAGACACCTACAGGTGTCACTGATCAACTACCGCCCGCCTCAAGCTGGGCAGCCCCCGACCAAATGGGTGCTGATCCGCCACAGCCAGACTGCTTCAATGGGTGCTTGGGGCTAGGACAAAATGTAAATCGCAGGCTGTAAAATCATTGCACCATGTGCTAATAAAAAAAGAAAAATAGAAAACTCATGCTACGGCTTGCAACCTGGAACGTGAGAACCATGTGTCCAGGAATGTCCCCTGACTTGACCAATATTGACGATGTGAGAAGAACGGCTGTGATTGATGCTGAACTCAATCGTCTTAACATTGATATTGCTGGCCTGCAGGAGACTCGCCTCGCTGAGGAAGGGTCACTCAGGAAAAACAATTACACCTTTTTTTGGAAGGGTAGAGGGCAGGTAGAAAAAAGCCAACACGGTGTGAGATTTGCAGTGAAGAATTCGCTACTGGGAATGATTGAAATTCCAGCAGGAGGAAATGAAAGACTATTATCCCTGCGCTTGGCAACCTCTTGTGGTTTTGCCACCATTAATACTGCATATGCACCGACACTCGAATCCTCTGATGATGTGAAGGATTAGTTCTATGAGGAGTTAGATCAAGACAGTTCCAAAATCTGACTACATTTATATGCTTGGTGACTTCAATGCTCGGGTGGGCAAGAACTCGAGTTCATGGCCAGTGGCTTGGAAAATACAACATCGGTCGCATGAATTAAAATGGGCAAAGGCTGCTGGAGCATTGCACCATAAATGACCTATGTGTATTACAAATTCCTTTTTTTAAAACAAAAGAGCTGCATAAGGTCAGATGGAAACATCCAAGATCCGGCTATTGACAATAGCTGGACTTCATCATCACACGGAGACAACATCTGAACCATATATCATTGACTCGAAGTTACCACAGTGCTGAATGTGATACAGATCATTCTTTGGTTGTTGCAAGGATTAGACTGAGACCAAAGAGAATCTACACAGCTAAACACACATCTAGCCCCAGGATTAATATTATTAACACTCTCGATCCTGAAAAATGCTTACAGTTTCAACAGCAACTTCAAGACGCTTTCACTGATACACCAGAAAATTATACAGTAAATGGTAAGTGGGGTCATCTTAAGGAAACTCTTTATAAAACTGCTGTAGGGGTTTACGGCACTGTGGATCATTAGAGGCAGGACTGGTTTGCGGCAAACAGCCAGACTCTGCAGCCCTTGATTGATAAGAAGAAGAAAGCTCTCTTAAGAAACAAGAAAATACCAACGCGTAGCACTCTGAGTGAGCTAAAGCAAGCGAGGAAGGATGTGCAAAAGGCTGCCAGGCAGTGTGCAAATGATTATTGGATCAAGTTATGTGAGTCCATTCAAATCGCAAGTGATAAGGGAAACATCAGAAGCATGTATGAAGGGATAAAGAAAGCCTGTGGTCCAATGATTATAAGAAGTGCACCATTGGAAACCTTGACTGGAGAAATCATCACTGATAAGAAACAGAGATGGACAGATGGGTAGAGCACTATTTGGAGCTTTACTCAAGTGACACCAACTAGAGGATGATGCCTTCAACGCCATAGAGGCTCTACCAACTCTTGACCACCTGGACACACTTCCCACCATAACAGAAGTTAAGTGTGCTATAAATGAACTTGCATCTGGCAAGGCTCCAGGTAAGGATGGGATTCCAATAAAGGTTATCAGGAGTGGGCAAGACACACTCACTCTACAGCTAATTGAGCTATGCTGGCAAGAAGGACAAGTCCCACAGGATTTCACAGATTCACGCATCATAACACTGTACAAGAACAAGGACGATCGGAGCGACTGCAACAACTATAGGGGTATCTCACTTCTGTGTATTGTTGGAAAAGTATTTGCCAGAATTGTTCTGCGCAGACTTCAAGTCCTAGGAGATCAAGTCTATCCCGAATCACAGTGTGACTTTCGACAGAACCTGTCTACCATTGATATGATATTCTCATTGCGACAAATGCAAGAAAAATGCCGTGAACAGAATCAACCACCGTTTATTGCCTTCATCGACCTTACAAAGGCATTTGATTTGGTCAGTCGTGAGGGTCTGTTCAAGGCACTAAAGAAGATTGGCTGCCCACCAACTCTTCTTTCCATTGTGGAATCGTTCCACACATGCGTGAAGGGTATAATCAAGTTTTATGGTGCAACCACTGCAGAATTTGAAATCAAGAGTGGAGTTAAGCAAGGTTGTGTACTAGCTCCCACCCTCTTTGGAATATACTTTTCACTTCTACTGAAATATGCCTTTCGTGATCAGGATGGTGGTATATACATTCACTCACGCTCAGATGTCGGCCTCTACAATGCCCAGAAATTGAAGGCCAAGACCAAAATTAGGAAAGTACTGATCAGAGAGTTGCTTGTTGCAGATGATGCTGCAGTTACGACCCACTCTGAGGAAGAATTACAATGCCTACTATCTGCATTCTCCAATGATTGTTCCGAATTTGGTTTAACAATTAGCAAAAAGAAGACACAGATTATGCCACAAGGTGCACATGGGGTACCATCACTCTTTATTGGTGACGCCGAACTAGAGATGGTAGACCATTTTACATATCTAGGATCAGTGGTAAATAGCAAATTATCCCTAGATCAGGAAATCAACATCCGGATTGGTAAGGCAGCAACAACAATGAACAGGTTAACAAAAAGAGTCTTGGAGAACAGGAAGCTTACTGCCAAAACAAAAGTCTTTGTCTATCAAGCCTGTGTCCTTAGTACTCTTCTTTATGGCAGTGAAACCTGGACAACTTACTCACACCAACAGAAACGTTTAAACAGCTTTCACATGCGGTGTCTGCGAAGAATTCTTGGTATTAAGTGGCAAGACAAAATCAAAAATACTGAAGTATTGGAAAGATCAGGTTGTGTGATGGTCTATTCCATGCTCAGTCTTCGTTGACTTAGATGGATAGGACATCTTAGGAGGATGAATGATGGTAGAATACCAAAGGACATCTTTTTTGGTGAATTACAGATGGGTAAGAGATCTCGGGGTCGGCCTCTACTACGATACAAAGATGTGTGTAAGCGAGACATGACTGATACAGGCATTGATAATGTACATTGGGAGAAATTCGCCGCTGAACGTGTTGCATGAGGGCAAACATCAGAAATGGAATAAAGACAAAGGAGAAAATTATTGCAGATAAGTCACACACCGAGCGTGTTAGACGTAAGATGGTGCATGATGGTGGAAATAACCACGTGTTCACATGTAACCACTGTGAACGAACATTTACAACCCATTTTTCATATGGTTAAGAGCATTCTGAACTTCCATCTTAAAAATTGATAGTCCTTCATTATATTCTGAATATCATACTGTTCTTCTTTTGAATCACCATAAAGGTCTTTCACATAATCTGACCACGCAGGTAAAATCTGATCTTTTTCTATTATGATTTTGCCATCTTTGGTTTTTATGCAACCCATTGATGTGTGTGTTCTTTTATTAGTGATGTCATTAATTCTTTTGTGCATTATTTTGGTATTCCAAGTGTTGTGATGGTTTTCAATTTTCCTGCAATTTTCATCATGCCATGTTTCTTTTGCCTCTTTGCATAGTTCCTAATTTTCCTGTGAACCTCTTCATATTTTTCATGGTTATATTTGTTATTTTTTCTTATGTCCATGAGTTTTAAAATGTCTTCTGTCATCCATTTCTTACGTCCCATCGTCTTTATTTTTGGGACGGCTGTTTCTGCAGCTTGGTAGACTGATTTCTTTAATATTTCCCATTGGTCTCTAACATTTTGAAATACTAGTTCAATGTCGGACAATGCATCAAATCTGTTCTTTACCTCTACGTTGAATTTATCTTTTATCTCCTTGTGTTTCTAGGTGTATATTTGACTTTCTTTAACTGCATATGCACATTGCTTATAATTAATCTATTTGAATAACGAAGACACAAACAATAGATTGCACGATTTATTGCCTGGCATATTTCGCTGCATCTCGTCAGGTGCATACTGCAGAAATCACACAACTTACGTGAATTAATTAGATAAATCCTTCAAACTGAAATATACACATATTCGCACAGTAATGTCGATTGTCTACCACGGTAATTTTAAACTGACTAACATGTCTTTCTGCTTACACAAGGACGGCTTACGAGGGTTGATTAGTATAGCTTCAGCAAACTTTAACAATCGACTACTTTGTGTATTGAACAACACACGGAAGGCACTGTCTCTTTCAACCACGTGACCACTCTCGAGCACGTGTCTCTCGACCGATGAAGCCATACTTTTCCGGTGTGTCGGCCTGCCTAGGCTACCATCTTCTGTGTGTAGTATCTTGTCCAACCAATTCGGAATATGTTCCGAAACCCCGCAATGTAACTGTCGCTCAGTTCTGCCTATGTAGATGGCCTCGCATCTGCATGTAAATTGGTAAATACAATTTGATTTGGCGTACAAAGCTACAGGTTCTTTTACTGCTGGGACTGGGATCGGTGTGTTTCTGTACCTGATGACTAGAGCTGCAGCACAGAATGTTCGCTCGACTGCTGTGGTGAGCCGGTCCCGCAGACGTTATTACGTCATCTCCTCGGAAGGTTAGCTGGATGAATACTTTGAGTTTAGGGACTGCAGTTACCTCTGATTTCGGTTTGGGCTGTTGGCAGTGGCGCTTTATAAATCCTGTGGAGTACCCATTCAGGTTTAAGGCATTCTTCAGAGTTTTAAATTCCTCTGTCAGTGTGTCCTGGGTCCATATCTTCCTAGCACGGTCAAACAGGGTCCGTATTAAGCCCCGTTTGTACTGGACAGGTGCGAAGCTCTGAAAATTTAAGTATTGGCCAGTCCATGTTTCTTTGCGGTACACCGATCTTTGAATTGTGCCATCTGCTCTACGTCTCATTAGGATATCTAGAAACGGCAACGCTTCGTTGTGTTCGTGTTCCATAGATAAAGAGATGTTTATATGTGTCTCGTTCATTGTGGCCTGGAACGACGTTGCTTGTAGCTCGTCTGTGGTGATAATTAGTATATCGTCCACGTAACGACGGTAAAAGGCCAAGTTATGTATTTCTGAGGATCTCTTTTCTTCTAAGTGTGCCATGAAGATGTCCGTAATAAAATAGGTCCAAGTGGGCTCCCCATGGCCACTCCGTCAATTTGGCGATATGACTTATTTAGAAAGTTGAATTGTATGTTGGCAGTACATAATTTTAATAGCCTCTCTAGAATAGGTGATGGTATGCCTAGTTTTAGTTGTTTGTCTCTAATGCGTTCGCTTATTATATTCACGGTCTCATCCAATGGAACGTTGGTGAATAAAGAGGCAATATCCATGCATGCCATGTGTTTGTTGTTTATGTCCATAGTATCCAATAATTCCACCAGTTCGAATGTATCCCTGAGTGTTCTTGGATCGAAGGACTGTCGTACTGGCTTTAAAATTTCAGTTAGCCATCTCGCCATTCGGTGTTGTGCCGAGTTAACCATGGAAAGGATCGGTCTTAGTAGGATGCCGGGCTTGTGAAGCTGAATTAATCTATTGTCGCTGCAGCAGTTTACGCTTAGCATAGTTTTTGCGACTTTTAAGGCATTTCAAAATTTTCTGTTGATGAGAATGTAAACAGTCCTATTTCAGATATTATGATTAGGGCTAATACATGTCCTTAGTCTCATTGGGTAATGTTGATACCAGGTGTTTCAAATAATCATATTATGCTCTTTTGCTCACTATACAAGTCTGCAATCTCTTTCATTCTGTTCCCCTGTTACATACTTGCCTACTATGCATCCTGTGCATTCCAACTTTGGCATTCAAATCACCTAATACGATATATAATTCTGACTTCTTGCATTTCTTGAAGGCATTTTCCAAATCGTTATAACATTCATTGATGCAGTCATCACTACTGTCTGCTGTTGGTGCATAAACTTGTTTTACGTTGACATCAAAATGTCTTCCAGTCAACTTCACCAGTAACACTCTATCTGATACAGTCCAATATCCTTTGATCGATTTGGATCTCTCTATATCCATTATAATTGCAACCCCTCGCTGTGTATTCTCTCCACCAGAATGGATTATGCTATATTCCTCAGATGTTATATTGTCCACCCCTTTCCATCTCGTCTCACATATACCTACCATATCAATATTTAGTCTTCTTATTTCATTTTTAATGTTATAAAATGTTCCATCCCCACTCATGGTTCTTACATTCCGAGTTCCCATTTTCAATGTTGAGTCTCTGTTTTACCCAGTCGCCTGCTGACGGTCTGGAGTCACCTGGTGCACATGACTTTCCCTACCGGGCGAGGCTGCTCCTATGGAGCACCCAGTTACACCATTTCTCTCATTTTCTATTAGATAACAAAACATTATATTCTTGGCATCTGTACAGAAGGTAGTCTGTCATTGCTTTCCTTCTTAGAATGACTATTTTAGTCGATGACCGTAGTCATTGTCTCCCAAAAAAGAGATCCTCTGACTACCGCCATGTAGCTAGAGGCCATAACCTACAACTATCTGTTGGCTGCTCTTCAACTTCATCCACCACCTGCACCATTGGCTTCACGTAACCTCGATCGAGGGGCTAAGCGGGTATTCCACCTTAACCTAGGGTGTCCCGTAGGCTCGCAGAGGGAAGGAGGCACCTTACCTCTCCTTTGATAGGGGATACCCTGCCACCCAGTGGAGACAACTCATTTTAAATAAATAACATACAACCATTGTGACACAACTAAATGCCATCAGAAGCTACTAAACAATAGCTTAAACATGTAGGTAACAGCAAAAGAAAATATATGTCATTTTTTTTTAAATGGTAGGTGGACAGAAAACCAAGGATAGCCAATGACACATGAATAATGGCTATTTCAGTTGAAAGGATCACATCAACTTCCATCACTGTGTTCTGGCTATCTTCTTGATTTCCTTCCAGATTTTAGCGCCAGCTTTGAATCTTATGGATTCCACTCCAGGCATATATGCCTGTTCGATTCTATGCGTTTGTGGTGAAAAGGATCGTTCCTTCCCGCTCCCTTGTTATATAGTTGGTTCTGAAATAGTATCCAACCAGCCCTTGAGGATCCTTGGATGCGCCATCTGGCTGTCGCAGATACCACCATCCTGTACCCTCTACATGATGATGCTGTGCAAGTTCCAGTGGCGTGTCGTCTGGTGGGGTCCCATTGTCATCCAGAGGCAGGTAATATCCTCCATTTTAAATGATGTCAGACAAATACTCTTTACAGTCCTGGTGTTCTGGGTAAATGAATGGTTATCACTGACTCCTAAGCTAGTAATATTCCCTAGTCAAGAGACGCAACTTAAAAAAAAAAATTGCGTCCCCTTTGGAAGCTACTAGTTACATCCCTCAACTATACCACTATTGGAAAATAGAGTCTCACACTCTTCACACCTTACTTATAATGTAAAGCACTCAAAAATGAACATCATCAGGCGTCAATGAAATTAGTGGTAACCTGAAAATACACGCGGTCTACTAGTCATTATTCATGACTAAACTAATAACATCAGCAGTGTTACAAAAAACACATTAGTGTCAACATAAAGATGTGATCCGTCCTTTTACTGTTACAAAATCAAAAAAAAAAGAAAGACACAATTATCATCATTGAATTGTTAAACAATATTTAGTTTCCAATAAAACAAAAGAAAAGGAACAAACTGTTTCATAAACATTGTTAAAAACCATCCATGTCACACAGACAGCCAGCCAGTAACTTTAACACCAGTTACTGCAGAAATGACACTTCACTCTGTCTGGAATTGGGCTTCCAATCTGGTTGTTCGGCCTGGCTTGGCTTCGTGAAGGTTGTCGAACTTCAGAATGCACTGGCACACTCTCTCTTTGTTGACTTGGCTTGTGGAGGCATATGCCCCTGAATTCTCTCAGAGTCCTCAACAGTACCTTCACCTCTACTTCTCTCACTTCTGCGCCCGGTGCAGACTTAACACCTTCCCATCTCTGGGCACAGTCCCTGATTTCTAAGAATATCACAGTAGGGTTCTGCAAGACTTTCTCCTTCAGTACTGTCTGTGTAAGCCACCAGCTGATCTCGCAGAGCTTCCCGATCCACACTGGAGCACTCTGCATAGCCTGTGCCTTCACCACCCCTTTGAACTCAGCATTGACGGGAGGGAGAAGTCATGGACTGTCTCCCCAGCTCGATGGCATATTGTTAGAATTGTCACCAGGAGCTCACGCAGTCTTCTTCTTTCCATACACCTTCAGCAAGGCCTCTAATATGGCCTCAGGGTCGTCCTTGGAGGCATGGAGCTCCAGCTCACTTCTGACAGGTCCAGTGATACTGTCAAGAATAGTGTCTACCTAGTCGGCTGCTTCTAAAATACCGGCGCTCCATGCAGTTCTCACTTCTCTGACATATTCTTCAACTGTCGGCTCACCTATTTCTTCAAAACAGCGGACTTATCTTCTTGTTGGCACTACAATGTACCTGATTGCCTAAGTGGGTTCTTTTGCTCGAGCATCCACGGGGAGGGAATCTTGGTTCTCGTCGATGAACTTGCGATGGAGTCGTCTGCTCCCAACTTTGAGGAGGAGCAAGTACTTCTAGACGACATCGTTGGAGTGGCACTCAAACTTTGGTGATCCACTACTGTGGAGCCTTCCTCATGTGTCACCGGCCTACTTAGGCTCTGCCTTCCCTACTTAATAGCACTAAAACAAAGGACAGACTACAAACTTGCCACAAAAACGGAACACTCACTAGATTCTGGAACAATCCTAACGGAACAATCCAAAGGCTGTAACACCCCAGGAGCAGGCTCGCCACTTGCAACAGCGGGGAAAACAAACGGAAGAATAACTTCTTTTGCCACGGTGAACAAGGATGAATACAGTGCAACATTGAGCATGTTTTGGGCCAAAGAAGAAAAGGATCAAAAGGAAGACAGAGATACTCTAACACCATCCTTTGTTAGCACGAACAGGACAGAGTTTAAACAGAAAATTCCAGGATTATTTTAGACAGAGGACCACACTGTGTACATTCCCTCACAATAGATTGTTCCAAAGGTTGTATCAGCAATAGTGAAGGCATAAGTTAAAGTGTAAATGAACTAACAGATCAAACAACAAATAAAGAACAATACAGACATAAGTTTATAGAAGACTTCTGGAGACAGCTCATTTTAAATAAATAACATACAGACATTGTGACACCACTCGATACCATCAGAAGCTACAAGACAATAACTTATAAATGTAGGTGGCAGCAAAAGAGTATGTATTTCATATTTTAAATAAATGGTAGGAGGACAGAAAACTCAGGATAGCCCATGACGCACGAATACTGACTATTTCAGTTGCAGGGAGCCAGTCAACTCTCACCACTGTGTTCTGGGTATCTTCTTGATCTCATTCCAGGCTTTAACACCAACTTTGAATCCGATGGATTCCACTCCAGACATATAAGCCTGTTCGACTTAACGTTTTTTTTTTTTTTTTTTTTGTTTGTTTGTTTTTTGGTGAAAGGGATCGGTCCTTTTCGCTCTTTGGTTATATAGTTGATTCTAAAATAGTATCCCATCATTTCTTGTAGATCCTTGGCTGCGCCACCAAGCGGTCTCAGACATCACCATTCTGTGCCCTTTACATTAGTGCTTCCCAAACTTTTCACTTTCGCGGACCGACATACAATTTTCCTTTTGCACCAGGGACCGGTGCCGTTTAAAAAAAAAAAAAAAATTTTCTCCTTGTAAGCTAGAATTTTATATGACCTCGATATACATTTTAATATAAATATAAGATTTAACGTAATTGTGGGTGTTGTCCCAGTGGGCTAAATACTGCTCCAAAATATTATTGGATGACGGTGATTTATTTAATGGTGGTCCCATTTTCATGAGTAAAAATTTTATTGTAGAGATTTACAAATCAAAAGAATTTTCAAATGTCAAAACTACATTTAGGTCTTCTTTTAAAGGTATATATCTCTTATACACCGGCAGTAATGAATACCAATGTAAAAAAAAAAAAAAAAAATATATGTCTTGGAAAACGATACAAAATCAGATTTTAAACAAGCTGACTAAATTACAGTATGTTGTAATAAAAATGATTTAATGATCAGCTGCAAACAGTAAATTTTCAGAAATATAGAAGATATGGAAGGAATCAACATTGGGGGACGATACATCAATAACATTAGATATGCAGATAATACAGTCTTGATTGCAGACAATGAACAGCACCTGCAAAATTTAGTAGATGCGGTTGTTGCACACAGTGAACAACTAGGGTTAGAACTGAATATTAAGAAGACACAGATTATGGTCGTCACTGGGAAGAAGGAAATCCACAATGTGATATACGAGTAAATGGGCATATTCTTAAGCAAGTGAATCGATACAGTTATCTCGGCATAGTCATAACATCTGATTGTCGTAGTAATCCTTTATTACTTTAGTGTCGTCCCTGGAGTGAAGGGAATCAACACCCACATTTTTATTAACCCAATATTATTATCCTAGAGAAACCACCAGAATCCGTCCACAAAACTCCTTCAGTCTGTAGACACCTCTTTCTAACTCTCACTCACCCCTGGATCATGCCCCTCTCATTCTTCCCCAACACAACATACTCAACTCTAGCTTTAACAAATAAATAGAACAAATAATTTATTAAAGCAAAGAGTATGTGTGTGAGAAGTGTGTGTGTGTGTAATGTGTAGAATGTGTCAAATATGCTAATGTGTATGTAGAATCAGACCAGTGATCAGGAGCCAAGTCAGATCATCATCATAGCAAGGGTACGCCACAGCATGATAGCCATAAGAACACTTCACCGATTGATGCGTCTCTTCTTCCAGACGTTGACTTTCTCCGGTATCTACTGGGTCGACTAAATGCATGATCCTCCGAAAATAGTTATCGTTTAACATTAATCATGGATCTGTCACTCACGGTAAAGACTAAGGTCCCTATGACTCAGATAAGCACGGATCTCTGTACCGTGAAAACTAGCTTTCAATGTCACAGGTCTCACACCTGTTCTAATCTATTGTTCTAGATTGTCACACACAAACGGTTCTAAAGTACTTCTTCACTGGACTAAATTATTCCACGAGAACGCCATGTTCAATGTTCTTTTCTACTCACTAGTGTTCAGTGGTATGTGGTGAAGAAACGAATATCACCCAACCTGGGTGAATCCCTATTGCAAAAGAATCGTTTATAATGTTTTTCTCAACTGAGCCAGGTTCGTATGAACCCTCTGGATCCTGGGTCCAGCATAAACAGTGCTGACTACACTTTCCTCTTTGTATTTATTCATCTTATAAAATAAAGTGAATGTTCATTTGATGTTCTTCTTAATCAGAGTAGAACTCCATCAAACCCAGTGTAGAGCTTTCTCGTAACTGTTGGGGAATCTGTTAGAGAAAGAGAACACATCTGGTGAAGGTCGCCTGATACTGATCCCTACTAGCTGAGTGTAGGCCTACGGCCTCGCTCAGATATTTATCAGCAAACTAAACTCTGTCATGGATCAGAGTGGCCCATCACCTCAATCTGAATCAGATTAAGACAAGGAAAGTTCCATAGACAGCGTGAAGAACCCCAGTAGACACCCCACCTACACTATTCTCACTGGTCATTGGCACCTTTCCGTCTTGACAGACGACAGTTTAGTACATTGTGCTTCAAAAAGGCTTAATAACTACGATCCATGGCGGTGGCGAGTGTGGCTGGTAAGGCCAATTCTTGCTGCAAATGTTTGCCCACAGTAGGTGCATGTTAAAACATGGTCATTTCCACCATTTTGCACCATCTTACGTCTCTCACGCTCTGTGTGTGCTTTATCTGCAATCATTTTCTCCTTTGTCTTTATTCCATTTCTGATAGTTGCCCTCCATGCAACACGTTCAGCGGCGACGTGCTCCCAATGTGCATTATCAATGCCTGTATCAATCATGTCCCGCTTGCACACATCTTTGTATCGTAGTACAGGCCGACCCTGAGATCTCCTACCCGTCTGTAATTCACCAAAAAAGATGTCCTTTGGTATTCTACTATCATCCATCCTCCTAACGTGTCCTATCCATCTAAGTCTACGAAGACTGAGCATTGAATACACCGTCACACAACCTGATCTTTCCAATACTTCAGTATTTGTGATTTTGTCTTGATACTTAATACCAAGTATTCTTCGCAGACACCGCATATGAAAGCTGTTTAAACGTTTCTCTTGGCGTGAGTAAGTTGTCCAGGTTTCACTGCCATAAAGAAGAGTACTAAGGACACAGGCTTTGTAGACGAGGACTTTTGTTTTGGCAGTAAGCTTCCTGTTCTCCCAGACTCTTTTTGCTAACATATTCATTGTTGTTGATGCCTTGCCAATCCTGATGTTGATTTCCTGATCGAGGGATAATTTGCTATTTACCTCTGATCCTAGATATGTAAAATGGTCTACTATCTCCAGTTCGGCATCGTCAATAAAGATTTATGGTACACCATGTGCACCTTGTGACATAATCTGTGTCTTCTTTTTGTTAATTGTTAAACCAAATTCAGAACAAGCATTGGAGAATGCAGATAGTAGATGTTGTAATTCTTCCTCAGAGTGGGTCGCAATCGCAGCATCATCCGCAAAAAGCAACTCTCTGATTAGTACCCTGCTAATTTTGGTCTTGGCCTTCAATCTCTGAGCATTATAGAGGCCACCATCTGAACGTGAGTGAATGTATATACCGTCATTCTGATCACGAAAGGCATATTTCAGTAGAAGTGAAAAGTATATCCCAAAGAGGGTGGGGGCTAGTACAAACCTTGCTTAACTCCACTCTTGATTTCAAACTCTTCTGAAGTTGAGACATCAAACTTGATTATACCTTTCATGTCTGTGTGGAACGATTCCACAATGGACAGAAGAGTTGATGGGCAGCCAATCTTCTTTAGTGCTTTGAACAGACCCTCAAGACTGACCAAATCGAATGCCTTTGTGAGGTCGATGAAGGCAATAAACAGTGGCTGATTTTGTTCCCGGCATTTTTCTTGCATCTGTCGCAATGAGAATATCATATCAATGGTAGACCGGTTCTGGCGGAAGCCTCACTGTGATTCGGGGTAGACTTGATCTCCCAGGACTTGAAGTCTGTACAGGACAATTCTCGCAAATACTTTCCCAACAATACACAGAAGTGAGATACCCCTATAGTTGTTACAATCGCTCCGATCTCCCTTGTTCTTGTACAGCGTTATGATGCTTGAATCTTTGAAATCCTGTGGGACTTGTCCTTCTTGCCAGCATAGCTCTATTAGCTGATGGATCTGTAGAGCGAGTGTGTCTTGCCAACTCCTGATTACCTCTTTTGGAATCCCATCCTTACCTGGAGCCTTGCCAGATGCAAGCTCATTTATAGCACACTTAACTTCTGTTATGGTGGGAAGTGTGTCCAGGTGGTAAAGAGTTGACATTGCCTCTATGGCGTTAAGGGCATCATCCGCTAGATTGGTCTCACTTGAGTAAAGCTCCAAATAGTGCTCGACCCATCTATCCATCTGCTGTTTCTTATCAGTGATGATTTCTCCAGTCAAGGTTTTCAGCGGTGAACTTCTTTTGATCATTGGACCACAGGCTTTCTTTATCCCTTCATACATGCTTCTGATGTTTACCTTATCACTTGCGATTTGAATGGACTCACATAACTTGATCCAATAGTCATTCGCACACTGCCTGGCAGCCTTTTGTACATCCTTCCTCGCTTGCTTCAGCTCACTCAGAGTGTTACGCGTTGGTCTTTTCTTGTTTCTTAAGAGAGCTATCTTCTTTTTATCAATCAAGGGCTGCAGTATCTGGCTGTTTGCCGCTAACCAGTCCTGCCTCTTATGATCCACAGTGCCGTAAACCCCTACCGCTGTTTTATAAATAGTTTCCTTAAGTTTACACCATTTATCATTTACTATACAATTTTCTGATGTATCATTGAAAGCGTCTTCAAGTTGCTGTTGAAATTCAAAGCACTTTCCAGGATCGTGAGTGTTAGTAATATTAATCCTGGGGCTAGACTTGTGTTTAGCTGTGTAGATTCTCTTTGGTCTCAGTCTAACCCTTGCAGCAACCAAAGAATGATCTGTATCACTGTCAGCACTGTGGTAACTTCGAGTTAATGATGTATGGTTCAGATGTTGTCTCCGTGTAATAATGAAGTCCAGCTGATGCCAATGGCTGGATTTTGGATGTTTCCATGTGACCTTATGCGTCTCTTTTGTTTTAAAAAAGGAGTTTGTAATACATAGGTCATTTCTAGTGCAATGCTCCAGCAGCCTTTGCCCATTATCATTCATGCGACCGATGTTGTATTTTCCCAGGAACACTGGCCATGAACTCGAGTCCTTGCCCACACGAGCATTGAAATCACCTAGCATATAAATGTAGTCGGATTTTGGAACTGCCTTGATCGCAGAGTCTAGCTGCTCGTAGAACGTATCCTTCACATCATCAGAGGAATCGAGTGTCGGTGCATATGCAGTGAGAATGGTGACAAATCCACAAGAGGTTGCCAAGCGCAGTGATAATAATCTTTTATTACCTCCAGCTGAGATATCAATCATTCCCAGTAGCGAATTCTTCACTGCAAAGCCCACACCATGTTGCCTTTTTTCTGCCTGCCCTCTTCCCTTCCAAAAAAAGGTGTAATTGTTTTCCCTGAGTGACCCTTCCTCAGCGACGCAAGTCTCCTGCAGGCCAGCAATATCAATGTTAAGACGATTGAGTTCAGCATCAATCACAGCCGTTTTTCTCACATCGTCAATATTGGTCAAGTCAGTGGAAAATCCTGAACACATGGTTCTCACGTTCCAGGTTGCAAGCCGTAGCTTGAGGTTTCTATTCTTTTTATTAGTACCTGGTGCATTGGTTTTACAGCATGCGATTCAGATTTTGTCCTAGCCCCAAGCACCCATTGAAGCAGGCAGGCTGTGGCGGATCAGCACCCAATTGGCTGGGGGCTGCCCAGCTTGAGGCGGGCGGTAGCTGATCAGTGACACCTGTAGGTGTCTCCCACCGTCAGAGGCAACGCGTGGCGCCCCATGTCTACGCCAACTGACAAGGACTTATAACCCGTAACAGTTGTCTCTCGCTTTGATTCCGAGACCGGTTAAGACCAGAGATGGAGTTATTGCCTCTCCATAGCACAAAGCACTAGCTCACTAGCAGAGCTAATTATTACCCCACTACTTTATTCTCAACTAGCAGAGCTAATTATTTCCTCACCCTAGCTAGTTTTAACAAGGCTACTGCCTATATTAATTATGCCTAAATACACTATATGGAGTACCTTATGAAACACCGCATTACTCCTGGATGGCCTCTACAATTTGCCATAAAGACACATGTTATTTAACTTTAAGTAAATCTAAACACGGTAGATGCTCTCCGAATTCATAACTGCGGTAACGAAACACGTCAACCCAAGTCAACTTTCTTGTCTACACTAACTGTAAACAAGTCATGTTTTTGTCAAACAGCCTTGGCTTGTTTTAGTGACGTTCTTTGATGTCACCACCGGTTGTCCCTAAGGGCACACAGTCGGCTTTACAATTTCACCAGAATACTGATCTCCCCTTTTCTTCAACTGACTCCAAAGTCTTCTCCCTTGATCGTCAACACAGGTGTCTCCAAGGGTAGACAATCAGTCACCAATTTCACAAGAGTAGTTTCCCCTTTTTTTCTCAACAACAGCCCCCGTCTCTCTTTGATCCTGCTGGTCGGCAAAATAACCTCGACATATTTTTTCGTCTACCAGAGAATTCTCAAGGACGGCGGTGCCGTTTCATCTCCCTGCCACTCTTAGTAAACAACTGCAGCTGTTAATACAGCCTGTCGCTGTTATTTTTATCATCTTATCGCTAACGACAGTCGTTTTTGTGACACTGATGGGAGATGCCTTGAAGAGATTAGAACAAGAATTGCCATTGCGAAGGTAGCCTTTTGCAAAATGAAAAACATACTGACCAATAAAATGATATCAATTGAACCGAGAGAGTGTTGAAGTGCTACATAGAACGCATACTTTTGTATGGATGTGAAGCATGGACAATAAGCAGTCAAGCTGAAAACCAGCTGATGGCTGTGGAAATGTGGTTTCTGCGGAAAATGCAAAGAACACCATGGACGGACAGAAAAACCAATTAACAAGTCCTTCAAGAAACAAATGAAGATCGTAAACTGATTAAAGACATTAGACGTAGACAGTCAAAGGTTTTTGGGCATGTTATGAGAAGAAATGAGATGGAGAACCTTAAAGACGACTTGCAAGATCGAAGGGAAGATATCAAGGGGAAGACCAAGAAGTAAATACCTAGATAGCTTGGCCACGTGGCATGGTCGAGACAGGTTCACGGAGCTGATCCACGACTCTGGTGATCGAGTGAGATGGCAGAACATGACCGCCCACGCTTATCGGCATGGCACATGATGGATGGATGGCAAACAGTAACTATTTAATGCGAGAGGTGGGCCTGTTTATTATTAACAAGCTTATAAAATCGTGGCTCGATTGTTTACAGCGCTACCCTCAAAGGAGAACAAATTTCCATACTGTTTCTGTATTTTGTCATGCTCATTGTAATGCTCATTGACGAAACATAAATACTCTTCTCTCAAGTTGTCTTTGTATCGATATCTCACACACACCATCAGAATCGCTAAGTTGGCAACGTCCGTGCTTTCGTCCAGCTGTAATGAAAAATGCTTTGCAGATGTATCTAACACCTGCACTCGCTCAGACGATGGCAAAACTCATTATAATCTTCTTCTTCTTCTTCTTCTTCTTCTTCTTCAGCATTCCGAGAATGTGAGGTTCTTTGCTGCAGATACAAGCCGTCTCCATTCGTCTCTCTGGTTGACCTTCTCTTGCCAGTCGTTGATTCCAAGTGCTTGTAGGTCTGTATATATATTATCTCTCCACCGTCTTCTTGGTCTACCTCGGGGTCTACGGTCATTTATTTCCTGAGTGTAAGCGAGTTTTGTTTCCCTATTATCTTCCATTCTTTCTATATGCCCCAGCTATTATAATCGTGCAACGAAAATTGCGTATGTTCTGCATCTTATGACAATCAGCAAATTATAATATGCATCTTTAATTCTTTATCTCTTTTCGTCACGTAGGAAACAAAAGAAACGCACGTCGTCAACATACAAATGTAGTCGACCGGGCCTGCTTTTAGTATCGGTCTTAGCTGGTTACTATTTTTAACTTTCCCATTGAACCAATTCTTCTTCTTCTTTCGTTCGCCTGAAATAAGCCTATAACTGCAATGTTGTCTTTTGTATGAATCCAACAGTCTTTTTTAGTTCATTCAGCGGTCCATAGAGTTTATCTTCCACTGTTGTCTCTCTAGGCCAGAAGGTTTGCCTGGATATGTTGTAGTTTGAGCAATCCTGGAGTATGTGCTCTGCTGTCTGCAACGCCAAACCACATGTGCACATGGCTGAGTCACCAATCTTGAATTTTGTATACATGTGGTTGAGTAATCTATTGTGTCCTGTTCTGAGGCGCAGAAGAATGACCTGTTCTGGTCTGTCTATAACGTGGTAGTCGTCTTGAGTAAGGTTTGGTGGCCTTCTGGCTGATTTGATCATTATTTTCTTTTGGTGGTATGTAATAGGCACATCAGGTTATTCTTCTTTTGCTCCTTCCTTAGCCAATCGATCAGCTCTGTCGTTTCCGGGGACTCCACAGTGGGATGGTATCCACTGTATGGTGATCTTACGCTGACTGCTAAGTTCAGAAAGTAGTGTCCTCAGAACTGGCAATTTCCCAGATAGGAGCGCCTCTATTAAGGATTTTGCATCTGTCAATATCACCACAGGTTGTGTACCATGGCTGGTATTTTGTAATTTCTCTGTGGCTATCTTGATTGCCTCAATTTCAGCATCATAATTATGGCAGTACTTTCCTGTTGGAATTCTGGCCGTGTCTCTAGTATTATTTGGGTATTCTATGTACACTCCCGCTCCTCCATTTCGAACAGCATTTTGTGCTGACCCATCTGTGTAAACTCGGATCCATAGGTCCTGTGGGTATTCGTCATCAAGGAAGCTTAGAGTGGCTGTTCTGCGCTGTACACTGTTCTGTTCTTCCTTGTCACATATTCCTCTCACTTTTGACTGGATTTGTAGCGATATTCTATGTTCATCTTTCCACGGGGTTCGCTCTGGAATGGTTGTCAGGGGGATACCAACTGTGGGAAGATCGATGGTTTCTCTGCAGAGTTGTTTGGCCTGGTGGATGAAACTACCTCTTTCCAACCGCCCCATAGCAAAGTTTTCAAATCGGTTCTTCATAGGGCGGCCTGGCAAGCTGAGAAACTTTTCTGCTTGTATGAGTGTATATGTATCTCTGCGTTCTCTTAAAGCTTGTGTCCTCCCCATTTTCTCCATTGCTACTATAGGGGTTGATCTCATCCCTCCTGTGATGACTCTCAGAGCTTGATTTTGCACCTTGTCCAGCTCCTGCAATGTAGTTTTGGATGCTGAACACCACGCATTCCAAGTGTGGTCGTATGCTCTGTTGATAAACTTTGCTAAGTATTTTCCCACTGGCTCCCCAAGTGGTTCCAGTTAGCTTTCTCAGGATGGCAATTTTCCTTCTGGCTTTTGCTACTGCTTTTTTGATGTGTTTTCTCCATGTCAGCCTGTCGTAGAATGTTACACCAATGTATGTTGGTTCCTTGTCTTCTCTTAGGGGTGTTCCATTTATCTGAATGCTCCCTGCCTTTTGTTTCGGAGAAATGGTAAATAGAGTGGTGCTGCACTTGTCAGTGTTTATGCTGATACACCATCTATCCGCCTATGCAACAAATGTATCTACAGCTCTCTGTAGCAATATGGTGGCCACTGATGCATGTTCATTTGCGCTCCACAAAACCAGGTCATCAGCGTACATTGCCGCTTTAATTCCATCGGGTAGATTAGCAACAAGATCATTGATGAAGATTAGAAAAAGTGTTGGAGACAGGACTCCGCCCTGGGGAACACCGTGACGCAGTAGTACTTTCTTGCTCTTGAGACCGTCTATCTGTACTCGGGCTCTTCTGTTGTGCAAGTATGCTTTTACCCATTTGTACATTCTTCCATTGACTTTACAGTTTCTCATTTTCTTCATCAGACCTTCTTTCAAGACTTTGTCAAAGGCTTTCTTCAGATCTATCCAAGCCGCAAGTACCAGCTTCTTCTCTTGAAATGCATCCTCAACTTCTTGAGAGAGGTAGGTTGTCTGATCTTCCGTAGAGTAGCAGCCTGTTGTGGCACAAGGATGTTTTCACTTTCAATGTACCACTGTAGTCTGTGATTGATGACGCGTTCCATTGTTTTGCAGAGACAACTGGTGAGGCTAATTGGTCTGCAGCTGGAGGCAATGGAACCATCTTTCCCTGATTTTAGGAGGGGTATCATGATTGCTTCTCTCCAGACTTGTGGAACACTGCCTAAGGTCCATGTATTATTAAAGATCTGTAGCAGCTTTACTTTGGCCTCTGTTCCTAGGTTCCTGATCATTTCATTGGAGATACCATCAGCTCCTGGTGATTTTCTCGTTTTCAGTTTTGATATGGCTAGCTCCAGTTCACTGAATGTGATAGGTGTCTCCATAACCTCATGTACAATTTCCTCCTGTCCTGTATTTTGCCATTTCTCTCGAATCTCTTGTTGTTTCTCTGGACTAATTTCAATATTGTTATCTTGTGCGAATGAGTCCGCAAAATGGTCAGCTGCTTGCTTTCCTGTTAAGATGTTTCCGTCTTTATGTAGCGCAATTTTTGAGTTTCTCCCTGTGCCCTCATCGTTAAGCTGATTTATTAGCCTCCATAACTTCCTTGCGTCTCTTTCAAAGTTCAGTTGACTCTGTTTTCTCCTGCCAGCTTTTCCGTCTAGCCTGCAGTTGGGCCCTTTGAAATTTGGCTTTTGCGTGCTGATATTTATTGTGGTGCTCTTGGCTGGGATTGGCCTCTGCTTGTTTTCTACATACATCCACATCATTATGCAACTGTTGCAGTTCACTATTCCAGTAGGGTTTATAATGTTTACGGGCTCCTCTTGGTATTGTTTCTCGTGCTGCCTGTAGTATGCATTTCCCAAACTCTTCAACTACTTTATTTATGTCTTTCTCAGTGTTCAGGTTTCTAACCAGTATGCTGGTGCGATGCTTGTACATTGCTCAGTCTGCTTTCTTGTAGTTCCACCTCGAGAGGGTGCTGCTTTCACTTACAAGCTCATTTTCTACAGTTAGAAAGACTGGCCGATGGTCATTGCCACCAAGTTGTTTCCCAACAATTCGTGTAATGTTCCACTCCAGGTCTGGTGAATGAAACGCAAGGTCAGGTGTAGTTGTAGAGTGCCATGATCTCGAGTAGAAGGTATGTGGGTCAGACGGCTTGTTAATCAGAATGAATCTATTCTCATCCTGCCAATCTTCCAATCTCTCTCCTCTCTGGTCCATGTGATCATAGCCCCAGCTCTGCGAATGGCTGTTGGAGTCGCCACACACAATCATTTTGCCTTTTAATGGAAGTGTGTCCAGTGCCTGTGGGCGGTCATTTGGACAGTAGTAATTGATCAGGTGAAAGTCTGTATTGTCTGTCTTAAGTTTAAATGCCTGATATTCAGCCCCTTCCATGTGAACTTCAATTTGGGAAGCAGGAATGTTGTTTTTGACAAGAGTCAGTATCCCACCCTTTCGCCTGTCCTTTCGGTCAGATCGGTAACACTGGTAGCCTCTGATTTTGAAGGCTATATTTTCGTTCAGGTGAGTTTCTTGCAAGCAGCATACACTTACATTTTCATTGGCCAAGATGTTTTCTAGTTCTATTCTTTTTTTTTTGGTGATACCCTCTGCATTCCAGTGCATTATTTTAAGTCTTTGTTTGGTAAGGCCAGACGGTCTATTGTCAGGCCCTCTGGCTCCGCTGGACATCTGAGAAGGACCTCCATTATTTGCGGTTAGACGCTTACGAGGCATAAGGCCCGGCACTGCACCTGTCTGTGGGACCAGAGCAGGGCGAGCACCATAACATGTAGCAGTTGTCGACATAATTCACGGCGTTATTGAGTGGCAGCCTGATTTCTGTGGTGCGCCTCCTGGCTGGCTGCCTCCGTCTTCAGCACCTATCTTTTGCAAGAGTAGACTATGCGCTTACTCGACACACGAACACATAATTCTGTTCTTCCCCCATTGAACCAATGATTCGCTTCTCCTTAAAAATAAATACTTCTTGGGCTATACGACTGCAGCTCAATTTATTTTAAAATTAAATCACCATAAAAAACGGTGCGGATATCATGTTTTGAGAAAAGGACAGTCCTGTTTTTAAAAAGTTCTAAACAATCCTCAAATGAGAAAATATTTTACGTTTTTCTTACTTTTTTCAACTCACGTTGCGGACCGGCAAAGAAGGGCTCGCGGACGGCACCGGTCCGCGGACCACCACTTTGAGAATCACTGCTCTACATGATGATCCTGTGCATGTACCAGTGGTGTGACATCGGGTGGGGTTCCACTGTCATCCAGAGGTGGGTGCGAGCACACACACACACACGTATATATATATATATATGTGTGTGTGTGTGTGTGTGTTATGAGATGTGTAGATAATGTAAACTACCCATCTCTGTTATTTAATTACAGCTCTCAAAGGAGCCTTGGACAGTCAGCAATCCACTCATATAACGGAGCAGCTGATCGTCGTGTATGGGTCCATTGGAAAACGTGCAAGCTGAATGTGCAACTGTGGAGTCCGCTGCTGTTGATCTGATTCTTTGTCAGAATCCAAAACCAAGTTAAGTATAGAATAACCATCATCATCCTAGTAACCTCATGAAAAGTTAATAAACCCAGTAGTAGTTTGATGTAACTCATAGTTCTATTATTATTTTCCAAGTGTACGTTAGTTAGTTAGTCGACACATCATCCTCATTGCAAATCGAACCATTCAGTCCATAAGTGCTCGGATCCCCTCCTCAGCAAATCCTGCAATGTGTAGCGGGTAACGACACCAGTTCTGTGTTGGTTTATCAATCTGCTTAGGCTTCCTGCGTAGTGTTCTTGTTTGGCCACACCTCTTTTAATTTGCTGTTCTCGCAGTCTGACCACGGCTGTAGATTCACAGTCATCACTTGGTTCTCACAAAAGACTTACTTCTCGTAGAGCATTCAGAATGTCAGACTGGTCCATGGCGCCCCCGCCCTCGTGAGTAGCCTTACCTGTGAGCTTGTCAGCCCGCTCATTACCTTATACTCCCGCATGCCCTGGCACGAAGATGAAACTAATCTTTGCCAGCCGAGGCCGCTCCCGAGACAGCAACCACTCTCTTTGGATCCACCCCGTCTCTACCCTCTTGAGCATGCTCATTGAGTCGCTATGGAAATATGCTTCACCTTCATAATTTCACTATGCAATGGATGTTGTGTGTTTACGTTAACTCTGAGGTAGGCACGTGCTCTGCAAATGTGTATTCTGTCTTCAATGGTAGCTTCGTTCTGTATCCTTTCCATCTGCTTACAGCTGAGATTCAGGATCGCCATCGCATACTCAAAAACAGACATGATCAGCCCCTCGTATATAAGACATAGATGGCTCTGCTCACAGTTTGTTGCCGCCAACACCCGCATTGCAGCCAATCCCCGTTTGGCCTTTGTTAACACCTTGTCTATGTGCTCATTATAAGCAAGGCTCCGATCAAAACGCATCCCCAGGTAATTCATTGCCTGCGTTCTTTCCAGTCTCTGAACACGAATGTACAGTTGGTGTTTGGGTGTTGACAATATGATTATTCAAAGATAACCATGTCACTGTTGCCTTTGTTGGGTTGACCATTGCCCCAGCTTCAACACACCAAGTACTTATGCGATTGAGTTCGGTTTGTAGTTCTACAGCAACCTGATCTCTATCCTTACCCTGACGATCCAATAAAACATCGTCGGCATATGCCAATGTCCTCTGCGGTCCAGTGATCTGCTCGCTGGTGATTCTCAGTCCAAGTGTAAGCAACAGTATATGTACACCTTTTAGGACTAGACTTAGTGGGGGGATCATTTTAACCAGGGAGGGGAGATTGTCAGGGAGGAACCTGCCCTGCCTAGTAGTTGATTAAGAGATATAAATCTTGGCATCTAACCTCCTCCTCCCCACTCTTTGAGTATCCCAAGACCAGCTACTTTTATCTTTTAATGACCTATTTTCAGCTGTGTGCTTAGGTATCCAGGGACTTGGTCTTTTTTTCCAGCCTACACAAGACTTTTGTCCTGAGTTTTCTCTCTGGGATCTGGAGTGTAAGGGAATTGAACCTGCATCCAGAACAAAACACCAGTTGGGAAATAGTGACTGATGACAGAATTGAAATGACAGTCAATTCAAAATGTTTACACTGGACTATGGCCATTTCTAACTCGCTACAAAATAGATCTCTTATCTTCTTATATACAGTCTTCTGTTAGTGCATATTCTTATATTATATTCAGAGGTTTGCCATGAAGTTATACTCTGAGATTGTCCAAAATCCTTTAACTGTCCTAGCACTCATTTGATCCAAAATTATGCCAACTCCCCTTCTGTAGTGCTTCCCTCCTGAGTAAATAATTCTATTCATATCTGAATATTTTCCCCCTCCTTTGATGACGTTCACATATCATATGTAGCACATGGTGCTCCCTACCGGACAAAGCAACTCCACTGTAATCCCCATTAACTATATACAGACATTGTATGTCCTTTGTTATCAACCCCAGGTTGATTTTCTGGCCAAGTTTTCTATTCAGTAGTTTGCCATTGCTTTCTGAATGAGAAGTCAATATTTAACGGACTGGTGTAGTGAATGAATCTACTATCTGCCACCATCATACAGAAAATGTAAGAACGAGCACTCTTAACCATGCGTCCATGCTGATTGATATGTGTACATCATGCAACTCTCTTCAATTCAGCTTCATTCTGTTCCTCAACATCCTTCACATTGAATGCATGAAGTAGTTTTCCCTACATCACATTTCTCTCTTGCCCTGCAGCAGTTACAGTAACAGATCTGCATGCTTCATGCTGTGACTAAGTGACGGTACAGCACATATTTCTATCTAACAATTACTATTTCTAATAGAACAATTTCACAGAAGCTATTTTGTTTTGAATCGCAGTTTATTTTAATTTGCAAGCATTAATAGAAAAATACGTTCAATGTTAAGATTTTGTCAAAGAAACGACATGATCTACTGAATAATGCTGAAACCAACACCAAGCACTATTAAAAACTTCACGTCTGGACATTTTGTAGTGAACTTATCCTTGAAGCCTTTCCTATATACAGATATGCTTGCAAGGGAGCTTGAGCTGTGAATATGACATGCTACAGATACTGTGTCCCAGACGCCAAAAGCAACAGGTTAGAAGGCAACAATGGCCTGCTTGCTACTCACCTCGCTTGTCAACAGAAACAGTTCTAAGGGACTCTTACAGAAATACATGTAAAAGCCAGAAGCTGGAGCTGGTGGACAGTCTCTTAAATGCACATGTTATAAGAAAATACATTTGTAGTGTCAGTTCATTCTCTCTAGAACTCATGTATATAAATGCATTTTGTGTGTATATTTACATGTGGGATATATTCACTGTTATATACTGTTCCAAAAAACAACAACAAAGAAACGCAACATTTTTGCAGATTCAATTGAAAACTTGTACCAACATTTTATTGACAATGCTGATTCGCTCACTGCAGTTGGTTCTGGCGATGCCGATCTGTAAGAACAGGACCTCTGTAGGGTCTTCTATCCCAAAGACCCACATCATGCAGCCAATGGCTGAGTTTGATCTGAAATTCGATTAGCTCCTGGCATTGACTGGACTGTGGAGGACACAGTTGCAAATCGATTCCTAAGGTGGCGCAGCCGTATGAAAGTATGAAGCGGACTTCGGCAGCAGTTGTGATTCTGGGTCTTCCACTGTGCGTCCGGTCTGCCAGTAAACCACTTTCTTAAAATCGGCTCCAAAGGCCACTAATGGTGCTTCTAGCCATATTAAATTCTCTGGCTACTACACTTTGTGACTGTCCAGCCTGTAACGTCCAATGATGATGAATCATTCTGTAGTGAGATTAGCAATACTTGAGCATTGAATTTTCAACTGAATTTATTTAGGAGCATCAATCTTTTATAGGCATTCAATAATATGGCCAGAGAGTTTTGGGTCCAGTAAGTTTCACAAGATTATCATGAACCTGTCACGAATTATAGTCAAAAATGTTGCTTTGAGGTTGACCTATTTCATGACCTCATGAATCATGAGGTGAATACAATTCAGGTAACCACGTGAAGTTAATGACCAGATGGACACAGTCATTGGGTTGACTGATATCCAGTCAGCAGATATTATTTATAAAAGTAACACCAAAAATGTTGCATTTCCTTTTTTTTTTTAACAGTATATTTACTTTCTATAATTTAGCAATGTTACCAGGAAGAAATTTACAAGTAAGGTACAAACAAGGTGTTTCAACTGACACCAGTTTCAGTGCAATTGTCTCTATGCAAGTTGATATTTAATTACTGACCAAATGATGCATAAAACAATATTGCTATAACACATAACTATCTTTCTGTGCTTATTTGAACATAAAACAAAGTATAGGGTTAAAACAGTCCGTATATATATATATATGAAAAATGACTCCAGAGAATTACCTGAGATGTACAACAGTACACAAAATTATATTTTAATAATACAGTTTATATATTACATTATAGGCCATTAACAATATTTTAAATTAAAAAACAACAATATGACTAAAAATATCCTTCCATACTCGTTAGTCTAATTATGATGCTTCCATAAGCAACAAATATCCATAATATAACTGACTATTTAGTGTACATAAACCCCCACATACATATTGCTTATTTTAGTACATACCATGTTGCGTTGATGATTAAGTCTGCTCACAGCCTTCGGTTTCCTTTGCTGCCAATCATTTCTAGTACTGATATTCCTCTCTGCCATGATTTCTGACTGTCCGGCATCTTTCTTTTCTCTTGGTCTCCCCCTGCGTCTCCTCCCTTTCACATTTTCCATTGTGAAGACATACTAAAGGTTTTACCTTCTCATGACATGCCAACAAACTGTGGACTGCCATCTTCTGAAGTGAGTACCTAGTTCTCTTTGGGAGTTAACAGTTTCAGGCTATCTTTATTGCTCTTTGTATCCATCCATGGTTTTCTCATCAATCTTCTATAAAACCACATCTCTGCAACTTTCATATAACCCCTCACAATTCTCCTAATTGCCCATGATTCACTCCCCTACATAAGGACTGGCTCAATATAGCTTTTAAGAATATTTTTCTCTGCCTCGATTGACAAAGAAATTGCATAGAATATTCTTCCATCTCTGAATTGCTGTTTTCGCTTGGGCTATTTTATATTTAACTTACTAAATATATCTTCCATCTGCTGTTATTAAAGTCTCCACGTACTGAAATACATTGAGTTGTTTCATATTTATTCCATTCACTTTGATGTTACATTTGAGTGAACCATTTTTATTTGTAATAACCATTGCTTGCTTTTGTAATTCAAATTAACCAGTGTTTTGACTTTCTGTTGCAATTATATGGATCACGTCTTATAATGGCGTTTCATTTTCGGAGATAAAAACTGTATCACCAGCATAATGCGGGCATTTTTAAAGTGACTTTATGCTTACCAACTTATACATATCACAGTTAGATGTTAGTTACATAGATTACTATGTAGCAGTAACAGTGACTAAAAGACTAAATATCACTGATAAATAACAGATATGAAGCACACAGAGAGTGCGAAACATACATAGGTTTATCACTTCTGAGCCATGTAGGGAAAATGTAAGCAAAACTATTGGAACAAAGAATTAGACCCATAGTTGAACAACAGTTAAGCAAAGTACATTTCGGTTTTTGGAAAGGTAAAAGTTGCACTGATGCACTATCTACACTTAAGACAAATATGTGGAAAAAACACTATTGAAGATAGTAACCATCAGAATATTGTGTTTGTAGATAAGGAAAAGGCTTTCGATAGAGTAGACAGATACAAATTATGGACCATCCTTGAAGACTATGGGATACAAGGACAATTGCTAGAAAACATCATAGCCATGTACCACTCATGCTGAAGTGCAGTAAGAACACAAGAAGGTATATCAGATATGTTCACAGTCAATACAGGAGTGAGGCAGGGATGTGTGCTCTCTCCCCTGCTATTCAATATCTACATGGACAGAATTTCCAAAGAAGCAAGTCTCGACAGAACAGGTTCAGAAAATTTAGAACTCTTTACTCCAGATGAAACAACTGATCCACAGGAAATAAATGAACTTCTATTTGCAGATGACCAGTGCCTGTTTTACAGCGATGAGGGGAGACTACAAAATCATATTAATAATCTGAGTTCAACATGCAGCAGATACAATATGAGTATAAATACAGCCAAAACCGAAGTAATGCAAGTTACCAGATCACCTGGTCCACTAAGTATACAGATAAATAGCACAACTTTGAAACAAGTTAAAAAATTCATATATCTTGGAAGTATGATCACAGAAGATGGCAGATTTGACAGAGAAATCGAAATCAGATGTCAAAAAGCTAGTGCACTTACATATCAACTATCACCCATACTGAAACATTCAAATATAACCATGTCCACGAAACGACGACAGATAATAAACAGCTAATTCACACCAACCGTATGCTACCAATCTCAAACTTGGACTTTATCCAACTCACACTTTCGCAAAATCAACACCTGCGAGATGAGATGCCTGAGGAGAGCTGCCAACTGAACAATCCGAGACCAAGTAAGAAATGCCGATATCAGACAGACAGTGGGATCAACACCTTGTGCCACATTTATTGAAAGACAGAAGATCAAGTGGTCTGGCCATGTCATTAGAATGCAACACCATCACTGGCCTTACATCAAAAATCATCCGTGATGAGACCAAGAGGACGTCCAAGAAGAAAATGGATTGACGAGAGACATCGTACTATCACACGGAATGACACTATCCAGTGCTGCCCATTGGGCGCAAATTATTCCTCTCCACGACGCTTGACGGCAGAAGTGGAAGATGATGATGATGATGAAGCGCAAGAGAATATATGAGTAAAACCTTCACCTTCTGCTTGATATAACCTTACGTTCTCAATGTAGAACACAAGGCTACAGATCACAATGGGTATTCGGCGGTATGAGGCTAAAGACTTATAAATTATGCTGTTGCTATTTACAATTCTGGTGATCATGTGAGATGGCAAACCATACAGTTTAGGCTCATCGGCATGGCACATGACAATGAAACATTTATAAATAATAATTTTTAAATAATCTTATTCTATTTACACAATTATTGGTTACAAAGAAAACCTTTTTTTTTAAATCACCCTTTCCCCCTTCTTTCTTCGGTACTCTATGGATTTGAGCCTATGACCTGAAAATATGTTTTATGGACAAAGTATGCTGTCTGGATTAGATCCTGCTGTTTATCTTGGAGCCCACTTGCAGACAACTTGGAGATGAGTCTTGTGGTAGAGTGGACGGACTGCTTTGGAGTTTGGAGACCTTTGTCATATAAACAGAATGGGATATACAGCATGTTAAAATGATACAGGTGTCACAGACAAAAGTGTCCTGTGTGTAATCTATACGAGGTGTTTATATTAAAAAAAGCAATTATGAAAACACAAATGATACTGGTGTCACAGACAAAAGTGTCCTGTGTGTAATCTATACAAGGTGGTTATATTAAAAAAAGCAATTATGAAAACACAAATGATACAGGTGTCACAGACAAAAGTGTCCTGTGTGTAATCTATACAAGGTGGTTATATTAAAAAAAGCAATTATGAAAACACAAATGATACAGGTGTCACAGACAAAAGTGTCCTGTGTGTAATCTATACGAGGTGGTTATATTAAAAATAGCAATTATGAAAACACAAATGATACAGGTGTCACAGACAAAAGTGTCCTGTGTGTAATCTATACAAGGTGGTTATATTAAAAAAAGCAATTATGAAAACACAAATGATACAGGTGTCACAGACAAAAGTGTCCTGTGTGTAATCTATACGAGGTGGTTATATTAAAAAAAGCAATTATGAAAACACAAATGATACAGGTGTCACAGACAAAAGTGTCCTGTGTGTAATCTATACAAGGTGGTTATATTAAAAAAAGCAATTATGAAAACACAAATGATACAGGTGTCACAGACAAAAGTGTCCTGTGTGTAATCTATACAAGGTGGTTATATTAAAAAAAGCAATTATGAAAACACAATTACGTTTTAATGGATTTGATGATTTCTGTTATCTTTTGTAAATATTTCATGACTAGTTCTCAAACGTTTTTGGGCTGCCAACTCTTTACTACCCAAACAGTGTGTGTGTGAGTGTGTGTGCGTATACCCTCAGTATAACCATCATCTGTGCTGTCTCTCATTCACACCTATTTGTCCTTTATCTCTTACAATGGACAGCACCGAGTGAAACTGTGGTAGACATACCCACAGAATATCCACTATCCGGGCTGTCTGTGATATACTTCATTCCATGATTTCAATTATGGGATGTGCACTCACACACAGGAAGAGAAGTCTGTTGGTCATGTCATGTGCCAGTACCACATAGCAGAATAATCTTGCTTCTCTGTGCCTATCCACATCATTTGTATTACTGGTGGTCTGATCTAATACAACTTCAATAACACAATGCATTGGATGATTTGATCCTATAATACATGGTATAACAATCAACCTTACTGACCCTATTTCATAGGGAACAGTATGAGTAAAGCCTCATATTTGTAGATCTTCCTATTCCGCATACCCCATGTGACATATAGCAAGTACTATAAGAAGCATGATGAGAACTCCTGATATATATATAATCTGTGCTACATTTAATTACATGTAACACTTGAGTAAGTAAGTATGACACTTCACAAATGACTTAGCCAGTGTACAGTAAAACTAACACAAGTTTTCCTTTCTCCTTGAAATAACAGCCAGTATAGTCTACACTTCCATCACAAACACCCCAGATAATTCATAATGACTTAACAAGTATTTTTCAAAATGACTAAGAAGGTAAAAGGAGGCTTCAAATTAAAACCTTAAATAAGTAAGTAAGTAAGTAAGTAAGTAAGTGTGTGTGCGTGCATGCGTGTGTTTTTTTTTACTTGGGGTGGATATATTCTGAGAAAGTAAAGCACCACTGCATTCAATGCAAGTCCTCAGCCGCTGATAAAGTGATTGTTGGATTCCTATAGAAAAAAACATTCTCTTGGTCACGTTTGCACCACTCATGCAAAATAAGGCAACAATCAATGGGCGGGTGGGTGTGTGTATCAATCTATTTATGTATGTATGTGATGTAAATTGCATATAAATTAAAAGTAAATTGATTTGTTAAAAGTAATGCTTCCAGGGTTAATCTGATCTATGAGAAAGGAAATGAAAAAAAAAACGTATGGCAAATGTGCAAAAGTATACTCATACTGATTATTAAATACACATGACAGTGTCACTATTTTATTGTTCATATGTATCACTATCTGTGTGTGTTAACAGTGACAATGTCATCTGAATGGCTGTCTATAGTTTCTATATGACCCACGGTAGAAGGCACAGTAAAGCGTGCATTACACTAGTATGTAATTTGACACGTTCATGATTTATCATTTTAAACATTTATACGAGTACACAAAAACCAGACTGGTTGAAACAAACACACACACACACATACATGCATAGAGATGCTAATGCCAAACAAATCTTATTCACCATCTGTGTAATCAGACAGCCTCAAGCTAGCTAGTAAGTCCTTCTTATATCTGATGTGACCAATTAACATTAATTTAGCGTGAGAAGAAATACATTTGAAAGTGTGATGAAAGCCGATATCACAAAAAAAACACGACCTCAGTCAGTGCAGTGGGGACAATCCAGGAGGGAGTGGGGTGGGTGTGTGCATGGCCACAGTGAGTGGTAGAACTCTATAAGAACAGAGTAGAGCTCATGCATTCAAAAAATCCTGCATGAGGATGAAATTGGAGATAGTCACTTCAGCAATCTCATGGCCAAAGGCACTAATTATTAAATTAAATATTGGCACCATCACTGGCCTTACATCAAAGATCATCTGCGACAGGACCACGAGGACGTCCAAGAAGAAAATGGATTGACGACATCAGAGACATTGTACAACCACACGGAATGACACTATCCAATGCTGTCCACCGGGCGCTGGAACGCAAATTATTCCTCCCCACGACGCTTGACGGCAGAAGTGGAAGATGATGATGATGATGATAATAATGATTGGCATCATCACAATGTGCCATGCTGATAAGCGTGGGTGGTCATGTTTCACCATCTCATGCGATCACCAGAGTTGTGAGTCAGCTCAGTGTTCTTGTCTTGACCATACCACGTGGCCAAGCCATCCAGGTATTTACTTCTCTGCCTTCTTGTTCTTTTCCCCTTAATCTTGCCAGTTATCACCAAGTTCTCCAATTTATTTCTTCTCATAATGTGGCCAAAAATTGTGACAATATTGGCATAGTAAATTAAATATATTTACAACAAGGGGATTTGTTTGAGGAGGGTAAGGGGCAGTGGTGGTGATTGCATCCTTATATACTTAGTGTACTACGTAGTTAATACTTCTGGGAATGGCAGGTTCAGTTAAATCTAAGCGATCTAACAGGCCAACTCTAGACTATGTCTTAAGTATCTGGGGACTTTATATTTCTGCATCACTAAAAGAGGTATTTGTCCCATGTTTTATCACAGTGTAGAACACAGATTTGATGAAGAAACAATTCTACTTGTTTCAGTTGTCTCAGATTTTCAAATTGCCTAAATCACTTTGCTTTGCTTAAGTAACTTTTAGTCTGACTCTGCTTCCTACATTCCTTCTGACATTACTTCAGTGGTGAATACGTGACTGTATATTTACATGCCACACCACTAAGATATTGGCCGATTATAGATTCACATTGTGTATATATATCTTTTCTAAATCTGGTGACATGTATTAAGTTGTAAATATTTATTTGAAAGAAATAATTTCTGCATTAATAATTCATAACATATCACATTAACAATTCCGCAAAGGCATATACTGCTTAGTATAAGCAAACAGGAAATGGCAAATTTTAATGTTTAGTTAGTTAGTTAGTTAGTCGCAGTTCCAACTTCACAGCAACGGGTCGTCCCCATTATGCTCCGTTCCTGTGCCAGTGAATATCATACAAAACGCTCCCCACCGCCCAATATGAAAAGTGGAAAAGACTTGAGTCTCGACAAACATCAGCCCGCACAGATGCACTATGCATAATGCCGCCGCCAGAATGTCAACACAATAGTCCCCCACAAAACACCCAGTTCATTTCTGATGGAATCTGCAGCCATTTTCCCATCTGGATGTTTTCTAGATGTTCACCCACACAGTCCACGAAATACAGTTCATCGTCGATGGCAGTGGCAGTCAACCAGAAGCCCAGCAGCCACGCATTTCTGCATAAGGCAAAAACCGGTCAACTCTGGGACATAGCCATCTGCCATCACTCCGAACATGCAGTCACGTTCCAAAAACCTCGGGCAGATTCAAAAGCACTTCACACGAAACTCACAGCTCACAGTGTCGCGCCACGCACTCACTCAGTAGCAGGGCGACGGAACCATCAAGCCTCCTTAGTCGCCTCTTACGACATCCGTGGTAGGCTACAGTGTTGCTATTCTTTGCTTCCCTTATGGGCCCCGGCAACACACAGGAGATTTTAATGTTTAATTAAAAGTTACTCTGTGACTTAAACAACTGTGCTGACAAATTACACTAAACAAATTAGAGAATTAGTTCAAAGTAAGGCTATGATATTATTGACCTGATAAAATTATGACAGTGTAAGCAAACAGTAATTAACATTACTGTGTTACATAAAAAAATGTTACATACAGTTTGCATACCAGACTTTTAAAAGGATACGTTTCTCATAAATATGTCCATAATCATGATCATCCTCTATGCTCTGTTCATGTGGCCTTTATCTCCCATTGATGCGTGAGTCCTCAACCAACTGATGCCAAGCTGTCCTGTCTTTGGCTATCTCCTGCAGCTCCCTGAGTGTCCTAACATTCCCAGTGCCTGGAGGGGTCACGGGGGCATATATGCTCCTTATGGAGCACTGTAATAAATACAAGGACAATAAATAACAAGCAAAGATGCTCGGCTTTACAAGAACATGATCTTCCAGGACATGAGGATGATGCAGTGATAAGTCTTCCTTAGTATCAGAAGGAAAAAAAAATTATGAATGACACAATGACACTTCCACACCTTGAGCAGTGTTCACTCCACTTGTGTGTCTCTGAGAATTGTCACATTACTGATCTTGGTGACACTTCAGGTGGTCAAATCATTTTAAGTGTTTGTTGACTGATGGTTTCCATATCAATGTGTTGACCACTCCACCACAACCTCACATCCACTGACCTATGTGTTACAAGGTGGCAGCCATGGTTTCAGAAACCCACAGCTTGATGCTTACATTTAACGTAATTTATTTATTTGAAAGATAATACTTTTTTTATATTAAAATCTGTTTGTGTAAAAGAGTTAACAAAACATTTATGTACAAGTTTAAGTATAATGATATACAAAAGTAAGAGAACTGTGTACATGCCGTGGGGGTGTATGTGGTGCTATCCCTGTATGTGTAAAGACCAATCAACACTCGATGAGTCATGTGATCAATATCACACCTGCCATGTTTGCTTCACAGCATTTTTCCTGGTACCTGTATTAGGATGGTCAACTTCGGAGCCTAGGTCAATGCTTAAAAAGAGAACTTCACCAATGGGGATTCAAACACATGACCACCGAGCCTGGAGCAAGCATGCTAACCAATGTTCTACCAAGGTTTCTTAAATATAATGTTATACATCATGTTAATTATGATGATTTTAAAATCCCAAATGAAACATATGTAGAATGCATTAGAAACAACAAACCGGGTGTGTGTTTTAAAACTCAATGATACCCTTACATTATATACCATCAGCAAAGAGTTAAATGTTACGAGATTCATGGTCCCCATAGCTTGGAGGCAATGTGACTAGTTGTTAATGTCGCAGAACATAGCAGGTGTCATATTTTAATGTCTCTGTGCATTGATGACCTGCCTAAATGATTTCAAGCTGCTCATAGTCACAGAAGTCCAACTTATTTGTTGAATGCTCCTTTAGTGTTTCCCCCAAGGAGACAGATATTGTAAGATTATTTCTACATCCATGAGGATTTTGACGTCAGTGATTCCACATCGCTGTCCAGGATGAAAGACCTGGGAGTAAGAATCGGCACAGCCAGACACGAGAGGTACATCGGGAAAACAAAGTGCCTCGTCAACCAACACAGAACTGGCACTATTAGCCACCGGACGTGGATGCATATGCTGGGGGGAGGATCTGAGCACCTATGGACATGTCCGGAGTGCAACGAAGATACCCCAACTGATAACTGATAACTGATAACAAATTAAACATTAAATCACATAGTACTGATGAAATAAACACTACATAAAGCAGTATAATCTCAGAAATATTAAATCAAGGAATATTGATAGGAAAACAAAACATTAAGTCAAGTAGTATTGATTGGGAAGAAAAATTAAATCAAGTAGTATTGAGTGGTAAAAAGAATAAAATCAAGTAGTTTTGATGAAAGACATAATACATCAAGTAGTGTTGATGAAAGGAATATTACATCAAGTGTTATGATGACAAAAACATTAAATCACAGTTTTCATTTTAAAAGAAAACATATTAGATCAAAAAGTATTGGTGACAGATACATCAAATTATGCAATACTGATGAAAGAAATGTTATAACAATGCACATGTAGCTCACATAAGTGACAATGTAACATGTTATTAGTATTATAGCTTCAATGCTTTAGTTGATGTAAAATCTTGATTGATGTCGTGCATGTCTTGGTAGTAGTTCGGTGTTGTTAACCTTAGATAATCATTAGTGCTGCCATTGATCAGTTTAGTACTGTCTGTCTCCTGAACTGTGTTATGTTGCTGTAAGTTATCATGTGTAGTTGTTTCTACTCCATCGATAGCGACTTCACTTGGTGATGATCTTCCTCCATCATAAACTTGGTTTGTGTGCTCTGGATTTTGCCTAGAGAACAGAAGGTTCTGAAAGTTAACTTCAGGTAAATAACAGACAACATAACTTGTTCCTAATTTAGCATACATGTGTATCTGTGTGTGTGTGTGTGTGTGTGTGTGTGTGTGTATATATGGTACTTCAATTTTAATTCACCGCAAACAACCGCAAATAAAGAAGAATCCCTTCGAGCCTCATTTGCATCGGTCCGCCCTCACTGTCGACGACAGTCAGGGCCCTACGGGCCCAAAACTAAAAAAACTTCCATCGATCGGTCTAGCAGTCCACCGAACACTAAACCGGAAAATGATTGCCGGACCGATGCAAATGAGGCTCGAAGGGATTCTTCTTTGTTGCGGTGAATTAAAATTGAAGTACCATATATATATATATATATATATATATATATATATATATATATATATACTAGCTGACCCGGCCCGGCTTCGCCCAGACTCTGGTGGGGAGCATCTAATTTAATTCAAATAAGTAGTCATATAAGCTCCCGTTCCCGACTATCTATCTGTCTGTCTGTCTGTCTATCTGTCTGTCTGACCCGGCCCGGCTTCGCCCAGACCCTGATGGGGAGCATCTCATTTAATTCATATAAGTAGTCATATAAGTTCCCGTTGCCGACTATCTGTCTGTCTGTCTGTCTGACTCGGCCCGGCATCGCCCAACTCCTGGTGGGGAGCATCTCATTTAATTCATATAAGTAGTCATATAAGTTCCCGTTCCCGACTCTGTCTGTCCATCTATCTGTCTGTCTGTCTGTCTGACCCGGCCCAGCATATGGTGGAGAGCATCTCATTTAAATCATATAAGTAGTCATATAAGATCCCGTTCCCGACTATCTGTCTGTCTGTCTGTCTTGGGTAAATGGAGGAGGGAGGAGGAAGAGGGAGGTGGAGGAGGGAAGAGGAGGGAGGAGGAGACAGGAGACAGGAGGAATAGGGAGGAATAGGAGGGAGGAGGAGGGATTAGGAAGAGGAGGGAGGAGTAGGGTGGAGGAGGAGGGAGAAGGAGGGAGGAGGAGAACGCAGGAGGAGGAGGAGAGGGAGGAGGAGAGAGTAGGGGGAGGGAGCAGGAAGAGGGAGGAAGAGGGAGGAGGAAGAGGGAGAAGGAGGAGGGAGGAGAGGGAGGAGGAGGGAGAAGGAGGGAGGAAGAGAACGCAGGAGGAGGGAGGAGGAGGAGGAGAGGGAGGAGGAGGGAAAGGGAGGAGGAGGAGAGAGTGGGAGGAGGGAGGAGGCGGAGGGAGAAGGAGGAGGGACGAGAAGGAGGGAAGAGGATGAGGGGGAGGAGGAGGAAGAGGGAGGAGGAGGAATGTGAAGGGAGGAGGAGGGAGGAGGTAGAGGGAGGAGGAGGAGAAGGGAGGAGGAGAGAGGAGGAGGAGAGAGGAGGAGGAGGGAGGAGGAGGAGGGAGGAGGAGGAAGAGGGAGGAGGAGGAATGTGAAGGGAGGAGGAGGGAGGAGGTAGAGGGAGGAGGAGGAGGGAGGAGTAGAATGGAGGAGGAGGAAGGAGGAGGGGGAGGAGGAGGGGGAGGAGGAGGGAGGAGGAGGGAGGAGGAGGAGAAAAAGGAGGAGGAGGGAGGTGGAGGGAGAAGGAGGAGGGAGGAGGAGGGAGAAGGAGGAGGGGGAGGAGGAGGAATGATGAGGAGGGAGGAGGAGGAAGAGTGATGTGGAGGAAAGAGGAGGAGGGAGGAGGAGGGAGGAGGTAGAGGGAGGAGGTAGAGGGAGGAAAAGGGAGGAGGAGAGAGGAGGGAGGAGGAGGGAGGGGGAGAAGGGAGTAGGAGGGATGAGGAGAAGGGAGGAGGAGGGAGAAGGGAGGGGGAGAAGGAGGAGGGGGAGGAGGTAGAGGGAGGAGGAAGAGGAGGAGGGAGGAGGTAGAGGGAGGAGGAGGGAGGAGGTAGAGGGAGGAGGCGGAGGGAGGAGGATGGAGGAGGAGGGGAGAGGAAGAGGGAGAAGGAGGAGGGAGAGAGAGGAGGGGGAGGAGGTAGAGGGAGGAGGAAGAGGAGGAGGGTGGAGGGAGGAGGTAGAGGCAGGAGGAGGGGAGGAGGTAGAGGCAGGAGGAGAAGAGAGGAGGAGGGAGTTCGCCATTCGAATTCATACTCGTCTAGGTTCTGTGATTTCGGTCCTTCCATTGATTGTTCTTCCCTTCTACACGACTGTAAATAACTTCCTTACACATAAAAAGATGAATTGTTATTGATATTGCCGTGGCATGGAGGCATATATATCAGCAGCAGAGCGGCACGGCACTTGATGATGATGATGATTGCCGTGTGACGATTCTGTGTAGTCACGTCATTTTCTTCCCTTTCCCTAGCGTTTTGGTTTGGGGATTCTTTCATCATCATCATCATATATTTACGTACGTATTTTGGGAATGGGAGGAGGGAGGAGGAGGAAGAAGAAAAAAAATACGACAGTTGGCAGCGCTGGAATGAAAGGAAGGTGTGTAGGAAATTTCATCTCAATCGGATGGGCCGTTCACGAGCGCATAAAGGACATACATACATACATACATACATACATACATACATACATACATACATACATACAGACGGAGATCCTAATTTATATATAAGATATAATCCTCTTAATAGTACTGGAGAGTTTTGGTCATAGACCATAACTTTATGAAGGGAAGATCTCAAATGCACCTCCCCGTGGTAGAGGATGGAAACACACTACGGTGTGGCTAACACAGCTCTGGGGACCGAGTATCCACTGGAATAAGTGGACAACTCTGCAGCTGAGCAGAGCAGGGCCCTCACTTGTCCTTACAGTCGGAAATGGCTGTCAAAGGCAGAGGTAAAAGACCTCCATGTGGATGTGGAAGGCAAGAGGAAACCACCACATTATCTTCCCAAGACTTCATGGCAAAACATATATCAGAGTTAGTGAATGACGTTAATGGCTGTCTTAGGACATCCTCGTCCGGTAGGGGCAGTCATGAGCCACAGGTGATACCAGACCATCATTCAGCTCAATCAATCAATCAATCAATCATGTGCCATGCCGGAAAGCGTGGGCGGTCATGATTCGCCATTTCACTCGATCACCAGAGTCGTGGATCAGCTCAGTGTTCCTGTCTCGTCCATGCCATGTGGCCAAGCCATCCAGGTATTTTCCTCTCGGTCTTCCTCTTGGTCTGTTCCCTTCGATCTTGCCAGCTGTCACTAAGTTCTCCAGTCCATTTCTTCTCATAACATGTCCAAAAAATTTTGACTGTCTACGTCTAATTTCTCTAATCAATCTACGATTTTCATTTGTCTCTTGTAGTACTTGGTCATTGTTTTTCTATCTGTCCATGGTATTCTTTGCATTTTCCTCAGAAACCACATTTCTGCAGCCATCAGAGGTTTTTCAGCTTGACTGCACATTGTCCAAGTTTCACATCCATACAAAAGAACAGGCTCTATGTATCCTGTTCTTTTGTATGGATGTGAAACTTGGACAATGTGCAATTCAGCTAGTGAGGGCAAAATCATAAATAAAATAAATAAATTTAGAGTAGGAATATGGAACGTTAGGACATTAAATGAGCTAGGAAAGTTGAACAAAGTTCTAAGAGAAATGGATTTCATGAAAATGAATATAGTAGGCATTAGTGAGATGAGATGGAAGAGATCACGCAAAATTATAGCTGACAACCACACAATAATTTATTCTGGAGGGGATAAACATGAAAAAGGTGTTGGAATAATACTTGACGAAAAAACAGCCAAGTCACTTAATGGATACTGGTATATTTCAGATAAGAGTTATTTTGGTCGAAATCAAAGGCAAACCAATAGATATAAATATTATACAAGTATATGCACCAACAACAAGCAGTAGTGATGAAGAAATACAACACTTTTACAGCGAAATAGAAATGGTGATGGCTCAAATTGGATCACAGGAAATACAAATAATACTTGGAGATTTTAATGCAAAAGTAGGAAAGGAGAAAATGGAGGATGTAGTGGAGAATTATGGTTTAGGTACAAGAAATGAAAGTGGGGAAAAGCTAATAGAATGGGCAAATATCAATGATATAATTGGAAACACATGGTTTAAACACCATAAAAGACGACTATACACATGGAAAAGCCCTGATCAGAAAATACACAACCAAATTGACTACATACTAATTAATAAAAGATTTAGAAATGCTCTAATTGATGTAAAAACAATGCCTGGGGCCGACTGTAATAGTGATCATGATTATGTGGACAAATAAAAGATTAAAGAGAGGGAAACAAATGGTTAGGAACATGAGACTTAATAAAGAGGTTCTGAAAATAGATAAAGAACTGCAAGAACAATACATAGTGACTGTGAAAAATAGGTATAAATGAACAATGGGAAATGTTAAGGGACTCCATTCATCAAACTAGCAAAGAAATATTACCGGAGAGAAATCAAATAGCTAAGAAAAAATGGATGAATGAAGAAATCTTAATGCCGATGGACAAAAGAAAACAGAGTAAAAATGACAAACAAGAATACGCTAAGATAAATAAAGAAATAAAAGATACATGTTGAAAGGCAAAAGAAAGTTGGTTAAATGAGCAGTGCAAAAAAATTGAATGCCATTAAAGATACAAAAAATTACATTACATTGGCACCTTGCCGTCTTGACAGACGATAGTTTGTGCTTTAAAAAGGCATAATAACTTTTAACTATGGCGGTAGCGAGTGTGACTGATAAGGCCAATTTGCGCTGTAAATGTCCGTTCACAGTGGGTGCATGTGAACACGTGGTCACTTCCACCATCATGCACCATCTTACGTCTCAAACGCCTGGTGTGTGACTTTTCTGCAATAATTTTCTCCTTTGACCTTATTCCATTTCTGATATTTGCCCTCCATGCAACACGTTCAGCGGCGACTTGCTCCCAATGTGCATTATCAATGCCTGTATCAATCATGTCCCGCTTACACACATCTTTGTATCGTAGTAGAGGCCGACCCTGAGATCTCTTACCCATCTGTAATTCACCAAAAAAGATATCCTTTGGTATTCTACCATCATCCATCCGCCTAAGATGTCCTATCCATCTAAGTCTACGAAGACTGAGCATGGAATAAACTGTCACACAACCTGATCTTTCCAATACTTCAGTATTTGTGATTTTGTCTTGCCACTTAATACCAAGAATTCTTCGCAGACACCGCATATGAAAGCTGTTTAAATTGTTTTCTTGGTGTGAGTAAGTTGTCCAGGTTTCACTGCCATAGAGAAGAGTACTAAGGACACAGGCTTGATAGACAAGGACTTTTGTTTTGGCAGTAAGCTTCCTGTTCTCCCAGACTCTTTTTCTTAACCTGTTCATTGTTGTTGCTGCCTTTCCAATCCGGATGTTGATTTCCTGATCTAGGGATAATTTGCTATTTACCACCGATCCCAGATATGTAAAATGGTCTACTATCTCTAGTTCGGCGTCGTCAATAAAGATTGATGGTACCCCATGTGCACCTTGTGACATAATCTGTGTCTTCTTTTTGCTAATTGTTAAACCAAATTCAGAACAAGCATTGGAGAATGCAGATAGTAGACATTGCAATTCTTCCTCAGAGTGGGTCGTAACTGCAGCATCATCTGCAAAAAGCAACTCTCTGATCAGTACCCTCCTAATTTTGGTCTTAGCCTTCAATCTCTGAGCATTGTAGAGGCCGCCATCTGAGCGTGAGTGAATGTATATACCACCATCCTGATCACGAAATGCATATTTCAGTAGAAGTGAAAAGTATATTCCAAAGAGGGTGGGAGCTAGTACACAACCTTGCTTAACTCCACTCTTGATTTCAAATTCTTCAGAAGTTGCACCATCAAACTTGATTATACCCTTCATGCCTGTGTGGAACGATTCCACAATGGACAGAAGAGTTGGTGGGCAGCCAATCTTCTTTAGTGCCTTGAACAGACCCTCACGACTGACCAAATCAAATGCCTTTGTGAGGTCGATGAAGGCAATAAACAGTGGTTGATTCTGTTCACGGCATTTTTCTTGCATTTGTCGCAATGAGAATATCATATCAGTGGTAGACCGGTTCTGTCGAAAGCCACACTGTGATTCGGGGTAGACTTGATCTCCTAGGACTTGAAGTCTGCGCAGAACAATTCTGGCAAATACTTTTCCAACAATACACAGAAGTGAGATACCCCTATAGTTGTTGCAGTCGCTCCGATCACCCTTGTTCTTGTACAGTGTTATGATGCTTGAATCTTTGAAATCCTGTGGGACTTGTCCTTCACGCCAGCATAGCTCTATTAGCTGGTGGATCTGTATAGTGAGTGTGTCTTGCCCACTCCTGATAACCTCTATTGGAATCCCATCCTTACCTGGAGCCTTGCCAGATGCAAGTTCATTTATAGCACACTTAACTTCTGTTATGGTGGGAAGTGTGTCCAGGTGGTCAAGAGTTGGTAGAGCCTCTATGGCGTTGAGGGCATTATCCGCTAGTTTGGTCTCACTTGAGTAAAGCTCCAAATAGTGCTCTACCCATCTGTCCATCTGCTGTTTCTTATCAGTGATGACTTCTCCAGTCAAGGTTTTCAATGGTGCACTTCTTTTGATCACTGGACCACAGGCTTTCTTTATTCCTTCATACATACTTCTTATGTCTCCCTTATCACTTGCGATTTGAATGGACTCACATAACTTGATCCAATAATCATTTGCACACTGCCTGGCAGCCTTTTGCACATCCTTCCTAGCTTGCCTTAGCTCACTCAGAGTGTTACGCGTTGGTCTTTCCTTGTTTCTTAAGAGAGCTTTCTTCTTCTTATCAATCAAGGGCTGCAGAGTCTCGCTGTTGGCCGCAAACCAGTCCTGCCTCTTATGATCCACAGTGCCGTAAACCTTTACGGCAGTTTTACAAAGAGTTTCCTTAAGTTTATTCCATTTATCATTTACTGTACAATTTTCTGGTGTATCAGTGAAAGCGTCTTCAAGTTGCTGTTGAAACTGAAAGCACTTTTCAGGATCATGAGTGTTAATAATATTAATCCTGGGGCTAGATTTGTGTTTAGCTGTGTAGATTCTCTTTGGTCTCAGTCTAACCCTTGCAACAACCAAAGAATGATCCGTATCACAGTCAGCACTGTGGTAACTACGAGTCAATGATATATGGTTCAGATGTTGTCTCCGTGTGATGATGAAGTCCAGCTGGTGCCAATGGCCGGATCTTGGATGTTTCCATGTGACCTTATGCATCTCTTTTGTTTTAAAAAAAGAGTTTGTAATACATAGGTCATTACTGGTGCAATGCTCCAGCAGCCTTTGCCCATTTTCATTCATGCGACCGATGTTGTATTTTCCAAGGCACACTGGCCATGAACTCGAGTCCTTGCCCACACGAGCATTGAAATCACCGAGCATATAAATGTAGTCGGATTTTGGAACTGCCTTGATCACAGAGTCTAACTCCTCATAGAACAAATCCTTCACATCATCAGAGGAATCGAGTGTCGGTGCATATGCAGTAATAATGGTGGCAAACCCACAAGAGGTTGCCAAGCGCAGGGATAATAGTCTTTCATTTCCTCCTGCTGGAATTTCAATCATTCCCAGTAGCGAATTCTTCACTGCAAAGCCCACACCGTGTTGCCTTTTTTCTGCCTGCCCTTTACCCTTCCAGAAAAAGGTGTAGTTGTTTTCCCTGAGTGACCCTTCCTCAGCGAGGCGAGTCTCCTGCAGGCCAGCAATATCAATGTTAAGACGATTGAGTTCGGCATCAATCACAGCCGTTTTTCTCACATCGTCAATATTGGTTATACATTTTATACATTGTTATACATATTGATACAAAAAATATGCATAGACAAATCAGTGACCTCACGGGAAGAAAAATAAGAATAAATACAGGGTGCTTGAAATCAAAAACAGGAAAGATATTACTGGAGGAAGGTGCTATAATGAAGAGGTGGAATGAGTGTATATAAGAGAATTATATGATGGAGATAGGGAAGAATTAACAGAAGAAAGTAACTTAGAAGGTCCATCTATTCTCAAAGAAGAAGTCGCTGACGCTATGAAATATATGAAGAAAGGAAAAACAGCTGGACCAGATCAAATCACAATAGAAGAATTAGAAGTATTGGGAGAATTTGGAGTAGATATATTAACCAAAATGTTAAATATTTACAGCAGTGGATATTTACCCAGTGATATGCTAAAATCTGTATTTATAGCTATACCAAAAAGACCAGGAGCAATTGAATGTGAAGATGTTCGTACAATTAACCTCATAAACCATATCACTAAGCTTCTGCTCAGAATCATAATGAGAAGAACCAGAAAGAAAATAAAAATGGAAATTAGTGAAGAACAGTATGGATTTGTGGAGGGAAAGGACACAAACAATGCAATATATACATTACGGACACTAATAGAAAGGTCAATAGAGAAACAGAAAGACATATATTTATGCTTCATAGATTATACTAAGGCAAACGCAGGTTGAACGAGGCCGAATTTGGAATTTTAGTTTTGAAAATCGGAATTGGAAATGGAAATGATAAAGTAAAACATGATGAACTGATTAAAATTTTGGAAGATATCAACATTGATGGGAAAGATTTAAGAATAATAAAGAATATTTACTGGAACCAAGTAGCAGCAATAAAATTGGAAATAAAGAGGATAGTTATGAACATATAATGCTAGGAGTACGACAGGGATGTGTCTTGTCACCAGATCTCTTCTCCATATATAGCGAAGTAATAATGAGAGAGATCAAAGAGATGCCAGGAATACTAGTTGGAGGTTATAATATAAATAATATACGCTATATAGACATCACAGTATTGGTGGCAGATAAATCAACAGACATACAACAATTGTTGGACGCTGCAGTAACAGATAGTGCAAGGAAAGGACTCTCCTTGAACATCAAGAAAACAGTAACAATGATGATATCAAAGAAAATGGCGACACCAAAATGTGACATAGAAATAGGAAAAATCCTTAACCAAGTGGATAATTTTAGATACCTAGGGGCATTTATAACATCAGATGGAAGATGTACAACAGAGATTAAGAGTCACTATCACTGAGTGTAAGAAAGAGAGTGCTGAAATGCTATGTAGAACCAGATTTGCTGTATGGCAGTGAATCATGGAATGTAAATGAACAAATTAAGAAGAAATTAGAAGCAACAGAGATTTGGTTCCTGAGACAAATGTTGCGAATTCCTTGGACTGCCAGAGTAACTAACAACGACTGCCTGAAACAGGCTAATGAAACTAGAACACTATATACAACAATAAGAAAGAGACAACCAGCTTTCTTCGGTCATGTGATGAGAAGAGAGGCATTGGAGAACATCGTGACAACTGGAAAGATCATGGGGAAGAGAGGCAGAGGCAGACCAAGAGAAATGATACTGGATGGATTGAGACGGTGGCACGGAGGAGTATCAGCAGGAGAGTTGATCCAGAAAACCAAAGACCGAGATCTGTGGAGAGCCATGAACGCCTACGCCAGCTGGCAGGGCACTTGATGATATATATATATATATATATATATATATATATATATATATATATATATATATATATATATATATATATATATATATATATATAAAATCTGCGGTCTACAAAATAATAAACCATGCATGTGTCATAAATGCCTGACACACCAAGTTTAAAATTAGCTGCGGACATTTTGTAAGCAGATCGCTGTGCGTCGATTTAAAATTTATGAGATATCACCTGTTCAGAAATCAATGGCAAACTATTGAAACTAGGACACAGAAATACAATAGCCTAGTAAATCACAAACAGCCAATAGATGTTAGGGTGATTGCAACATCCTACAACTAACGTTATATATATATAATATATATAAAGCCACAGTGGCATACAGGCAAGCAGACCCTCGCCTCCCGCCCCAGCGGTCAGGGGTTTGAATTCACAACATGCTAGATTTTCGATCAAATCACCCACTGAGAAATGATTGGTATACGTCCATACCATAGTCAAGACCACACTAAATCAACTGAATGATGTTTATTTATTACATATGTAACGTTTACATTAAAATCTGTTTGTGTAAAAGAGTTACCAATAGATGTATATATGAGGGTAAGTTAATAAGCAAGTCACAAATGACAGTAGAAAAATAACTAAATATGATAACAACTTGAAACCAGTTTATTTTTATACATACATTGTCCCTTTATTTCTCAACATAATTTCCACCAACATTGATGCACTTATCCCATCGTTTTATCAGTCCTCCCAAATCCGCTGCATAGAACTGCGTGCTTTGTTCTCATTTACCGGCCATCCCACAGAACTGTGTGACTTACTTATTGACTCGCCCTCGTAACTTTTTCTGCCCAGCTATGCACCGCTTTACAGGGCAAACATTTGTCAGCATAAACACTGACAACCCACCTTGGCAGGAGACATTTCACGAATGACGTCGAAGTTGAATGTGAAGTGACAACGTGGATTGGAAAACAGAGCACACAGTTCTATGCAGCGGGTTTGGGAGGACTGATAAAACGATGGGATAAGTGCATCAATGTTGGTGGAAATTATGTTGAGAAATAAAGGGACAATGTATGTAAAAAAATAAACTGGTTTCAAGTTGTTATCATATTTAGTTAGTTTTCTACAGCCATTTGTGACTTGCTTATTAACTTACCCTCGTCCAAGCAGACGTGTGATATAAACAAGTAAAAGACTTTCACATGACTTGAGACATAATGGGCATATGGTGCTAACCCAAACCTAGCCCTGAAGCAACAACTTTCAATGGGTGTATGATGTGCAAGACCATCTTAGTGTATAAACATGAGTGCACGGGAGAATAGGTGGTCAGTCTATCCCTCACTGAGTGGAAGAGGAGCGTGTGTGTCCAACCCTCGTCTGACACAGCTCATGACATTATCAGCACAGCCAACCTGCGACTATACTAAAGCCTATGCTATTTGTTGTCAGACCCACACTTGTGTACACCAATCTCTGTGGGTGATATAGTCAATTTTCCACCGGCTGCCTTTACTTTCCATGACATTTTCTGGGACCTATTTTTGGCTGGATCGATCTAGGAATCCAGGTCAATTTTCACAATCCGCCTCGATGTGAACCGAAACTCATGACCCCCGGGGCTGACAGATGAACATCTAGCTATCACGGCTGCCTGGTGAGGCTATATAACTTATAATCATCATTTCAGGGAGTCTCTGTGGCGAAGTGGTCAAGCCGTTTGACTCGTGCTCCGAAGGTTGTGGGTTCGATTCCGGGCCGCACCCTTCGATTTACGAGTTAAATATTTCGGAGACTCCTGTGGATCGTCGCTAAAAGCTACGGAGTTCGTGCTTTGCGCGACGCTTTCCGTGCTGCGGAAAGAGACCGAGCCATATGGGATAAAACCCGGTGCAATGAAGTCGACCTTGTCGACTTTTAAGCGACTTTTTAATCATCATTATGTATGGGATACAATTTCTTTTTAATAGAACAATACAGTGAGCATGCATCCAATACAAGTAAAGTATGTAAAGGACTCTTGTCCACGCCTTGAGGTATTCTGGGTATATGAAGCTAACTCTGCCTGTTTATAGACCCAGAGACACTTGGTAGTGATGTGATCAACGTCATACCAACCACTTTTACTTCCCAGAACAGTTCCTGGTGGGCCGGTCTACCTGGGAGATCAGGTCCATTTAAACACATAAATCCCTGCTTCAGCATTTGAACACATGACCACAGGCCAGCTATGCAGCTACATTAGTTCCAGTAAGCACACCAATATTCCACAAGTATATAACAATATAGTATTGTAAAGTATTTTTTAAAGTATATAAAAAAAAAAAGAAGCAGCATGCTGTATTAACTCATATTTATTGGTAATAGTTACTTTATGGTAACATGAGTGGCACCTTGCCGTCTTGAAAGGCGATTGTAAAATGGAGTTTATTTTTTTTTTTTTATGTTGCATATCTCTTACAGGACGTTGCAGTCAACACCAGCATTTTTCAGCTGCTGTTGATTGACTGATTGATTTATTTAGGAACCGAGATCACAGCATTTGGGGCATTCCCATAAGCGCTCCGTCCATATAACATATCTAGGCAAACCTTCTGGCCTAGAGAGACGACAGTGGAAGATAAACTCTATGGACCACTGTGTGAACTGAAAAAAACAGTTCAATTCATGCAAGAGACGACATTGCAGATATAGACATATTTCAAGCGAACGAAAGAAGAAGAAGAAGCGCTCCGTCCCCATCCTCAGCAGCCAACGAAGAGTTCCAACACCAATAGTACCAGTAGCAATCTGATTATATGTACATCTCGCCTTTCCTCTGACCGTTGAGCGTTGGCCAGATCCCCTCGTCACTCCTCGCTGTCTCGTTCTTGCCAGACCATGGTGGTGCATTTGCTCCTCCGAGGTGTACACGTGCTCCCACAAGGCCACAACCACGTCTGCCTTGTCATGCATCAATACTCCACCAAGTTTTGCAGAGCCAGCCAATCTGTCCGCCTGTTCATTCCCCAGCACACCGGCATGCCCCGGAGAAAAGATCCAGGCGATGCTTGCCACCCGTGACCTCTGAAGCAAAGCAAGCCACTCTGCCCGAAGCTTGCCTGTCCTCACCTTCCTCAGCATGCTTTCTGAGTCAGTCACAACCATGATGTGTGCGTGTATCGTATTTTCCATCCAGCAGAAAGCGGCAATGACCGCCTCCACTCTTAAGCTAGATGTTGTTGTATCATAAGCCAGGCCCTCCTGCACCAAACGATGACCATTAGCTTTTGCTAAGAACACCCAGGCACTTCTCCTACCTCTCAACACCGACCCATCTGTGTAGATAATCACATCACCCGTGCGAGCATTATCCTGAATTAGTTGCTGGATTTCCACTTCCGTGGCCCCTGCTGGCCACTCCCTGCACATTGTGACTATAACTCTGCACAAGTCTTACTGCTCTGCTGCCACTCTGACCCACTCCTCTCCTCGTCTAATGTTCTCGAAGCTGCACACCTGTCTGATCGTATCCTCCGCCTGAGCCATCCATGATTTCCCTCTTATCAGTCGCTGACCCTTAACTGCGTCCAGCAACGTGTGATCTGTGTCTGCAGCTACTCTAAAGTATGCCTTCGCCTGCATCACCTTGAGCCTACCAGCAACAGTCGGTAGACCAAGGATGTAACCCATACACACTACTGTGGTGTCTCTGGTGCATCCCAGAATGACCCGCATAGCTTCATTCTTTATGCGCTCTAATTTCACCAGCTGACTCTTTGAGACAGTGAGCAGTCCTAGTCCATAATCAATCACTGAGAGGATCAAGTGCTGGTAATGTGTGAAAAGCATTCTCTGCTCTGTGTCCATTGCAGCCATAGTTTTAAGCAATCTTGAGCTTCAGCCCAAGATGGGCGACGTTGTAGTATTCTGTTGTGATAATTTGGCTGTGTCCAGCGTGTGCCGCGTGGTCTAGTGTTTACACATGCTTCACACGCCAGTGATCCGCGGTTTGTTTCCGGGTCCGGTCAAGGATATGCACTACTGAAGAACTCAAACGAGAGCGAAACTCGAGTCTAATGCTTCCATATTGGCGTGGATAAGTCTTAGGTTCATACCAGAATTCGATCAGCGTTGCCAGTAGTGGGTTGTGCTCAATATTTAAATATCTCAAATCCCGAAACAACAAACAAATCAATAGTTTTATGTGCATTTGGTCCCTTTTGAGACCTTGTCACAACCGTCTACACATGGTCCTTGAAGGACAGGCTCCTGTCAAATGTGATTCCCAGATACTTCAGTTTTTCTCTCTGTTGATGCTTCTACCATCTATTGCGAGGCTTGGAACATCAGCTCTCACAATCTTGTTGTCCAGAGAGCACCACAAAACAGCCGCCTTTTCCGGGTGGATGACAGCACTCATTTCAGTGCACCAGTCAATCACTTTCTCTACTGTCGCCTGTAGCTCCTGGGCTGTTTGCTCCCTATCTCTCCCCTATCTATATGCAAGAATATCATCTGCAAATGTTAGTATCCTTCAAACCCCTGGTGCTTCTAGGTTTGCAATCTTGCTCGTATACACGTTAATGAGCACCCGTGAGATTGCAGATCCCTGTGGCCGTCCCGGTGTTAAAATATGTGGCTCTGTGGTCCATGCACCCAGGCGGAGAGCAACCCAACAAGAATGCATGATGGCTGCTATCCAGTTCACCAACCAGGGATTGACCCCCTTCTCCATCAGTGTTGTCATCAAAGTATCATATCTAACTCTATTGTACGCATCCTCGAGATCAAGCGCTGCCACCATCGTTTCCTGTCTACTCTGGAACCCCTCATAAACGTTAAAGGCAAAAGTGGCTGCATTTGATCAGGTATCATTTCCTGGCCTGTAGCTCCCCAGGCCTCTTGGAAGAAGCTTCCCCTTTTCCAAAAACTCTTGCAGTTTGACAGCGACTATCTTCTCTAAAACCTTCCCAAATGTATTTTGAAGGGTGATGATCCTATAGCTGCTAAGCTTGGAATGATCCTTGATGGTTTTGGGAGAGGGATGAGATAGCTGTACACAAAATCCTGCGGTACTGATGCTGTCCTAATGCTCTGGTTAAAGCAGTTGGTCATCTCCTTCAGGTCTGCATCGCTCAAAGCCTTCATGTGGCCATACCTAACCCCATCGGGCCCTGGTGCTGTGTTTTTTGCCTTTTTCAAAATGTGTGTAACATCTTCAACCCGTATGATGTCTTCAAAATGCATATTCTTTATGGTGTCAGATAATTCCTCTCTAACTGCATCCCTGGTGTCCGCATCATTATGATTGGTCTGCTCTAAAAATCTCTGGAGAAACGCCTCCCCTTTCTCTTTGTCTGTTGTCACGCGCACACCATCATCTCTACACATTGTTCCCACTGTGGAGACTTCAGGCTGATCCTTTCTTTGCATTTGTCTGTGCAGTTTCCAGAATTTTTGCAGTGTTTTATCACCTCCAATCTCCTTCGTGAAACATTCCCATTTTGCGTTTTTTGGCCTCTACAGCACAGCGCTTGAAAACCTCTACCTTGCTTTCTTGACATTTTCCGCTGTGTCCACTTCCTCTTGTGAGCATCGGGGTGTCTGTCACACTTTCCTTGGCTGCTTCACTGCAGCTCTCTTTGCTTTCCAAGCATGGTCTACTTCTGGAGTCCACCATGGGGGCTGCAATAAAGGAGTTTTAACAGTCCTGTTGCAAGCCCCCTGTCTGAGGCGTCCAAGAAGGCAACCGGTCCAGTCATACCGGAAGGTCTTGCGTGCTCTGCCAGCTTTAACTTTCCTGGGTTTAGAGATCAGAACTGAGCATGGCACATGATCACTCCCATGGTCATTCAAAACATTCCACTTTACATCAAGGACTGATGACTGGGAGACAAGTGCCAAGTCAATAGCTGTGTCTGCATCGCCAGGCCTCATTGCCATTCTAGTCGGTCTACCATCATTTATGCAGTCCACATCGGAGTCCACCATGGCATCCGTAAGGGCAATTCCCTTTTCGGTTTTCTCCACTACTGTCCCAATCTCTATTCCTCGCATTGAAGTCTCCACATATAAGTAGCCTATCCCTGGTAATTCCTCTAAATCCTTAAGCCAGTCCCAGTGTTCCTTTCTAACAAAACAGTCCACTGTGGCATATACATTTATGATGTTCCAACTTAAGCCACCAATCTCCATTTGTATACCCTGGACCTCTCTTGCGCTGTGATTCCACTGGCTCAAGTTAAGTACCACATGCTTCACTCCTTTCTTCACCAGCAGACCTTGACCATGTCTCTTTTGAACGTAGGGTTTATATAACTGGCATACCCAGGGAAATGGTATTTGTCTGTATTTAGCTCCTGGAGTATGAAGACATCAAAATCATATATTAGCCTCTCCAATACAGGGCCTCTCTGCCTGGCACTACGACAATTCCAGTATCCCACTCTTACATGGTTGAAACCTAGTCTCTCTACTTTTCGTCTTATTCTTCTGGTGCCTGCCCTCCTATTTCTATGCCTTCTTCTCACACCATTTCCTCGTCTTCTCCTCCTCACTCTCTCTTCGCTAGCCTCTGAAAGATGTGTCAAGCGCAGAGCACGTGCTCTGTAGCTCCGGCGTAGCTGTTGATGTACTAAGTTTTACGTTCAGAAGTTTGCCATTGCTTTCTAAACGACTGGCTCACATACAGCCGTAAGTTACCAGTGCAGCGCAAACCGCTGCCGATTCCCACAGTTGCTGTTTTTCCCACGTGGATATACAGGATTACGAACAATGTCGTTAATCCCTTGGCCAGGGAGACCGGCAAAAAAATGGAGTTAGACCTCTCCATAACACAAAAGCTGAGATGAATTTAGAGACAATGTGTTGCCCATGCAGCATGATCCCTCCCTCACCTGTCTAGTTTACCCCCAGAAGAAAGGTAACACCAATACGTCTGGAACAAGACAAGCTGCAGAAGCTGCAAGATCAGCAAAGCAATATTCTAACTGTCCATCTGTCAGAGCTTCCTTCCTAGACCAGTTACCGACCAACCTGAGTTCACGGTCATATTTTGACTTATTTTAAATTTACACACAGAAGACATTATTTTTAAAAGTAATAGTGGCAAGCAGTGAGAGAGAACTCTAAGCAACCTTGCATTAAGTCATGTGAAGATATCAGCACATCAAACGTTACATTCTGTTAGAGGATGGGAACCGTGGGGTAGCACAAATACCTACACAAGTGATAATAATGATACATAAAGATATCAAGAACTAATAATTTACCTATCTTTCTTAGGGTGTCCACTTGTATGTGCTTTATCTGCATTTTCATTTGTTCCGTGATTAGAAACAGCTAGATCAAAAGAATATCAAAGAATAATGTGGAAACTACATTTGTAGTAATCTGCTGCCGACTGACAACACAAAAATTAAATAAAACAATTTTTAAACAATCAAACACACACACTATCCATACATCATGTGAAATGCCATGCTAATCGTGGGCGGTCATGTTTTGCCATCTCACTCGATCACCAGAGTCGTGGATCAGCTCCGTGTTAATGTCTCAACTATGCCACGTGGTCAATCTGTCCAGGTATTTATTTCTCAGTCTTCCCCTTTGTCTCCTCCCTTCGATCTTACCAGTTGTCACCAAGATCTGCAAGTCATTTCGTCTCATAACATGCCCAAAATTTTTTGACTGTCTACGTCTAATGTTTCTAATCAGTTTACGATCTTCATTTGTTTCATGAAGGAATTGTTCATTGGTTTTTCGGTCTGTCCATGGTATTCTTTGCATTTTCCTCAGAAATCACATTTCTACAGCCATCAGCTGTTTTTAAGCTTGTCTCCTCATTGTCTACACTTCACATCCATTCAAAAGTACAGATTCTATGTAGTGCCTCAACACTGTTTGTCTCTTGCAAATGACATCTTTTTACTGGTCTGTATGTTTTCCATCTTGCAAAAGGCTACCTTCACCATGGCGATTCTTCTTCTAATTTCTGCAAGCCATCTCCCAACAGTTGTTATGACTGTTCCGAGATAACTGTACCGATTCACTTGTTTAAGAATATTCCCATTTACTTTTATATTACTTTGTGGTATTTCCTTCTTCCTAGTGACGACCATAATGTGTGTCTTCTTACAATTTTATACTAACCCTAGTTGTTCACTGTGTGCAACAACCACATCTACTAACTGTTGCAGATCCTGCTCATTAGTTAGTTAGTTAGTTAGTTAGTCGACAGATCATCCTCGCTGCACATCGAACCACTCAGTCCATAAGTGCTCGGATCCCCTCCTCAGCAAATCCCGCAGCGTGTAGCGGCTAACGACGCCAGTTCTGTGTTGGTTTATCAATCTTCTTTGGCTTCCTGCGTAGTGTTCTTGTTTGGCCACACCTCTTTTAATTTGATGCTCTAGCAGTCTGGCCATTGTTGTAGATTCACAGTCATCACTTGGTTCTCGCAAAAGTCTCACATCACGTAGAGCATTCAGAATGTCAGCCTGGTCCATGGCGCGTCCGCCCTCCACAGTAGCCTCACCTGCGAGCTTGTCAGCCCGCTCATTTCCTTGTACTCCCGCATGCCCTGGCACGAAGATGAAACTAATCTTTGCCAGCCGAGACCGCTTCAGAGGCAGCAACCATTCTCTTCGGATCGACCCCTCCTCTATCCTCTTGATCATGTTCATTGAGTCGCTAAGGAAACAAGCCCTGGTGAATGTCTGTGTCTCGAGCCATGTTATTGCTTTACTTACTGCCATGACTTCCATGGTCAGGCTACTTGTGGTTTCAGTGAAAGCACCAGAGTCCTCCTTCACAATTCTCCCTCCGGCCCGAGCTGTAAAGGCCCATGAGCTTCTCACATGTCGGACGACCGACCCATCTGTGTAGATGACCGCGTCACCGTCTAGCGAATTCTCGAAAATCAACGCTTGTACTTCAGCCTCAACAGCAGCCGGATTTTCTTGTCTGCATTTTCTATCTAGTTGGATGCAAACTGAAAAGGATGTGCAGAAGTCTGTTGGCACTTGCACCCACTCCTCGCCAGGTTCTAAGTCCTCAAGTGAACACACCTGTTGAAGAATGTCTTCGGCTTGACCCATCCACGACCGTCCTCTTTTAAACCTGCTGCCCTTCACCTTCCTAATTTCACTATGCAGTGGATGTTGTGTGTTTGCGTTAATTCTGAGGTAGGCGCGTGCCCTGCAAACTTGTATTCTCTCTTCAATGGTTGGAAAATCAAGAAGGTAGCGCATCGCCCTGCATGCTGTATCTCTTGTACATCCAAGAATAATGCGCATAGCTTCATTCTGTATCCTTTCCATCCTTTCTATCTGCTTATGGCTGAGAGTCAAGATTGCCATTGCATACTCCAAAACAGACATGACCAGCCCCTCGTACAGAAGACATAGATGGCGCTGCTCACAGTTTGCTGCCGCCATCACCCGCATCGCTGCCAAACCCCGCTTGGCCTTTGTTATCACCTGGTCTATGTGCACATTATAAGCAAGGCTTCGATCAAACCGTATCCCCAGGTAATTCATTGCCTGCGTTCTTTCCACCGTCTCTGAACACAGCATTACAGTTGGTGTTGGATTGTTGACAATATGATATAATAATCCTGCTCATTGTCTGCAATTAATACTGTATCAACCGCATATCTAATGTTATTAATGTTATGTCCCCCAGTGATGATTCCTTTCATATCGTTACATTTCTGAAAATATTTTCACTGTCCAAGCAAAAATGATCTGGAGACATTACACATCCCTGTCTCACACCTCTCTTAATAGGCTGATACTGACCTACTTCATTATCATTTCTAATCAGTTATCAGTTATCAGTTGGGGTATCTTCATTGCACTCCGGACATGTCCATAGGTGCTCAGATCCTCCCCCCAGCACATGCATCAGCGTCCTGTGGCTAATAGTGCCAGTTCTGTGTTGGGTGACGAGGCGCCTTCTTTTCCCGATGTACCTCTCGCGTCTGGCCGTGCCAATTCTTACTCCCAAGTCTTTCATCCTGGACAGCGATGTGGATTAACTGACGTGAAAGACCTCTGTTCTCGCCATATCTTTCAGGACGTTAATAACATCGGCACGATCCATGGGCTGGCCATCTACAGGGGGTGCAGAGCCAGCCAGTTTATCAGCTCATTCATTTCCCTCGACTCCCGCATGTCCCGGGACGAAGATGAAGGTGACTTTACGGACAACAGTCTTCCGCAGTGACTCAGTCCACTGTCTACGTACAGATCCAGCTTCGGCCTTCTGAATCATGGTCATTGAATCACTTAGTACACACACGTTGGTATAATGCCATCACCCCCATCGTCATGCTGCTCGTGGTCATAGAGTGGGCACCACTAGATTCTTGAACGGTTCGGCCCGCTGAACGGGCTATAAATGCCCACGCACTTCTCTGCTGCTTTACAACAGATCCATCTGTATAGATGAGCACTTCGGGGCTATCTGAGTGTTCATAGATGAGCGCGATGACCTTTGCATTGACAGCGGCAGGTTTCTACTCTCTGCACCGTCTGTCAAGTGTGATAATGCAGGAGAAAGTGCATTTAAAAGCTGGAGGCACCGGCACCCATTCCTTGCCGGGGTTGATACTGGTAAAACTGCAGACCTGACATCTTCCGCCCGACCCATCCATGATTTGCCCCTCTTTAGCCTGTCACCCTTTTCTCTGAATACAGCGTCATGCAGAGGGTGCTGCTCATCTGCACTTATTTTTAAGTATGCACAAGCTCTCCAGATCTTGATCCTGTGTTCCATTGTCGGGAAGTCAAGGAGGTATCTCATTGCTACACAGCTGGTGTCTCTCGTGCAGCCCAAAATGATGCGCATGGCTTCGTTTTGTACCTTTTCAAGTCTTCCAATCTGTGTAGGGCTGACAGTGAGAATGGCCAGGACATACTCGATGCATGAAAGCACCAGTCCTTGGAACAGAAGTATTAGCAGTCTTTGCTCGATATTGGCCATCGCCATGACTCTCATTGCTGACAAACCTTTTCGAGCTTTCGTTACGACATAATCGACATGATCTCTGAAGGACAGGCTTGACCAACAACTATCTGTTGGTTGGGAAGGATGTGCTGTTTTTTCAAAACCATTTTAGGAATGTTTTTCACAAGAAGCCACGGAAGGCAGGTGGTTGATGGAATTGTGAGGGCAGCCGACAGATAGTTGTTGGTTATGGTCTCAAGTTTTGGGACGGTAGGCAGAGGATCTCTTTAACGAGACAATGGCTACGGTTACCGGCCAGTATGGTCACGGCCAAAAAAGAAAGCATTTGCAATATACATACATGTCTGTGAGTATGAGTGCATGTATGAGCGCGTGTATGTGTGTATGTGTGGTGTATGTGTGCATATGCGTCTGTGTGTGTATGTGTACAATATTATTTTGCCAATATATTTTGCCAGTTGAGAGATCATCTTTAAATGGTATTCTGATAATACATCTGAAGTGAATGGAGTGATATTTTCTAGTGCAGCATTTACTGTCCATATTTTTCTTGCATACAAGTATATACATAGCCAATGTTTGCAACAATCTCATGCTGGGTCTCAGTCATGGGGTTTTGTGTTACAATATTTGTTTCAGCATGACTAGAATTTGTTTTTGTTGTTTGTGCAGATCTTGCTCTTGTTCAGCTCTTATTCCTTCTACATGTATCTTAGATCATGTATTTGCTTGAAGTCTGCTACAGTCTCTAGATCTTGCAACATTCTACTGGTTTGTTCTCTGTTGCTGACATAAACATAAAAACACTAGTCTTAATCTCAGATTTACAGTTCTACTGCCTTACAGTATATCATGGGCGTTATTATTTTCTGAAAGCTGTGTGATTAATGCTGAGATCACGAAATGGTGCACAGCTGTGGCAGTCTCATATCAAACTTACAGGTTGACCCCTGATTGTTGACCTGGCAGCTCACAGAGCATGTCTGCTGTTTATTCCAGAACTTATTTCTTTATTAGAGATGACAAATGTGAATTAAATCTTATGAGTACGCATAAAGCTGGTGACAGATACCAAGATGAAGATTTCCCAATCTATGTATTATGCAAAAAAGTGCAGGCAGAAATGAAATTCAAACATAGTTCTGTTTTATTGCTATTGTTTGGAGCTACAATCATCTAGCGTCTGATAATTTTATTAAATTGCTTTGACTGATATTATCATTTGTTGCCAGCTGCCAACGTACATGTTGTTCTGTCTTCCTTTATTTCTCTTGCCAATTATGTTCCCACATAAGGCTATTTTCTCTATTTCACGTCTTCTGTTGATATAAACCATAACATTGACCTTTTCTCGTTTAAAATGGAGTACTGTATAACTAGACAGCTATTAGGTCAACTTACCTTTTGATCTCTTCTTTTTCTTGCAACAACACACTGCTATAGCAGCACCAATGATGATAACCACGACAACAGGAACTATAACAGCAGGGAGTATCACTTTCCACTTATCGTTTTCTGGTACAACTGTTGATTTTAGGAAAAGACAAACAAACACAATTCAGCATTACATTCAAATTATATGCTACACACAAACATGGCGAAAGTATGATAGAAGTTTCAATGGCAACAACATGTCAATTTCTATGAAGATAATGAAGGTTACATTTGAAAGACAGAATCACAATTGTTTGGGGAATACAATATGTATATATGTATACATGTATATTCGAGGGTATGTCATAAAGTTATGCACCACAATAGTATTCTCAGCTAAAAATAAAGATAGAAGCATTAAATTTGCACCCTTTTCAATTTATAATCTCTTAAAGGTGTATACCAAATTGCACCTCTGTAAACCACTTCTAACCATATCACAAAACCGTTGAAGGGGCAGATATTAATGACATACATTACAATCAGAGGATTGTTATAGAATTTTTTTAATCGCAGAGAAAGAAAATGTTGTTAACTTTCACAAATGTTTGTGTGTATTTTATGGCACTTTTGCAGTCAATTGAAGCACGGTTAGTCACTGGGCAGAGAGTTTTGGTTTCTGCAAGTAGAGATATAGAGCTGGCTGATAAGGCGTGGGCTGAACGTCCGGCCACAGCCAACTGCCGGATCATGTTGGAATGTGCTGACATCATATCATGATTCACAGAGAGAGGTGAATCACAAGTCAACAGTTGTCCATGCAGCTTTCAATAAGCAAAGGTAGTGTGACTGACATTTACAGAAACCTGGGATATTCAAAGGTATGTGCAAGATGGGTTCTTCGAGCTCTCACAGAGGATCATAAGGCTCAAAGGAAAATAGGCCTCACAAGTATTGAGAGAAACTGCTTCTCCTTCATAACAATGTGCATCCTCACACATTTACAAACAAGGGAGGCAATCGACACAATGTGGTGGAATGTACTGCCTCATCTACCTTATAGTCCAGACCTGGCACTATCTTTTTGGACCCCTTAAGAGTGCTATCCATGGGACAAAGTTTGAAGACAATGAGGGATTGATTCATTCAGAGAAGAAATGGCTACGAGAACAGAACAAAAATGTGGTACAGATCTCAGATACATGCTCTTGATTCCAGATGGCGTAAAGCCATTAAAGTTGATGGGGATTATGTTGAGAAGTAGAAATGATTGCTGCACATGTCCATGAACATTGTGACTGAATTTCATTTGTATGTTATTAACGGTCAAAGAGATGATAATTGTGGTGCATAACTTTCTGACATACCCTCGCATGTATACCATATGTCAAAGATGTTATCTTAATCAATCAGTTGTTTACTGGCAGTAATTTTCTCTATTGTTACAAGTTACACACATATTGATGCCTTCCAATGTTTCTTGAAATGCGAGTGGACTGTTAAATCACTATATAATAAAGTAAAGGACCCTCCTTATACATTGAGGCATACTGGGCAAATGGTGCTAGCATAATATCTGTATAGACCAATCAACACTTCAGGGATCATGTGATCAACATCATGCCAGCTGCCTTTACTTCATCAGATATTTTCTGGCACTCAGTTTAGACTTGGTCGACTTTGGAGCCCAGGTCATGTTTACACATATGTCTCAATGTGGATTCAAACGCATGATCACTGGGCCAGCAGGCAAGCATGCTAGCCACTATACCACCATTGCTCCCAACATCAATTGTTATGCAATAGGATATAACATGGGATTCTGGTTGCCATCTATTGGTTACACTCCCCTTGTCCATGTCTAAAGAGATGAACCGCCAGGAGCAGTTATGGCGTCCTTCACCCACCGATGGTTATCATTGTCATCATCATCAAGTACAATGCCACAAACAATCATGCTTTTCAACATCTTGTCATCTCCAGCTTCCTACCTCTTAGTTTTTCTACGAGCAATATGAAAATCCCCTGTTGGCTTACTAGGACAGAGAAGAATATGGAGAATCCCTAAATAAAAACTACAAGGAGGCAACTAGAAGCTTCTACAAAAGGATAAGTACAATGAGAACCAGAAGAACCTTTTGACCCAACGGAAATAATTAACAGCGAAAAAGAAGAACCAATAAGTGAACAAAAACAAATCATAATAAGATGGAAACAGTATTTCGAACAACTTCTCAACATTCCATGAAGTGCCACAGGAATTCAGGAAACTAACACAGATGCCACCAAAGAACTAGAACCAGGCATACTGAAAGAAGAAATTGCAGAAGCCATTAGATTAGGCCCATTGAACAAATCACTGGGACAAGATGAAATACCAAATGAACTAATAAAAGCAGCAAGAGAAGTAGGAACAGCATGACTACATAGACTATTCAACCATGTTTGGGAAGAACAACAGACACCATGAGACTGGGAAAACGCCTTAATTATCCAAATTTGGAAAAACAAAGGCAGTAAAAGAGACAGCACACAATACAGAGGCATTTCCTTTTTGAGTCATACTGGGAAAATATTTAGCAACATTTTTGAGACAAGATAACAAACTACTATAGGACCCCAGCTGAGCCATTTTTGCTCATGGACAACTTTTAGAAAATTTAATTGGATTTAATGAAACACTCTTCTTAGCCTTTGTTGACTAAGAAAAGGCATTTGACAGAGTAGATAGAAACAAGCTGTAGGATATCCTTAAATTATATGGAGAGAGAGCACACATCTAACAAACCTATGTAGAAGCTTATACAACAACAGTGAATGCATGGTGAGAACAAATGGAGGACACTCAGAACCTTTCACCATAAGTTCAGGAGTATGACACGGTTGTGTCCTGTCCCCTCTATTGTTCATAACCTATATAGGCAGCACATGTAAAGAAACCAGCCAAACAGAGACCACAAGAACACCGCATGACAAGAACACAGAAGAAGAACCATCAGCACATTACACCTTAAAGACCTCCTATTTGCAGACGACCAAGCACTAATAGCAAAACCAGAAGCTGAATTACAAGACCACATGAATAGTCTAAATGAAGTGTGCAGGGATGAGACAATTGAGCATAGCCTACGATGGGTAGCGTTGTGATGTTCTGTTGTGATGGTTTGGTGTGTCCAGTGTGTGCTGCGTGGTTACACACCTGCTTCGCACGCGTGATCCGGGACTGTTTCCGGATCCGGTCAGGGATATGCACTACTGACGAGCTCAAATGAGGGCGAAACTCGAGTATAGTGCTTCCATATTGACGTGGATAGGCCTTAGGGTCATGCCAGAATGCGATCGGCGTTGCCAGTAGTGGGTTGTGCTCAATATTTGAAATAGTTTTGTCATATTAAATGTTATCATGTCTTGAAAACATAAATACTATTGACATATTAAATGTCATCATGTCTTGGAAACTGAATTAGTTTTGTCATATTAAATGTCATCATGTCTTGGAAACTGAAATAATATTGTCATATTAAATGTCATCATGTCTTGGAAACATAAATAACATTGTCATATTAAATGTCATATCTTGGAAACTGAAATAGTTTTGTCATATTAAATGTTATCATGTCTTGAAAACATAAATACTATTGACATATTACATATCATGTCTTGAAAACATAAATACTATTGACATATTACATATCATGTCTTGAAAACATAAATACTATTGACATATTAAATGTCATCATGTCTTGGAAACTGAATTAGTTTTGTCATATTAAATGTCATCATGTCTTGGAAACTGAAATAATATTGTCATATTAAATGTCATCATGTCTTGGAAACATAAGATAACACGTGCGCGTGCGTGCACACACACACACAATCACTAGTAGTGAACTGGGTCTAAAATTATTGATTGTGAGGACTAAAAGGTTTCTGACATTGGCGCTCCCACCTGTGACTCTGGATAACTTTGTGCTGATCGCATGGTTGTACGTGCGTACTTCGGGTAGATTTTTAACTCAAAATTATGCCCAGGCAGTGCCGTTAGGCTACTCTTTTTGGATTTCCAACTGCCAAGGGATTTTTTACGTGCACAACAATACACACAGGCGTCCGATCTCACTACCCAGAGACCAGAGCAAATTTTGTTACTAGAAGTCCACATGAAAAAATCCAGACAATGCTGGAGTTGACTGCTACGTCCTGTATAGGAAATGCAACGATACACATGGGTGTCCGATCTCACTACCCAGAGACCAGGGGAAATTTTGTTACTAAAAGTCCACGTGAAAAAATCCCGGCAATGTAGATTTTTACATTCACATGAGTAAATCTTGCATGCAAGTGTCCATCCACTATGCTACCACGGCTCCCAGTCTACCTACAAGGCAGATGTGTACTCTCTTCATCTGGTTCCTATTCCATGACCTGTCTGACAGAGAAGTCCTTACTATTAACTAAACTACCAAAGGCATAGCTCTTGGGATCATTGATACAAACAAGTTCCACTACTACCTCATGGGGGAGGCAACAGGGGGATATCATTCCCATGTAAATCAGACAAAGAACATACAATAAACATGACATATGGCAGGTTGATACAGGCCAGTACAAAGGTTGATGTATTCACCCAACTGAGTTTTGTCACTAGCAATCACTTGTGGCAGTAGTAGATGGGATTATATGCAGGAACAGACATTTATAATCAGTAGGCAAGAGGATTGAATTCATTTCACCAGGTTTGATTGCATCGGGCTTGGCCTCCCTCCACAGAATGACAAGCCGCCTTCGGATAGTATCACACAAAGCATGAACTCTGTAGCTCCAGTTATTATACCAAGGGGTCTCCGGGAAAATTGAATTGATAGTCTATATGTGTTGCGAAATCGCCCGGAGGCGTGTCCTTCTGTCTTGTTTCTTTCTGGGGATCTCCTCGCTATTTTTAGCTACAAGAAACTCTGAGGGAGGGAACCCCTTCTGTAACGTTCTGTTACTTTCTAGAAAGGCTGTTCTAGGGAATTCTTTGGTATTCTAAGAGCTCTGCACTTGAGGAACTCAATTTTCTCATGCTTACAACATGTAATCTCAGAGAAAAGTGTGTTTCAGGGAAAAGTAGAAGTTCTCTCGGGTCTCGTGATGTGATCCGAGACGCCAAGGTAAGCAGGAAACTTGTCTTGGGTCGATCAGTGTGTTATGATTTCTTGAGAGGAAAGGACATCGTTTTTCAGCAAGATATATTGTCTACATAGTGCTCAAAGGTACTCGACAAGTTCTTGATGGCTGGACACAAGAGTTCTTTTGTATAAAAGGGTATAGTTGATCATTATTCTTTAATATCAACGTGTAACCAATTGCCGTAATTCGCTGTGTTGAAGTGACCCAGTTCATGTGCCGGACACAGCGACGTGTTGCCGCATAGTTAATGAGCGAGCCAGGAACGGTTGTAAATGTTGTTGGAGACAATATTGGAACGAGGTAGTTTCACGGATTAATACGGTTTGTAGGCGACTTACAATCGATAGCACCGAATGCTGTGGCCGTTATTCGGGAAGCTGCTTTTCGTAAGAGTTGTTTGAGTACAAACAGGCCTAATACCGGGAAGCTATGAGTCGTGACCCGAGGTGCACAGCCTAATTGCACATAGTCCCTGGTTGCGTTGAGCAGGCGGGCTTGAGCCCGGTCGAGAGAAGCGAAACGTACTGATGGCTGGATGTGGGTTGTGTCAAAGGGAACAGCGTTTTGTTGAGTCGAGGAGGACGACCAGTTGCCTCGTATGGATATGTGGCCCGATCATTTGATAATGCATGGGCATATAACAGGGGTCGATGTGAATGCCTGATGCGCTTACTCTCTTCTTTTCTTTGCTTGTCCTATCGAAGTAACTCTACGAGGGACAGCCTTAAGGGATTTTCTTTTACGAGGAGAGGGAAAGAGAGGGGGCGAATAGAGCAGTAGAGGCAGCAGCCAGCCTTTGGGAGGGGGCGATCGAACGGGATGAAATAACCCCCTTCTACATGAGGAGTAGGTCATGTATAAACCTTGTTACACTTAACTTCTAGAAAGGGGAGGTCCCCTATGTAATATTATTCTGTAACTTCGGCCGCCCATGATAAATGGGGCTGCCAAAAGCTGAGGGCATGATGTTCATATATATGTCTTGTGCTAAAGGTTGTGGTAGAGTCTGTCACTAGTTTCTCTCCTTTCAGGGTCAGCTTCCTAGTGTGGACCAAAGATGCCATCAATGATAAAGCTGGAAAGGTGGATCCAGGCCCGTGCCAGAAACCAGTGAATCCACAAACTCCACAGTATTAGGGCCATGAATTGGGCTACAGCCTGCAAAGCCCAGAGACCACCTTGCTTCTATGTCTAGGTCAGACCCAACCATTCATAAGGGGCCCACACACCCGCACGTGAGACTGTTTCATGTGCTTGATTAATGGCCTTATCGTGAGAGAAATCATGAAGTCAGGCCTTTGAACTTTGTTAGGATTATGCTTGATTAATGGCCTGTCTCATGAGAGAAACCAGGAAGTCCAACACCCACCCGGTCTATGCCAGAGACCGGACCTGCTTGTGAGAGACATCGATCAGCACTGTATTGCCCACCAAGTCGCAACTCTGGGAAGGAAGCCCAAAGGACGCCGGGTGAGCTACTCGAGACAACCGACGGAGAGACTTACCTTGAGCTGCCACAGGATGACAGCTCAGACCTGAATCCTCGACATCATCTTTATTGCTATCCTAACGTCAACCACTGCCTTAATCTTCCCCTGTCCTCTATCCTATGTTATGCAATGCATGTATTATGATTTACTTATAACGTCACCTGACTTGAGTTTGTTGTCTTGATGGAGCCCTTAGAGGGGATGTCCCAGGGTCGAGTGAGTAGGGAGGAAAGAAGAGTCCAAGTGTTTGAGGGGTCGGGAGACTAACTACACCCATGGCCTGACTAGAACTGGTCCTGATAGAAATGGTGTGACAATATTCCGTCCTACCCCAACCCATATTGTTACAATATGACAAAGTCCGAAAATGAACCTGTGAACGTCTGAGCATGAGACAGATGGCTTGACTGCTATGCCATTGAGACTCCTGTTGTGTTAAAATTAGCTGCATATTCTATACAGGACGTAGCAGTCACACTTTTGGCTGTTAGTGATTCCTGGACAAGTTTATGTTCAGTAGTTTGCCATTGTTTTCTGAATGACTGGCACTCATATCGTTTATGTAAAACAACACAAGATGATCTACTTCCAAATTACACCCATAAACCCTTTGCTACAAAGCCTGTTGTGTATTACAGGAATAATCAACATCCCTACACCCCAACATCTTCTAAGAGAAGCAAATGTGGGTATGTCTTGAGTACAATCAAGTAAGTTATAGTTAATCAAGCAATCAATAAAACTTTACTCCAGTGTTCGAATCCTTCTCCTGCTTCTTGTAGGTATTCTGATAATATTGTTGTCTCTTAAATTCTTGTATTTCGTCTCGTTGTTCTAGGTACCATTGCTGTTCTATGCGTTCTTTACTGTTTTCTTGTGGTGTTACTCCCATATTCATTAGTTCTATTTCGTCTTCTAGTTGTCCTGCTTTGCTTGTTGATGGTAGTGAGTTTACAAGGTCTTCATGTTTTTTTTGTAGGTGTTTTATGAATGCTTGTAGTGGTTTGTTCTTGGTTGGATAGTCGAAGTATTTGTTAATGCGTTCTAATTCTGTTAGTCATTGGTATGTAGTCATCGTTGTCGTCTATCCATTTGTAGTCTTGTGCATGTTGTGCATATACACTTGGATGGTTGCTTGTTGGTGGTTGTGGATCTTTTTTTATTGCTTGAGGTCCCTTGATGAATTCTATATTGCCTGAGTGTAGTAATTCATCTTCCTGTGGTGTTTCTTCTTTCTCACTTGTTCTGTAGTCCATTAGGTCATCTTCTCCCATATTGTCGTCTGTGTGTGTGAGTATTGGATGGTAATATTTGTGTTCTGTTTGTTTGTCTGTGTCGTGTTTTTCTTCTCTGTGAAGTTCTCCTGTGTCCATTTCCTCCACCACAGGTTCTCTTTCTCTTTGTCTTTCTTGTATTGGTCTGATAGGTATGCTGCTATCTTTGTGTGGTCGTTTACTAGGTCTTGTCGTGTGTACTGTCCAGGTCTCGCTGTCGTTTTCCCCTTCACTGTCTCCACCTTCGTGTTCACTATCGTCACTTGAGCTCCAGTTGTATCCGTATATTTCAGAGTCCCACAATTCATTATATTTAGGTTCCCTGAGATTAACCCAGTGAGATCTCTTGTGTTGTTTGATGTCACTTCTGTACTGCTGCATGTCTCTGTCATTTGGTTGATTAGAGCTGGAATTCCTTGCAACCCTCAGTCTCCTCTATATACTTTGTATGGGTTGTAAGGCACAAGTTGCCCTTATCCGGTTTAACGAGAATATTCTCAGCAGTTAGCCGACTTGCTCTTATACAGCACGGCGCTGATAAAGAGTCACGTGGTGAGAGATTTAATCTTCGGCCTAGATCATGTGACTTAGTTATCTATCTAGGTCAAGTGGGGCGACGCAACAACAGTGCTTAGTGGGCTTGGTTTTACAGAATAGATTAAATCTCTCACCACGTGACTCTTTATCAGCGCCGTGCTATATAAGAGCAAGTCGGCTAACTGCTGAGAATATTCTCGTTAAACCGGATAAGGGCAACTTGTGCCTTACAACCCATACAAAGTATTTAGAGGAGACTGAGGGTTGCAAGGAATTCCAGCTCTAATCAACCAAATGACAGAGACATGCAGCAGTACAGAAGTGACATCAAACAACACAAGAGATCTCACTGGGTTAATCTCAGGGAACCTAAATATAATGAATTGTGGGACTCTGAAATATACGGATACAACTGGAGCTCAAGTGACGATAGTGAACACGAAGGTGGAGACAGTGAAGGGGAAAACGACAGCGAGACCTGGACAGTACACACGACAAGACCTAGTAAACGACCACACAAAGATAGCAGCATACCTATCAGACCAATACAAGAAAGACAAAGAGAAAGAGAACCTGTGGTGGAGGAAATGGACACAGGAGAACTTCACAGAGAAGAAAAACACGACACAGACAAACAAACAGAACACAAATATTACCATCCAATACTCACACACACAGACGACAATATGGGAGAAGATGACCTAATGGACTACAGAACAAGTGAGAAAGAAGAAACACCACAGGAAGATGAATTACTACACTCAGGCAATATAGAATTCATCAAGGGACCTCAAGCAATAAAAAAAGATCCACAACCACCAACAAGCAACCATCCAAGTGTATATGCACAACATGCACAAGACTACAAATGGATAGACGACAACGATGACTACATACCAATGACTAACAGAATTAGAACGCATTAACAAATACTTCGACTATCCAACCAAGAACAAACCACTACAAGCATTCATAAAACACCTACAAAAAAAACATGAAGACCTTGTAAACTCACTACCATCAACAAGCAAAGCAGGACAACTAGAAGACGAAATAGAACTAATGAATATGGGAGTAACACCACAAGAAAACAGTAAAGAACGCATAGAACAGCAATGGTACCTAGAACAACGAGACGAAATACAAGAATTTAAGAGACAACAATATTATCACTGGGCACGACAAGGCATACCAAAACACATGTGGGAAGAAATACAACTCACAGACAGAACACCAAAGTCGAAAAAGGTGTAAGAAGCGAACTACAACCAGAAGCAGAAACATCATTCAGCATAGACCAAGAAGAACCAGTAAAAGGACAATACAAACGCAACAAAACTAAAGCACGCAGACGACTATTCAATAAAGAGACAGGTACAGAAGAAGAAGAAACATCACTATTCGAAGCACCAATGCAAGAACGACAAGAACCTAGACAAAAATTCAAAAAACCAAAAGGAAAAGGCCAAGGAAAACGACAGAAGCAGACCAAAACTCACGGTGGCAAGACATACGAGAAATTATACCCACTAAGCACTGATTGCATCTGGCTTGGCCTCCCTCCACAGAATGACAAGCCGCCTTCGGATAGTATCACACAAAGCATGAACTCTGTAGCTCCAGTTATTATACCAAGGGGTCTCCGGGAAAATTGAATTGATAGTCTATATGTGTTGCGAAATCGCCCGGAGGCGTGTCCTTCTGTCTTGTTTCTTTCTGGGGATCTCCTCGCTAAGCACTGATTGCATCTCATGGTGGCAAGACATACGAGAAATTATACCCAAGGAAAATGACAGAAGCAGACCAAAACTCACGGTGGCAAGACATACGAGAAATTATACCAAGGCAATCAAAAAACAACAACAAATGTTCAACCAAAATACAAACCACAAAAACCAATACCAACCAACAACAAAGGACTACGAAATATACTACTACGTGACAGAGGAGGATGGCAAGCAGCATTAAATGCATGGAACGCGATGAAATTAGGATGGGATCACTCAGGTAGCGAAGGACTCACCTTCTGGGAAACACTGACACAAACAAACTGGTCTGGAGAAAAACACAACGGAAAACCAGTATTCACAATAGACAAAGAAGGAGAAAAATACTGGATAATAGACTGGAAAGGAAAACAAGCAAAAGTATCTAAGAAACAAGCACAACACTTCTACACAATGAGTGATGACAACAGAGACAGACTAATGGACATAGAACCACTAGTAGACAAAGAACACCAAGAAAAAAAAGAACGAGAAAGACAAATGCAGCAAAACATAGATGACATCACCAAAGATAAAACAGTAGACCAAGTACACGACACGTCACAACATGAAGTCAGATATGTAGGATACGATGATCCAGCCAATCAGGAAGCACGACGCCTGCTAAAACTAGGACAGAACGCACAGGTAAGAGTATAAATGTTTCGTCACATACACTAACCAATCACAATGCAATCCACAGCAGACAAGGACAGACAAGAAGCGTATAACTTCTTTAAACGAGCGTGGGGGGCAAGTAAAGCTAAATTCATTAAAGAATACACAAACTCAGGATACACAAAAAAAAAACAAGCAGAAGATAGGTGGAAAGACTTCAGACAATTACTAAGAGACAGTAACATACAATATCCACGACAACATCTAATAACAGAATACCTACAAGAAGCAGGAGAAGGATTCGAACACTGGAGTAAAGCAGACCAAGAACATATACTAAAAGAAGTAGAAAACACAGAACGAATCGAAAGGCAAAGAAAAGCACTACAACAACAACAAGACTTCCTAACAAAACACAAACAAAAAATGGAAACAGACCAAGCAGGACCATCAGCACTCAAACGCAAAAAGCCAGACGAAGAACAAGTTGCCCTTATCCGGTTTAACGAGAATATTCTCAGCAGTTGGTTGGTTGGTTGGTTGATTCAAAAACAAAAATTCCAAATTCGACCTCGTCTAACCTGCTTCATGAGCTGTGGTTATTGTTGAGGTACGTGGTTTTTGTGGGTTTATTTACCCTAAATCTTGTCTTGTGAGTCCTTTATCGGACTGGTGATGTAGCGTTTGTGTCTGTGACGTCAGCAGTGGTCAGCGGCTATCCTTTGTGCTCGTCTGTTCTTGTGGTTTTCTTTGTTTGTGTAGGCTCCTGGCTCGTCTGACTGCAGTCCTTATAAGGACTTTTCGTAATCCCACTCCAGCTGGGGGATCGGTCGGCGGCTGTCCTTTGTGCATGTTTCCTCTTGTTTTCTTTGTTGGTGCAGGCTCCTGCTGCAGTCCTTAAAAGGACTTTTTATTTGGTATTTTTGTCTCCTTTTCGTGCATTTTCTGTAGGAGCTTTTCGACGTTTTCATTTTCCTCCTTGTGCCTGTTTTCACTGTCGCGTTTGTGAAGCTGCTGCCTAAAGTTTTCTTCCTCCGTGGTCAGCCATGGGACGATTTTACCGTCATCTATATAGTACTCGAAGTCGTTCTCACAGTCGTAGTGTAAGACTGGGTATACCATCGGTTTCCCCCGGAGTTTCTTAGGCTTCTTCTTTTCTTTTTCTTCCCAGCGCCTTCTGAATTCCTTGCGCTTCAGTTCCTCCTTGTCGACTGGGTATTCTGTGCCTCCTTCAGAGATCCGATGGTATAGTAGTTCCCTCTTGGGCGTTGTTGTTGGGCTGCTGGCTTTAGTTTGCGGTTCAGGCTCGGACTCTTGGTTTTCTTCTTGCAGTTTCTCTCTGAGTTCTTGTGTGGCTTCTGTTAGTTTGTTTTGAAAGAGTTCCATTTCAGCTCTATGCAGTTCTCTTTCGGTCTTGATCATTTGTAGGATTTCTGCGTTCTCCTTCTTCATCTCAGCCATGCGCTGGATCTCTTGATTGATGTTGAGCTGGATTTCTTTTATGTCGGACAGCAGCTTCTCATTATCGCTGGTCGGAGTCGTCGTCAGCAGTGCCTTGACTTGTTTCTTCAACTCGTCTATCTGCTTTTGAAGTTGATCTCTTTCAGCTTGTGCTATACCCGTGGCTGTCTCGTCCCTCTGTATTGCTTCCTTGAATGGTGTCTTTGTGATGATGGCGATTTTTAAGACGTCTCTATGTCTCTGCAGGTACGGACAGCCCAGGTATCTTGCTCCATGTTTGCCCAGGCAGTTGGCACACTTTCTTTTGTTGTTGGGTGCTCGGAAGTCCGTGTCCATCTTGGCCAGCGAACACTCCTTGAAGGCGTGGTTAGAGGCGCAGTATCGGCAGATTTTCGTCTTACTGTGACACGTAGCTCTGCTGTGGCCGGCCTTCAGACATCTGGAACATTGAGTGATTCTTGGTATGAATCTCTTTGGCTGTTGAGTTTTCTTGCTGAATGATACTGTGATCGGCATTTCGCTGCCCTCCGACGTCACTACTGCCAAGGTTGTAGGTATCTTGGAGTAGGTGAGAAGCCGCTCCGCCTTCAAGAATTGAATGTGAAGATTCTCTTCACGTAGCTGCTTCAGGATTTCTTCATCTGTCAACTCCACAGGAATCCGCTTGACAACCCATCAGACTGTTTTCGAGTCGGTGTTTCCGACTCTGGTGTCTTTCTCCTCCTTCTCTGCTGTCTTGGTTCTTGACAGTGTTCGGCTGTCAATCTTCTCCCTCATAGTAGCTTCAGTGATGGCTGTAGTATCAGGCTCTTTGATGCAACTAGCAGGTGGGCTCTCAACGTTCTTCTTCTTGTTGTCGGCTCCCACGCTGCACATCTTGGCAACAGCGTGTTTCTTGTTGTTGGACTTTCCACGTGACATTTTCCCGCGTATCAGGCTTCTTGACAGGATAATGCGACTTGACTTGTTAGCGCTCGCAGTGCGAATGTGACAAACGTTCTCAGCAGTTAGCCGACTTGCTCTTATATAGCACGGCACTGATAAAGAGTCACGTGGTGAGAGATTTAATCTATTCTGTAAAACCAAGCCCACTAAGCACTGTTGTTGCGTCGCCCCACTTGACCTAGATAGATAACTAAGTCACGTGATCTAGGCCGAAGGGTGTCCTAGGGTACCATGGCAGTGACTTCCCTTTTAGCATATAGCATATTGATTGAGAAAGGCAGAACCAGGCAGTACAAGTCAACGGTCAAGACCTTTAACTATGACAGTACAGGGCAAGATGTGGTGAGTGCAATAAGGCGTGACAAGCATAGGAAACATCATGGCAGGAAAAAAAGCTGGGACCAGCCACCTTGGTGGAATTTTCAGGTGAAAATGGCCTGGGTGGATAAGCGTGGTGCTGTAAGGAAATGGCAAAATACCAATAGGAACAGAGTTGCCCATCCTAGCCTTATCTTGCACTTGGAGAGAGAGATGGACACAAAAGTTAGCTATTTCAAAAAGCTGGTTAAAGTGGTTAAAAGTGAAAAATAGGCAGAGTTGTGTCAAAGAATAAACACAGACAAGTCACTGAAATTGTTCTGGTGACTACATGTAAGTATGAATGGGGTAGTCAAGAATAAGAGTTTTCCTGACTTCCAAAGTGCTGACCTTTCTGGCAGAGATCTGACGAGAACAAGGGCAAAGCCCTTTTCGAACGCTATTTAGAGCAGAGCAACCAGACAGACATGAGAGGCCGAAATCTTGCCAAGGAAGTCACCTAAGATAGGTGTAAGGCCCAGAACATCGCAGATGAAGACACAGTGACAGTGAAAGAGATCAGGGCTGTGCTTTGACGAACAAAATACAGAGCACCAGGGCCAGATGGTATAAGGTATGATGTACTGACAATGAGCTTGAGGAACTAGCAGATATGTACAACAACAGTATAGTGAGTGCTAGCATCAAGGAGGAGTGGTTTCACAGCTATCTGATTCCCTTGGCGAAGCCTGGCAAAGACCACACAAACATTCAGGGATATCAGGTAATAACCATGCAAAATACAATAGACAAGCTACTGGAGAAGTTAACTGCCAGGAAAATATCAAGCCATCTAGAGAAGCAAAGTTGTTTCCCACCTACCCTTGGAGGGTACCGTCCAAACAGAGAAACCTGGACCAGCGCAGCAGTTTTTACCCATGATGTCTATGAATGTTCCCACTCAGGCATTGAAACATGTGCTGCGGCGATTGATCTTGAGAATGCGTACAATAGAGTACCGTTGAATTTTTTAATGATTCAGCTTCTTGAACTCAAGATAAGTCCATTCCTCCTTAGTTGGATCGCCGCAGCTCTCTTCCAACAGAAAGTAGTTTTTAGATGTAGTAGTTGGATTTCTGAACCAACAACAATATATCGAGGCCTGACACAGGGATCACCATTATCTCCAGTGCTGTTCAACGCCTACAGTGAGAGAATCACCAGCCGGGGAGGACATTGTCATATGCCGACGTTGTATTAGTCTATCGTCAGGGTAAGGATAGAGATCGAGTTGTTGTGGAACTACTAACAGAACTAAATCACATAAGCACTTGGTGTGAGGAATCTGGGGCAATGGTCAACCCAATGAAGGCAACAGTGACATGGTTCTCTTTGAATAACCACATTGTCAACACTCCGACACCAATTGTAAATCTGTCCTCAGAGACTGGAAAGAACGCAGGCAATGAATTACCTTAGGATACATTTTGATCGAAGCCTTGCCTATAATGAGCACATAGACCAGGTGATAACAAAGGCCAAGTGGGGTTTGTCTGTGATGCGGGTGATGGCAGCGGCAAACTGTGAGCAGTGCCATCTATGTCTTCTTTATGAGGGTCTAGTCCTTTCTGTTTTTGAGTATGCTATGGTGATCCTGACTCTCAGCCGTAAGCAGATGGAAAGGATGAAAAAGGATACAGAACGAAGCTATGCGTATTATTCTTATGGTTACCTTCTTGATTTTCCATCAATGGGGGACAGAATACGATTTCCTGAGCATGTGCCTACCTCAGAGTCAATGCAAACACACAACATCCACTGCATAGTAAAATTAAGACGGTAAAGGGCAGCAGGTTTAAAAGAGGAAAGTCGTGGATGGGTCAAGCCGAAGACATTCTTCAACAGGTGTGTTCACTTGAGGACTTAGAAACTGGCGAGAAATGGGTTACAAGTGCCAGCTTGTGTACGTCCTTGTCAGTATGCAGACAGGAAATTCCAGCTGAAGTGGAGGTGGACGTACAGGCTTTGATCTTCGAGAATTCGTTAGACGATGATGCTGTCATTTACATGGATGGCTCGGTCATTCGACGAGTGAGAAGTTCATGGGCTTTTATGGCTCAGGCCGGAAGGAGAATTGTGAAGGAAGATTCTGGTGCTTTTGCTTTGACTATGAAAGTCATGGCAGTAAGCAAAGCAATAACATGGCTCGAGACACAGACATTCACTAGGGCATGCTTCCTTAGCGACTGAATGAGTATGCTCAAGAAGACAGAGAAGTGGCAGATCCGAAGCGAGTGGTTGCTGTCTCTGGAGCGGTCTCAGCTGGGAAAGATTAGCTTCATTTTCATGCCAGGGCATGCGGGTGTACAATGAAATGAGCAGACTGACAAGCTTGTAGGTAAGGCTAATGTGGAACGCAGATGAGCCATGGGCCAGGCTGATATTCTGAATGCTCTACAAGAAGTCGTTTGCGAGAACAGTAAATTAAAATAGGTGTGGCTAAACAAGAACGCTACGAGGGAAACCAAATAAGATATAATAAACCAACACAGAACTGGTGTGGTTAGCCGCTATGCGCTGCAGGATTTAAATTTAATCCGGGCACTTATGGACTGAATGTTTTGATGCGCAATGAGGATGATCTGTCGACTAATTTACTAAGTAACTGCTTTACATGTAATATATATATATATATATATATATATATATATATATATATATATATATATATATATATATATATATATATATATATATATATATATATCAAACAGCTTTCACATTTGTCAGAACCAGTAAATAAACAGACTTACCTGGTTTTGGTATTACTGAGCAACTGCTTCCTTGTCTGTAGTCAGTGAGATTACACACAGAGTATTCTAGAACCAGATTTCCTGTAACCCCATGTATAGCTAGTTGAGATGTTGGATAAGTGACACACATCTCAGTATTGTTGGTGACCACAGCTCCATTGAATGCAATTTGAGAATAACAAGGCGTGGCTGTGGTGGAGCAGCACAACTCCAGGTCGTTTGATTTGTTTAGTGTCAGGCTAAAGCTACATGATCCAGTTGTAGTGAGGTTTTCGGTCACACCAGCAATAGTTAACGTCAGATGTCCAGCATTCACATCTGATGAGAAATATGTACATTAAAATATGTAAACTATTATACTTGCTATTTGTTTTCTGTATTGTTCAATGTCACTAACATGCAGTATTTGTACAACTATAACTTACATTATGCAGCTTAAAACATACACCAGTTGGTGGATCACTTACATGAAATCCAGACAGTGAAATCAGTCAAGCAGTCAGTTGAAACAAAAGGAGTTCCAGGGTCTAGTTTTAATATATTTTAATATAAATGGTGACTGCAATATCCACTGCTGCTAATGTAATCTGTTGCACTAGTTTTTTTTAAATGTCTTGTTTATTCCAAATGCTGTATTGTTTTTTTTAATTGTTTTTAACAATTATCAAATGAATGTGACATAAGCAAAGTAGATGACTAGTGGATTCTTTTTCAGAAATAGTCACATGATGTGATACAACTTTCTTAGCAAATCATTAAAAACCTCATAAACAATTTAATTGCATTGCATGTACAAGAATAAAATAAAAGATTTGACAGAAACACAACTATACTGTAGAAAACAATGAGCTGTAATGATTCAAATACATTTGCAACAATGATAATATTAATGCTGATATGTTTCCATTAGTTTTACTTATTTGTTGTATATCAGTTCATTCACACACGTTTGTTTATCTTGATTGCAGAGATTAAGGACCTCAAGGAATCAGAAATATGGAACCAAACCAGACAGCCCCTCGATGAGGGGCAAGCCTGTAGGGCTGAGAGTAGGTAGAGACTTTTAGGTATCAGTGCAGAACTGATAGTGAGACCCTCTAGTCTGCATGAAACCAACCCTCCTCATTCTTCACTGTTTCCTTTTTACCACATTCTATGAATGGTGAAGAGAAACAGGTAATCAGCCATTGTACCTTGACACCTATGTGATGAGAAACAAAAGAACAAACTTTATTTTCAAAGGGAAGCACATAATGCACTCAGAAATGGCAGGAGTCATTGAATAAAGTTCACAGAAGAATGATGAAATACCTGGATTTGAAGTATATTCTGTAGTTGCTGGGGGTGTGGGGCTAAGACAGGGATGATAAATCCTATCAGACATGTTCACAAGGATAGTGAAATTATCTTTAGCTATCATGTCACAGCCATGAAAAAAGCCACAATTATCTCAAAATAATCAGCAATCACGGACGAAGAAACAGTGCTTCTTGTGGTAAGAAAATAGGTGATGCTGCTATCCCAGTAAAATGCCCTGTATATCCTATGGCGGTAGTATCTGTTTGATGTATGCCTGTTTTCACTTTTCTCATCATACTTTGCGAGTCCATTATAATTACGACATGCATGTGCTCTTTGTCTTCCAGCCAGTGGAGTGCCGCCGTAACTGCTTCCACTTCCATTCTCATACTAGATGTTGTGGTATCATATACCAGGCTCTCCTGCACCAAACACTGTCCACCAACCTTCGACACAAACCCCTGGGCACTTCTTCTACCTCTAAGCACAGAGCCATCCATGTAGCCTGGTCGTGAATCAATTGTTGTCCTTCCATTCAGTGCAGCCTGCTGGCCAGTCCCTGAATTCCTGATCCAATGTTATTATGACCCTGCATAAGTCTTACTTTTCCATTGGCATTTGCCCAATTATAAAGTTAGTTAGTTGTATATCCTTTACAGGATGTTGCAGTCAACTCCAGAATTTTTTTGGCTGTTTGTGATTTCTGGGCAAGTATACATTCAGTAGTTTGCCATTGATTTCTGAACGACATGCACTAATACCATTTCTTTAAAAAACACCAGTGCAAGGCGGTCTGCCGCCGAATTGCCTGCAGCTGTGTTTTGAAAGCGGTATGTGGGATTACAAACTGCTTTCATAATCCCTTCACCACGGAGCCGGCCAATTATAAAACTGGCGTGAATTATGTAGATGTGGTAATTATAGCTATAGTAAAAATTAGTAGCCTGCTGATGACCCGCACACTACACTAGTCAACCCCACCACCCCGGGGTGTCAACCCAGAAACCATGACCTGAGATCATGGGCCAACAGGGCCCTGGCTCTCAAGGGGGGATGGGCTCCCCTAGGTCAGATATTTGTCCTAAACCTGCAACTGGCCTGGCAAACTGGCAGGGGCTTTTCATACTGCTCATAGAAAAACTAAGAAGTATAAACGGACTGACCCAAATGGATACAGACCTGGCAATGTTAAATAAAGTACTATGAGATAGATTAGCGATTTTAAAAAATAGGCACAATGAACATATGCGGTTTTAATAGTAAAGAAGAACTCATAGAAACTATGGAAAAGAGGAAAATAAGACATGGAAATAGCGGACACCAGAAGAAAAGGGAGATCCATCACAGTTATATGTTTGTCTATTCTGGAGTGGAACAGCAAAAAAGGGCAAGACACGGTGTAGGAATAATCATTGAACCATGGCTAGCAAGAAGAACATTAGAAATAAACTATATATCAGAAAGAATCATAGCAATGAGAATAAAAGAAGAGACAATCACTGCATATGTACACATATATGCACCATGATATACAAACAAAAATTAACAATAATGCAAGAAGTTCTTCAAAGACATCTATCTTCTTCTTCTTCTTCTTCTTCTTCTTCAGCGTTCCGAGCCATTGAGGTTCTTTGCTGCAGATACAAGCAGTCTCCATTCGTCTCTCTGGTTGACCATCTCTTACCAGTCGCTAATCCCAAGTGCTTGTAGGTCTGTATATATATTATCTCTCCACCGTCTTCTTGGTCTACCTCGGGGTCTGCGGTTATTTATTTCCTGAGTGTAAGCGAGTTTTGTTTCCCTATTATCTTCCATTCTTTCTATATGCCCCAGCCATTGTAGTCTATTAGTCTTCATGATACCAGTGATTAGCGGGGACTTAAATAGATCATAAATGTCTTTGTTACTTCTTCTTTTCCACTCTCCAAAAGACATCTGTCAGAGTCCAGAAAGGGGACGATGATGCAGTGACATCGTTACGCCCGCCAGGCGACTTAGCTCCCAGTAGGGACGCAGTAACTTCGTTACGCCGCCAGGTGAATAGTGGTTACCGGCCTGCAAGACTGCTGGCTGACAAGCGACCAGCAAGGACGACGCTAAACGCACGCATGCCTCGTGACGTCACCTGAGGTGAGAGGCGAGTTGCGAGTTAGCGGCAGACAGCCCTGGGACTTCGACTCGGACAGACGTGTGCAGAGAGAACGGCGTTGTGTGGTATCTGTACTGAAAGTCGAGTGTCTGGACATCTTGAGTGAGACTTGTGAGCTGTATGTAAGTGTATTGAAGTATCGAGTATATATTGTTGTGATCATCGTTCTGTATTTGATATGTGAATAAATCCATAGAACGGTGTGTCGTTGAGTCTTACGTCAAATCACGTTGTACTTGTACTGTCCCATACTGTTAGGTTAGCGAGCCAAGTTTAAGACCCTGACAAGTGTGGACGTGGTGGCATTCGTCCGGCTTTAAAATGAACGTGTTTATGTGAGTAACGATTTAAAACTAGAGTTTGTGTACTTATAATTTTTGTCAAACCTTATAGTACATGTAATGTGATCGTTGAAGGCTCATTTTGGATTGGTAACTACATTGTTTAAACATGTGTAAGACTATTTGTAAACGTACAGTGCATACATATTGTTTGTTCTTGTAAGCGTGTAAAACATTTGTGATTTGTGAACATTGTCACCGTTTTGACCTTGTCGACATTGTGATCTTGTCGCCATTTTGACCTTGTCGCAATCTTGTAAACTTGATGTCTATGTCCTTACTGAATGTCATCTTGATGTAAGTGATGTGTCATCAATGTTGTAGAGTGTTGAGATACATGTAGATTGTCTTTGTGAATTGAGTTGTCGGAAGCAAAAAGTTTGGAAAGAAAGTGACTTGTGTTTTTAAAAAAAAAAATTGTTGACGGACAAACTTACGACATACAATTACACTCAACGCCATACAAACCTAATCAACACTTAGTGACAAGCAGGCACACACCAACAAATAGACGCTAATTCATTTTCCTCCAAAAACAAAGCAGGTTTTTCCGTACCATCCGAAACCTTGCCGTAGAGGTCATTTGTGTTTTCAACGTAACGACCCTACAGTTCCTAGCCCGATTTCCAACCATTCTTCACCACACCGAGGGCACTTGAGCATATTTTTCTTTTTCTATACTTTAAGGAAGCAATTTGAGGCACGTGTTGTCAATAGAAATATATTGTAAATTGTTCATTACTAACCACTTATAACATATTTTGTGTGGCTGGTATTTCATTGACATTTTTCATCATGTCTTCATTATTTGATTTCATTGATATGGGGATAAAATTACATTTAACAGGTGATGAATTGACAAAATGGAGTGAGAATAAATACTCTGAATACCTACTAGTACAGGAGAAAGCTGCTGAACGTGATGAAAGAGCAGCTTAAAGAGCATTAAAACAGGCAGAGATGGCTGCCAAGCAAGTAGAGGCAGAAACAGCCTTAAAACATGCAGAAGCTGAAAGGGCTGCCAAGCAAATAGAGGCAGAAACAGCCTTAAAGCAAGCTGAGATAGATAGTGAGTTGAAAAAGGCAGAAATTGCAGCTCAGAGCAAGAGAGAAGAACTGGAGTTACAGTTAAAGATGAAACAACTTGACACTGAGACTGCGATGAATAAAGAGTTTAAGAAATCTGAGAGACTGGAGAAAGAAAACCAGTACAAGAAATATCAAGGTATTGTACGTAATTATACCTCGGGTGACTGCATTGCAGCTTTTACCCAAAATTTTGAAACTTTAATGGAACATTACCAAGTTCCACTGTCTGAATGGAATATCGTTTACATGAGGAGTTTGTCAGGGGAACCTCTTAAAGTCATTGAAACCATCCCCAAAGACCTCAGAAAAGATTACCATTATCTGAAATCTAAGATTATGGCACATTTTATGTTAGACGAGGCAGGTTACAGAGAACAATTCAGTAAGTTGAGCCCAAAACCGACTCAAACGTTCTCTGATTACCTCTGCTTAGTCCGAGATATATTCACCAAATGGACTTCAGCAGCCAAAATCAACAAAAATTATAAGAAATTAGAAGATCTGATCATTAGAGACAAAATTGTATCATCTATTCCTTCAGCATTTTCTAAATTCTTGTTAGAGAATGAATGCACTAGTGTGGATGAGATTGAGAGACGGGGTTCGGCGTACTACACAGCCAACAAACATTGTTTTGCCACTGAAGCTACTGACATTAACTTTGTAGCAGCGGCTAACTATGACAAACCCTACAGTAGGCAGAAACCTCAAAGGCCTACCTCTGAGAAGTTTAAGCATTGTATTTACTGTAAATTTTCACATCATCAGGGTGAAATGTGCGATAAACACCCAGATTATCAGACTTACCTGCGAAACATGGTAAACAGACTAAATAGTGAACGTACATCTTTCAGAACTCTACGTAAATGTTTCCTCTGTAAGGCGCACGGACACCATCGAGTAGATTGTAAAGGTAAACAAATGTACAACAAAGCAAATGTCGCCTTGCTTGATGGTTCGTCGTCAGACGAAGAACAGCCAGAGAAACACCCTGTGAACTCAGCACAGGCTTTTGACATATTTAGCGCAAATAAATGCTCTGTTTGTAACACCTTCTATGAAGATGGTATTTTAACATGCGGTCACGCCATCCCTATTGCCAATGAAGAAGCTAATTTGGTAGTAGACCCAAAAGGCAAGATAATCATCCATCACGGATATGTGAATGGCAAGTCAGCTACAGTCCTTCGTGACACAGGCAGTTCACTTATTGGTCTAAAGAGAACGTTCATAAGGCCTATAACAGACTATACAGGCAGGCACGTAACATGCAGAACATTCTCAGGCAATATTGAGAGATACCCATTAGCATGGGCAGATATTGAAACACCTTTCCTCACTGGGAAAGTAAAGGTCGCTGCATTAACAAACCCAGTGTGTGATGTAATTATTGGAAATTTACCAGAGGTGAATGATAAACCTCATGACATAACATCTCTATGTATTGATGATACCATGACATCACCATCCAATGTCATTGAAAATGTCACACCACCTAGTGATTGTATTGTAAATGTAGCTAATGTAGCACTAAGTTCTCATGACATCATTGAAAACATTGTTCCATCATCATCTGATATCACTGAATGTGTGAACGTAGTAACGAGATATACTGCTAGAGTACAAGATGAAAGTAATCAAACTGAGGCTATACAAATGCTTAGCCCAGAATCACTACCTACTAACACCATGAAGGAAACATTTGTAACAGCTCAAAAAGCTGATCCTTCATTGTCAAAATACTTTAATCTGATCGGCCAAAAGCCAAAGGTAACAAAGAATGCAAAATGGCATTTTGCTATGAAAAATGATATACTCACCAGGTATTACACCAAAGGTGACAATACAACAGAGCAAACTGTTTTGCCAAGAAATTATCGCAAGCAAGCCTTACATCTTGCTAATGATATACCTCTTGCAGGGCACATGGCATACGTTAAGACCAGATCAAGGTTATTGACACAGTTCCATTGGCCAAAATTTTGCAATGACATTAAAGAATATTGCAGAAGTTGTGACACCTGCCAGAAACTGGTAAAAAAAGGAAAAAACCCACAGGCAAAGTTACAAGTTACTGACTTAGCCAGTCGACCTTTTGAAAAACTATCTGTTGACATAGTGGGCCCTCTTAATCATACAACAACTAAAGGGAATAAATATATTCTAACTGTCATTGATCAATGTAGTCGCTGGCCAGAAGCGATTCCGCTAAAGAACATTACTGCCAATGATATAATGGAAGTTTTCTTCCATATTTTTTCTAGGATAGGTTTTCCAGATACTATCCAATCTGATAGGGGCACTCAGTTTATTGCCGCATCTACCAAAGCTTTCACCAAAATGTTGGGAGTAAAACAATGTTTCAATTCCCCTTACCATCCTCACAGTAGTGGAATTGTGGAAAAATTTAACGGGGATCTAAAGCACATGCTTGCCAAAGTAACGCAAGAGCACCCCAATAACTGGGATGTATATCTACCAGCTATTCTTTTTGCTTATCGCGAGGTACCTCATTCTAGTACCGGTTTCTCTCCTTTTGAACTTATCTATGGTGCCAAACCACGCGGCCCATTGACCATTTATCACCAAATGTTAACTGATTCTACTCCAGTACTTAAACCCATATCATCATACGTATATGTCACATCATTGCGTGAAAGAATCATCAAATCTTGTGTTATTGCAAAGAATGCACTAAAACTATCTGGTGCTACTTATAGACAGTATGCTGACAAAGGTAACAGGACGATAACTTTGACACCTGGACAGGACGTTCTTCTTCTACTACCTAGTGACAGACACCTATTGACTGATTCTTGGCAGGGACCTTTTAAAGTGACGAGACAGATTTCACCTGTAGACTACGAAATCCTCATAAAAGACAAACATAAAATATTTCACATAAATATGCTAAGACCATACCACAACAGAGAAAACGAACAAGACGATACGACAGCTTGTACAGTGATAATAGATCACGAAGATGACGATGCTAGTGACGAGATTCCAACGCCTGCATTAGACACGACAAACTGCTTGAAGGAGATCAAAATCAACCCAAAGTTGACTCAAGCAGAGACAGACAGTTGCAAACAGCTTATACAGCAATACAACACCATCTTTTCCAACAACCCAGGACAAACAGAATTAGTACAGCATCACATCACACTCACATCAAACACACCCATAAAATGCAGACCATACACCATTCCATTACATTACAAAGAACATTTACACCAGGAAATCATCAACTTAGAGAAAAACAACATCATAAGACGATCCCAGTCAGACTTCTCATCTCCAATGGTGATTGTACGCAAAAAAGACAATACAATAAGACTCTGCATTGACTATAGGAAGCTAAATAAAATAACTGTTCTAGATTTGGAGCCAATGGCAAACACTGACGATCTTCTGACAGAACTGACAGACGCTAGGTTCTTTACGACGCTAGATATGACTAAAGGATATTGGCAAATAGCAGTAGACGAACAGAGCAGACATCTGACAGCATTTGCCACACCTTGGGGACTGTACGAATGGTGCAAACTTCCATTTGGGCTAGTCAATGCCCCTGCCACCTTCGTACGTATGACACGACTTCTTCTTGTAGACATTCCTAACATAATTTGCTATATAGACATCTGTGTTCACACAGAGACAATGACAGAGCACATTAAGACGTTAGAACAGACATTTGAACGTATTAGACAGCACGGACTGACTGTAAAGCCTGCAAAAGTAGACATAGCCTACCAGGAAATAACTTTCTTGGGGTACAAAATATCCAATGGCTTTGTCATGACCGACGATAAAATTGTGTCCAAGATACTAAAACTCTCACTTCCGACTACTAAGAAACAAGTCAGAAGTTTGTTGGGATTAATAAATTATTACAGGCAGTTCATTCCTGATTTTTCCAAACTGACCGAAGTGTTTACTAATTTACTAACCAAAGACAAACCAGAGAAAATTGTAAACAATGAATGCCTACAAATTGCATTCCGAAAAGTGCTATCATATTTTTCTGATAATAGTTTGAATAATCTCATCCTCAAATTGCCCAACCTCCGTTTACCTTTCAGATTGCGTACAGATGCTAGCTCCGTGGCGATTGGAGCAGTCTTGTTGCAGGAGTACAACAACATACTCCATCCCGTTTACTTCGTATCCAGAAAACTAAAGCCCAGAGAACGGGCGTGGTCTATCCCTCAATTGGAAGCCCTAGCTTTAGTGGTAGGTATAACCAAATTGTCCAGATTTCTTCTAGGACGTCACTTTATCGTGGAATCTGACAGCAGCCCGTTACGGTTTATAAATTCAGGAGTACCCTCAAATCATATGGTGGCGCGTTGGTCTCTTAAACTTCAAGAATACAGCTTTGAGGTTCGACATATTCCAGGCAGATCCAATTCAATTGCCGATCTTTTGTCCCGTTGTCCGACCGACCCAGTAAGCACCAATGTCTGAGTGCAGTATGTACAAATACACTCAGACCGACACAGCCATTTATAAGTGAATAATTTTTTCCATTCACAAAAAGCTGTGCAATGTCTACAATATTGTGATAGGGATTACCCCCATTATAAATAGTGTTCTTATTTTACTAGTTCATGGAGTGATTGTCCTGTATAATTGTGTAGTGTGTGGTAGAAAGCGAACTTTATTAATTGTATATACCAAGAACAATAACAGTGTCAAATTCGCGCAAGAACTTACCTTAAGCGAATTATCCAAGTTGACAGTGACATCTGCTTGTGGATCATTCCATTTTAATGACGAATATGAATGTGTAAACTGAACATTGACAGCTACTCCACTGCAGTGAACCGAAATCCATAATGTTCGGTAGTGAAACATCTAACATGAACATTCAATCGTAATCCAGAAGGTTTTGTGAAACATCTAACACATGAACTGTGAGAAAGGTACTTTCCGTAACTACATCAAACCGGAACAAGTGCGTTCTACAAGCTTCAACATCAGCTGATTTTAATGTTCGTGTGTACTTCCGGATTAGTTACAAATTTAGAGTAAAATTAGCAGACGACAAATAAAAGTTCAAATATCTATGACAATTCTAAAATCTTTAGGAATCTATAAAATGAAATACACGAATTGTGTGTTTATTTATTTATGTAGTGTAATCTTAGAATCATATCTTGATTAATGTATTCATATTACCGACTTTTTCTCGTTAATATGAAGAAACGTCAAGCGATGACACTAAGAAATAAAATAATTATTGTAAATTATTGTATTTCATGAATGTTAAAATTATTTCCCTTTCATTTATTTGTTATTACATCCTTACACAAAGGGCCATAATTTGAAATGTATATTCTAATGTGTTGTGTATAAATAGCCAAGTGTTGCCAGACTATTGACACAACAGGTAGACATCTACTAGCATGGCAGAGGGTTGCCGACATTGCAGACCAACACGAGAGCTACTGACCAAATAAGGGCAGGGTTTGAGCGTTTTATACGACTTATATAAAGTCGTATTTCAGTCTAGCTAGATGGTTTTTGTTTCAAGAACCATATTATTACGTTTTTTTCTATTTGCTGCGAGGTAGATGCGTGAAGCTGGAACTACCGATCTGACTGGGTCACTCATGCAATTGAGGTAATCAGCCATCGAGATGATGAAACCTGACAAGTGTTAAAGGTTGAACACCACATGTCGTTGAATGCAACTTCCATTTTTTATATATTTCGATGGCATATGTGTATGTATTTGCATTTGATAGAAATGTACATAACAATAGAAGGGTCGACTCTGACAAGGTTTAAATATTAACCCATTATGTATATATATGACACATGAAAGATGACATCTTTCATGAATTTGCCGGGGGAGCGTGTCAGAGTCCAGAAAGGGGACGATGATGCAGTGACATCGTTACGCCCGCCAGGCGACTTAGCTCCCAGTAGGGACGCAGTAACTTCGTTACGCCGCCAGGCGAATAGTGGTTACCGGCCTGCAAGACTGCTGGCTGACAAGCGACCAGCGGTCAAGCAAGGACGACGCTAAACGCACGCATGCCTCGTGACGTCACCTGAGGTGAGAGGCGAGTTGCGAGTTAGCGGCAGACAGCCCTGGGACTTCGACTTGGACAGACGTGTGCAGAGAGAAAGGCGTTGTGTGGTATCTGTACTGAAAGTCGAGTGTCTGGACATCTTGAGTGAGACTTGTGAGCTGTATGTAAGTGTATTGAAGTATCGAGTATATATTGTTGTGATCATCGTTCTATATTTGATATGTGAATAAATCCATAGAACGGTGTGTCGTTGAGTCTTACGTCAAATCACGTTGTACTTGTACTGTCCCACACTGTTAGGTTAGCGAGCCAAGTTTAAGACCCTGACAACATCCATGGCGTACTAAATAAAATAGAGAAGCAAGACAACATTGTAGCCTTTGGGAAACTTCAGTGCAAGACTAGGACATAACAGAATTGGCATAGAAAAACATCTGGGAGCATTTGGAGACTAACACAATGAAAGAAATGATAACAGAAGTAGACCGATAGTGCTATGCAGCCAACACAACCTCTATATAACAAACACATTTTATAAACACAAAAACTCACATATATACACCTGGTATAAATGGAACTATCTAGATGCCAAAATCCAAACTGATTTTATATTAGTTAGTTAGTTAGTCGACAGATCATCCTCATTGCACATCAAACCATTCAATCCATAAGTGCTGGATCCCCCAAATCCCGCAGCGTGTAGCGGCTAACGACACCAGTTCTGTGTTGGTTTATCAATCTTCTTTGGCTTCCTGCGTAGTGTTCTTGTTTGGCCACACCTCTTTTAATTTGCTGTTCTTGCAGTCTGACCATGGTTGTAGATTCATAGTCATCACTTGGTACTCGCAAAAGTCTTACTTCTCGTAGAGTATTCAGAATGTCAGCTTGGTCCATGGCGCGTTCGCCCTCCACAGTTCTTGTGAGCCTGCTCATTTCCTTGTACTCCTGTATGCCCTGGCACGAAGATGAAACATCTTTGCCAGCCGAGACTGCTCCAGAGACAACAACCACTCTCTTCAGATCCACCCCATCTCTATCCTCTTGAGCATGCTCCTTGAGTCACTAAGGAAACATGCCCTAGTGAATGTCTGTGTCTCGAACCATGTTATTGCTTTACTTACTACCATGACTTCCATAGTCAGGCTACTTGTGGTCTCAACAGAAGCACCAGAGTCCTCCTTCACAATTCTACCTATGCCCTGAACCGTAAAGGCCCATGAGCTTCTCACGCATCGGACGACCGACCCATCTGTGAAAATGACAGCATCACTGTCTAATGAACATCAACGCTTGTATTTCTGCCTCCACAGCAGCCGGATTTTCTCGACTGCATTTTCTGTCTAGTTGCATGCAAACTGAAAAGGACGCACACAAATTTATTGGCACTTGTACCCACTCCTCGCCTGGTTCTAAGTCCTCAAGTGAACACACCTGTTGGAGAATGTCTTCGGCTTGACCCATCCACGACCTTCCTCTTTTTAACCTGCTGCCCTTCATCTTCATAATTTCACTATGCAGTGGATGTTGTGTGTTTGCGTTAACTCTGAGGTCGGCACATGCTCTGAAAATTTTATTCTGTCTTCATTGGTTGGAAAATCAAGAAAGTAGCGCATCGCCCTGCATGCTGTATCTCTTGTACATCCAAGAATAATGCGCATAGCTTCGTTCTATATCCTTTCCATCCTTTTTATCTGTTTACGGCTGAGAGTCAGGTTCACCATCGCATACTCCAAAACAGAAATGACCAGTCCCTCGTATAGAAGACATAGATGGCACTGCTCACAGTTTGCTGCCGCTATCACCCGCATCGCAGCCAAACTTTGCTTGGCCTTTGTTATCACCTGGTCTATGTGCTCATTATAAGCAAGGCTTTGATCAAAACGTATCCCCAGGTAATTCATTGCCTGAGATCTTTCCACAGTCTCTGAACACAAATTTACAGTTGATGTTGGAGTGTGGACAATATGGTTATTCAACGAGAACCATGTCACTGTTGCCTTTTTTGGGTTGACCATTGCCCCAGCTTCAGCACACCAAGTACTTAAGCGATTGAGTTTGGTTTGTAGTTCAACAGCAACCTGGTCTCTATCCTTACCCTGACGATACACTAAAACATTGTCCGCATGTGACAATGTCCTCCCCAGTCCAGTGATTCTCACAGTGTAGGCGTTGAACAGCACTGGAGATAACGGTGATCCCTGTGGTAGGTCAGGATATATTGTTGTTGGTTCTGAAGTCCAACTGCCACATCTAAAAACTACTTTCCATTGGAAGAGGGCTGCAGTGATCCAACTAAGGAGGAAAGGACTTATCTTGAGTTCAAGAAGCTGAAGCATTAAAAAATCCAATGGTACTCTGTTGTACGTGTCCTCAAGATCAATCACAGCAGCAAAGGTTTCAATGCCTGAGTGGAAACCTTCATAGACATCATGGGCAAAAACTGCTGCATTGGTCCAGGTTTCTCTTTTTAGACGGTACCCTCCCAGGGTAGGTGGGAAAACACCTAGCTGGCTTGACATTTTTCTGGCAATTAACTTCTCCAGCAGCTTGCCTGTTGTATTCTGCATGGTTATTACTCGATATCTCTGAAATTGTGTGTGGTCTTTGCCAGGCTTCGGCAAGGGAATCAGATAGCTGTGTAACCACTCCTCCTTGATGCTAGCACTCCCTATACTGTTGCACATGTCTGCTAGTTTCTCTAGCTCGTTGTCGGTACGCCTATTGATGTCGTAGTATCTTATTCCATCTGGCCCTGGAGCGCTGTGTTTAGATCATCGAAGCACAGCCTTGATTTCTTTCACTGTCACTGTGTCTTCATCCGAAATGTTCTGAGCCTGAAGTGACCTCCTTGGCAAGATTATGGCCTCTCATGTCTGTCAGGTTACTCTGCTCTAGATGGTGCTCGAAGTGGGCTTTGCCCTTGTCCTCATCGGTCCTCTGCCAGATGAGGTCAGCACCTTGGAAGTCAGAAATGCTCTTATTCTTGACTACCCCACTCATGCTTTTATGTAGTCGCCAGAACAATTTTAGTGACTTATCTGTGCTTACTCTTTGACATACCTCTGCCCATTTTTCACTTTTAACCACCGTAACCAGTTTTTTTAAATAGCTTACTTTTATGTGCATCTCTCTTTCTAAGTGCATGCAGAGACTAAGATGGGATATCTCTGTTCATCTTGGTGTTTTGCCATTTCCTTACAGCACTACGCTTATCCACCCAGGCCTTCTCCACCTCAAAATTCCACCATGGTGGCTGCTCCCAGCTTTTTTTCCAGCCCTGAAGCTTTCTGCGCTTGCCGCGCCTTATTCTACTCATCACATCTTGCCCTTTACTGTCATACTGGAAAGTTTTGACCATTGACTTGTGCTGCCTGGTTCTGCCTTTCTCCCACTCATGCTTTTATGTAGTCGCCAGAACAATTTCTGTGACTTATCTGTGCTTACTCTTTGACATACCTCTGCCCATTTTTCACTTTTAACCACCGTAACCAGTTTTTTTAAATAGCTTACTTTTATGTGCATCTCTCTTTCTAAGTGCATGCAGAGACTAGGATGGGATATCTCTGTTCGTCTTGGTGTTTTGCCATTTCCTTACAGCACTATGCTTATCCACCCAGGCCTTCTCCATCTCAAAATTCCACCACGGTGGCTGCTCCCAGCTTTTTTTCCAGCCCTGAAGCTTTCTGCGTGTGCCGCGCCTTATTCTACTCATCACATCTTGCCCTTTACTGTCATACTGGAAAGTTTTGACCATTGACTTGTGCTGCCTGGTTCTGCCTTTCTCCACCAATATGCTGCAAGGGTGGTGGTCACTGTCAAGGTACCCTAGGACACCCCATCTGTACACTGTAGTGAGTGAAGGAGAAACCAGCGCCAGATCAATAGCACTGTCCTCATCACCTGGACAGCTTGCTGTCCTGTCCAGCCACTGTTGACACAAACCAGGTCAATGATTTCAAGTGCAGTCTCCAGCTCTTTCCCCTGTCTGTTGGAGGAAATGTTTCCCCATGATCTGAATTTAAGCGTTGAAATCACCACAGAAAATAACATTTCTTTCGTGACCTAATATGTCACTTAAGCACTGCCACTTCTGGGAATCCACACTCGCGTTACGGGCATAAACATTAACCAACATGAATGGTAGATCGGATTGAACTCTTACCGCCTGTATTTGTATGTCGTCATTGTCCCAGCTGGACATGTCTAGAGAATCGCCAATCCCAGATGTCGCCTGCTGTTGAAGCATTTGAAGCCGGCAATTTGGAGTAACTGATCACCCAGTCTCGTCTCCTGGAGCGCTATGATGTCATTCCTGTATACCAGGTTTCCTAGAATAGGGCCCCATTGTTTTACGCTGGCACAGTTCCAATATAGAAGACGGGTATTTCTGAGGCCCAGACGGTCATACATGAGTCTAAATCTTCTTGCCCCGCCTCGTATGCCTTGCCGTTTGCGGCCACTTCGCCTTCCACGCCGCTTTGTTAAACGCACGGCGCACAAATGTTGTTCCGCCATTTTGAAAAACCATACACCACAGAAACACACGCTGCAAAAATTCACTCAAGGATTGCTTTGCTCAATGCACGAACTCCGTAGCATTGGCGCAGATCTTGAGAAGAAACTCCTGGTTTTACATCCTGGAACACAAATTACACGCAAGAGATGAAAAAATCCATCTCCTACGCGAAAAAGAGAATGGTCTCAAAACAACACAACCGTCTTTCGCCATCTTGACCAGGAAGTCAATTTTTATATTTATAAATTATTATAAGTATATGTGATTTTATAGTAACAAGAAATAACAGAAAGAGAAATATATTAGATGCAAAGGCAGTGCCCAACTTAAGTATAAACACAGGCTACAAAGCAGTTATTGCCATAATAAGAACCAACAGAAGAAGAAAGCAAAGGCCAGGCAAATACATGCCATGCACATCATCAGTAAACTTAAAAAACGTCAAAGCCGAGGCAGTGAGGACAAATTATGAGAACAAATTAACTGAAATATTTGTAAACCTACCTCATCACCATCATCATCAAGTGCCCTGCCAGCTGGCGTAGGCATTCGTGGCTCTCCACAGATCCCGGTCTTCGGTGTTCTGGATCAACTCTGCTGATGGTATTCCTCCATGCCACCATCTCAATCCATCCAGCATAATTTCTCTTTCTCTGCCTCTCTTCCCCTCAATCTTTCCAGTTGTCACGATGTTCTCCAATGCTTCTCTTGTCATCACATGACCAAAGAAAACTGTTTGTCTCTTTCTTATTGTTGTATATAATGTTCTAGTTTCATTAGCGTGTTTCAGGCATTCATTGTTAGTTACTCTGGCAGTCCAAGGACTTTGCAACATTCGTCTCAGGAACCACATCTCTGTTGCTTCTAAGTTCTTAATTTGTTCATTTACATTCCAAGATTCACTGTCATACAGCAAAACTAGTTCTATATAGCATTTCAGCACTCTCTTTCTTACATTCAATGATAGTGACTTATTGCATAAGACACTCTTCATTTTCTGAAATGCAGCTTTTGCTTGCCCTATTCTGCTCTTAATCTCTGTTGTAAATTTTCCATCTGATGTTATAAATGCCCCTAGGTATTTAAAATTATCCACTTAGTTAAGAATTTTCCCTTCTATTTCTATGTCACATTTTGGTGTCACCATTTTCTTTGATATCACCATTGTTACTGTTTTCTTTATATTCAAGGTGAGTCCTTTCTTTGCACTCTCTGTTACTACAATATCCAACAACTGTTGTAGGTCTGCTGAATTATCCGCCACCAATACTGTGTCATCTGCATTCATCCATCATGTGCCATGTCAGAAAGCGTGGGCGGTCATGACTCGCCATTTCACTTGATCACCAGAATCGTGGATCAGCTCTATGATGATCTGTAATTAGGCGAATCATAATGAACTAGGCACTTTTAAAGAAGGTAGTTTGCCGTTGCTTTCCTTCCTTGGCAGTGACCATACTGGCCAGTGACGCTAGCCACTTTCCCGTGAAAGAGATCTTCTGCCTACCGTCCCGAAAGATGAGACCATTACAAACAACCATCTGTCGGCTGCCCTCAAAATTTCATCCACCACCTGCCTTCCATGGCTTCTTGTGAGTCATCTGCATAGCATATATTATTTATATTATAACCAATTAGTATTCCTGACGTCTCTTTGATCTCTCTCATTATTACTTCGCTATATAGGGAGAAGAGATCATGTGACCTATAGAAAGAAAAACAGTGGAAGAAGAATGGGAGATGTTCAAATCAAGCATAATACAAAAATAACATGTGGAACCATGAACAAATGCAAAACACAGATAAAGAAAATAACAAGTTGGTGGAACACAGAGGTAAAGAAAGCTGTAAAAAATAACAATGAAAAATATAAAAAGAGGATGAAGAGCAAACAGGACTGTGATTACACAAAATACAGAATAGCAAGAAGACATGTGAATAGAATAGTAAAGACAGAAAAAGAAAAAGACTGGGAGGAATATGGAGAAATCCTAAATAAAAACTACAATGAGGCAACAAGAAACTTCTACAAACAGATCAGTGCAATGAGAATCAGAGGAGAACCATTTAACCCAACTGGAATAACAGCGAAAAAGGAGAACCAATAAGTGAACAAGAACAAATCCTAAAAAGATAGAGGCAGTAATTCGAACAACTTTGCACATTCTAACAGATGCCACAGGAATTAGGGAAACTGACACAGATGCCATCAAAGAACTAGAACCAGACATACTGAAAGTAGAAACCGGGGAAGCCGTCAGATTATCCCCATTTACTAAATAACCAAGACAAGACGAAATACCAAATGAACTAATTAAAGCAGTAAGAGAAGTAGGAACAGCATGGCTACATAGACTATTTAACCATATTTGGGTAGAACAATAGGCACCATGAGACTGAGAAAACGCCATAATTATTCCAAATTTGGAAAAACAAAGGCGGTAAAAGAGACTGAGCACAAAGCAGAGGCATTTTCTTTTTGAGTAATCTTCTTCTTCTTCAGCGTTCCGGGCCATTGAGGTTCTTTGCTGCAGATACAATCCGTCTCCATTCGTCTCTCTGGTTGACCTTCTCTTGCCAGTCGTTGATTCCAAGTGCTTGTAGGTCTGTATATATATTATCTCTCCACCATCTTCTTGGTCTACCTCGGGGTCTACGGTCATTTATTTCCTGAGTGTAAGCGAGTTTTGTTTCCCTATTATCTTCCATTCTTTCTATATGCCCCAGCCATTGTAGTCTATTAGCCTTCATGATACCAGTGATTAGCGGGGACTTAAACAGATCATAAATGTCTTTGTTACTTCTTCTTTTCCACTCTCCACTTTGTGTATCCCTAATGGGTCCAAAGATGCGTCTTAAAACTTTGTTCTCAAAGGTTTGTAGCAAGGCTTCGTCTCCTTTTGTTGTACTCCAGGTTTCAGAGCCATACAGCACAACTGGTCTGATCACTGTTTTGTATATTGTGATTTTGGTGTTACGAGATAGCGCCTTTGATTTTAGTAGATGTCGTAGTGCATAGTATATCTTATTTCCAGAACTGATTCTAGTTTGTATTTCTTCTCTTATAATGTTGGAGCAGTTGAAGATTGTACCCAGGTATTTGTGTGTTTCCGTTCTTTTAATGGTCATATTATCTATTTGTATGTGGCCAGAGATTTTAGCCATTCCTTCTCTTGAAATTACCATATATTCTGTCTTGTCTTGGTTGATAACCAGCCCCATCTGTTGGGCTTTTTCCTTTAAGTGAGTCAATATTTCCAATGTCTTTTGTTCATTTTCCCCTATAATATCTATATCATCTGCATAACCAAGCAGCTTGGATGTTCCTCCAATATCACATTCCTCCTTTACCCTCCTTACAACTTTCTCTAGAGCCAGATTGAAGAGTAGTGGCGATAGTGCATCACCCTGTTTCAAGCCAGATGTTATTTGAAAAGGGTCTGATTTCCTGCCTTTATATATTACTATATTATAAGTATCTTCCATGCATAGTCTGGTCATGTTGATTAATTTCCTTGGTATTCCAAATTCCTGCATAGCATTCCATAGACTATTCCTATGGACACTATCATAAGCCTTTTTAAAATCCACAAAAATGTTATGGAGATCTCTTTTATATTCCCAATTTTTCTCGGCTATTTGTCGTAAGATAAATATCTGATCTATTGTTGATCTGTTTTGTCTAAAACCCGCCTGGTAGTCACCTAGTATGTCTTCTGAATATGGTTTTAGTCTATTTAGTAATACTGCGGATAGTATCTTATAGCTTGTGGACAGTAGTGATATTCCTCTATAATTTCCACATTGGAACTTGTCTCCTTTCTTAAAGATAGGTATCAATAATGACTCTTTCCAGTCATGGGGTAATTCTGTATTCCAGATTTTTATTATTAGTTTGTATAGCTTTAGATGTAATGCATGGCCACCTGCCTTTATAAATTCAGCAGCAATTCCATCAGTCCCAGTTGCCTTATTGTTTTTAAGTCGTGTGATTACATATAGGATTTCTTCAAATGTAGGTTCTTCAATTTGTGGTTCGCATGTTAGAACCTCTTCCTGTGGGAAAATGGTACTTGGAGCTTCACAATTTAGTAATTCAACAAAATATTATTTCCATGTGTTGCACATTTCCTCATTGGTATTTATCATATTCCCATTTTTGTCTTTTAAACCATATGTGTTGTGTTGGTGCCCTCGTTTCATTGACTTCAGTTCTTTAAAAAACTTTCTGGATTCGTTTTTCTGGTGATTAGTTTCCATATCTTTGATTATATTACTCATATATTCTCGCTTCTGCTGTCGAACTATTTTTGTAGCCTCTTTACATTCATTTCTATATTGCTCTTCCTTTTGGATGTTGTTGATGTCATTTAGCCATAGCTGTCTGGCATTGTTTTTCCTAATGACTGCTTCTTCACATTTTGGATTGAACCATCTGTTCTTTCTATGCGTGGTTAACACACCGAGACATTCTTCTGCGGTAGATTGAATTGTATTCTTGATGTTCAATCAAGTTTGGTCAACGCTTTCCTCCAACGGGTTTTGTAGAATTTCTAGTTTACATTTTATTTCATCTGCAAATTTCTCTTTGACTGTAATTTCTTGTAGTTTTTCTCTGTTATATGTTGGGTGTAACCTTTGTAGTTTAGCATAGAAAGCTCTCTTTAAGTTTTATTTTAAATTTTGCCCCAACAAGGAAGTGGTCGCTGTGGCACTCAGCTCCTCTATAGCTTCTAACTTGTTGTATGTTTGATGCATTTTTGTTGTTAATTAAAATGTGATCTATTTGATTATAGGTTCTCTTGTCACATGATTTCCAAGTTTGTTTATGTATATCCTTTCTTTGCAGTCTGGTACTGCTGATCTGCAGTCCTTTGGCTTCTGCTAGGTTGATGACTCTCCATCCATTATCATGTGAAGTTGTATGTAGGCTTTCCATAACAACTTTTTATGAGTTTGCTCTCTACCTATTTTTGCGTTGAAGTCTCCCAGCACAATCAGGATGTCCTGATTGGAGGTTTCTTCTATGACATCTTCCAGATCATTATAAAAGTCTTCTTTAATATCATCTTCTTTCTCTTCAGTAGGTGCATGTACATGAATCATCGTTATATTTTTCCTTTTACCTTTTATTCGTAATTTACTAATCCAATCAACAGCTTTAAAGTTTAGAACGTTCCCCCATAACTCTTTTTTGATGACAAATCCTGTTCCTAATTCATGTTTATTTTGGGCGTTTCCTCCATATATTATAATCATTCCATTTTGCTCTAAAGTACCCTCTCCTGGCCACCTTATTTCTTGAATTACTGTTATATCCATTTTATACTCAACCAGCTCCCGGGTTAATTCTTCGGCCGCTCCAGCTCGATATAGTGTCCGTACATTCCATGTTTCAAATCTCAAAAGTCCTTTAACGTTCCAAGGTCGATGTCCAAATAAGTCAGTCCGAATTCGAGGCTCATGTATCTGTTTCGTAACAAAATGGTTTTTACAAAATTGGGGATGTTAACCCCACGCTTCAACCCCCAACCTGGAGGACCAGGGTGTTTCTCTTTGTCTGTTCTCTACCCTTTGACCTGTCCAGCTTGGGAGGCCCTGCTGGTAGCTACGCTACCGCTGGCATAGCTCTCAGGGTCATTGAGAAACTCAAGCTCCCCCACCACGATAATGTGGAAACACCATCAGGGGAGTTTTTGAGTAATACTAGAAATATATTTTGCATAATTCTTGAGAAAATATTACGAAATACAATAGAACCCAGCTAAGCGAAACACGGCTTGGATTTAGGAAAACAAAGGATGCTCAAATGCCATCTTTGATCTTAGACAACATATATAAAAGATGCACAGATGCCATCTTTGATCTCAGATAACTTATAGAAAAGTCTATCAAATTTAATGAAACACTCTACTTAGCCTTTGTCCACCAAGAAAAGGTATTCGATAGAGTAGATAGAAACAAGTTGTTGGAAATCCTTAAACGATATGGAGTGTGTACACATCTAACAGAATTTAATCTAATAGAAGCTTATACAACAGTGAATGCATAGTGAGAACAAATGGAGGACACTCAGAACCCTTCACCATAAGATCCAGAGTACAACAAGGTTGTGCCCTGTCCCCCCTCTTGTTCATAACCTATATAGACAGCATATGTAAAGAAACCAGCCAAACAGAGACCACAAGAACACTGCATGATGAGACCACAAGTAGCCTGACTATGGAAGTCATGGCAGTAAGTAAAGCAATAACATGGCTCGAGACACAGACATTCACTAGGGTATGTTTCCTTAGCGACTCAATGAGCATGCTCAATAGGATAGAGATGGAGGAAATCCGAAGAGAATGGTTGCTGTCTCTGGAGCGGTCTCGACTGGCAAACATTAGTTTGATCTTCGTGCCAGGGCATGCAGGAGTACAAGGAAATGAGCGGGCTGACAAGCTCGCAGGTAATGCTCCTGTGGAGGGCAGACACGCCATGGACCAGGCTGACATTCTGAATGCTCTACGAGAAGTAAGACTTTTGCGAGAACCAAGTGATGACTGTGAATCTACAACCATGGCCAGACTGCGACAACAGCAAATTAAAAGAGGGGTGGCCAAACAAGAACACTACGCAGGAAGCCAAAGAAGATTGATATACCAACACAGAACTGGTGTCGTTAGCCGCTACACGCTGCGGGATTTGCTGAGGAGGGGATCCGAGCACTTATGGACTGAATGGTTCGACGTGCAATGAGGATGATCTGTCGACTAACTAACTAACTGCATGATGAACAGAAAACAGAAGAAGAACCAACAGCAAATTACAGCATTAAAGAAATATGTGCGGACAATCAAGCACTAATAGCTAAATCAGAAGCAGAATTACAAGACATGAGTAGTCTAATCAAAGTATGTAAGGAACATCACATTAAAATTAGCACCAGTAAAACAGTGGTAATGACTATAACTAAAGAAGGAAAAAGAAAACAAAGTTTCATATAAAAGAACACCCCCTGAAACAAGTAAAGAGCTTCAAGTACTTAGGAAGTATAATATCAAATGGCAAATCAGAAGACGAGATTGAAAATAGATGCAATAAGACAAACCAATTCATTGGACAAATGGCACCAATACTAAAGAACAAACATGTATCAATAGTTACTAAGAAAGCACTTTACAACACAATCTTCCTACCAACTCTATGCTACCAATGCCAAACCTGGACAATGACCGAAAAATATAAAAGAAAAATCACAACCACAGAAATGAGATTCCTGAGAAGAATACTCAATGTATCAAGAAGAGAGAAAATCAGAAGTGAAGAAAACAGGACTAAAGTGGGGATTTTATTAGAAGGCAGCAAGTCAAATGATTTGGCTATGTAACTAGGTTACCAACTAACTGTATATCACAACAAGCAATGATGTGCAGACCAAATGGAAGTAGAAGTCGAGGCCGACCACGTAAACGAAGGACAGGGGGAATAGTAGAGACCATGCAAATCTTGATACATGAAGCACATAAACGGGCACTTTCCAGCTGCTTATACTTCACCTTGACATGCTCAGTTACTGAGATAATGATATGTTGATACTGGGATAATCAGATGTTGACAGAGTATGAACAACATTCTTTGCTCCAAGTTTATTGCTGGCATAGTCTTCAGTGCTCTAAGTCTCTTCCTATCTTTTACAACACACCTTCCATGTGCAGGCTTCTGTTGAAGGTGATTTCCAGGTCTTAAACTACTCTTTGTTAACATATCTGCCACCTATTGTGAGACCAGGAACATTAGCCATTAGCAATCCTATTTAACAGCGAGCACCATAACACAAACACCTTATCAGGGTTAATGACATCGCCCACCTCTATGCTCCAGTTGATAATTTTTTTTACTGTCTCCTGCAAATATCAGTATCCTTCCAATCCCTGGTGCTTCAATACTTGCAATCTAGCTTGTGTGTACACCGAATAGCACAGTGGAGGTTGCAAATCTTTGTAGTAATCGCAGGGGAATAATACTATCTCTTTTCAAGAAGTACCAAACATGTGTACACATATGTTTCAATTATCATCACCATGTGCCAAGCTGACAAGCATGGACGGTCACTGTTCACCATCTCACATGATGACCGGTCTTGAATCACAATTGTGTTCTTGTTCTTATGCTGTGTGACCAAGCCAATCGAATATTTATATATCTGCCTGAAAGTGTGCCAGTTGTCACTAAGAATGCAAGTTTATTTCCCCTCATAATGTGCCCCAAAATATATTAGACTGTCTAATTTCTCTAATCAATTTAATGGGTATCATTTGTTTCTCCCACATAAAAAATTATTTTAAGTCAGATGCCTCCATTCCTTCCCTTTCTATCTGGTCTTACAAATTCCTAAACTATTAATATTGAGATTTCTCATATCTTGCTTATATTATCCAAATTGCTATTCACTCTCATGGCTGGAACATTCTATGTCCCTATTCTAACTATCGTTAATCTGTTTGCATCCACCTTGTGCATGCAACTTTCCCTACAGGGAAAGGCTGTTCTTATGGAGCACCCGTTTAGGCTGTTTATCTTATATTCTGTGTATTGTTGAATCCCTATGTAGTGAAAATATTTTTAGAAATTTAGAAAATATGACAGAAATCAATACTGGGGTCTAACATCAATAACATTAGATATACAGATGATACTGTATTGATTGCAGACAATGCACATGATCTGCAACATTTAGTAGATATGGTTATTGTACACAGTGAACAACTAGGGTTAGAATTAAATTGTAAGAAAACAGAGATTATGGTTGCCTCTAATAAGAAAGGAATACCCAATTGTAATATAAGGATAAATGGGAACATTATTAACCCTTTTGGGACGATCAGGTCGAAATCCCGGCCTTGCGGTCGCCATGTTGCTCTATTCAAACAGACGACGAGGCAGATGATCGGCCCTGTTTGTAAGAACTGCTTTGATTGGTTAGCTTTTAATAGTACAGACCAATCAAATGCTTCCTTGCAATCGTCAGCCATTTTAGCCTTCACATGGCTGTTTGTAGAGTGATTCAAACGAGTGGATATTATTTTTTACCTTTTTTTCCGAAGTAACCCATTTTTTCGTGGATTTTTGAGTTCTAAAATGGCCAGCTTTGAACCAGAAGACGTACTAGCATTGACTAGCTCTGATAGTAGCGATTTTGTCAGTTCAAGACTGTCAGATAATGACTTTAGTGATACAGAAAGTGCCCATGATGATTTCAACCTCGTGTCCCCGTAGTTTTGTGTATTGGGAATATAAAGGATCGTTTTATCTATACCCATTCATGGCAATGGCCGGACCAAAAAACATGTCACCAGTTGATAGGTAACCTATTAAAAATGTCAATAGGGACTTCATAGTTGTTGTTTATTTAACCATAAGTGTTTAAAATTATTCTAAAGTGGTGTAGGTATTCAATGAGGAAATTTTAGGTGAGTACCATTTTTATTAAATATTTAGTACCAATTCATACACAGTGGTATGAAATATTTTATTTTTCACAAAATACAAATGAGGTCATCAAATTTGCATAAACATGAACAAAACAACTTCAATCATACACAGAAATAAACTTTACTATATCCTCTTTAAGAATATATATACTTGTATATACCTATATAGGGTTCTAATATTTTTTTTTTAATTTATAAAATTGACACTTCAGTCATTTCTGTACTCCAAAAAAATGGCTCGTCTTCTTCAGAGGGAAACCTAAATTTGGTCCAATGTTGTTCCGTCCTAAAAGGGTTAAGCAAGTGAATCGGTACAACTATCTCAGAACAGTCATAACATCTTATGGGAGGTGCCTTAGAGAGATTAGAACAAGAATTGCTATGGCACAGGTTTCCTTTTTCAAAATGGAAATCATACTGACTAATACAAAGATGTCAATTGCAACGAGAAAAAGAGTGTTGAAGTGCTACATAGAACCTGTACTTTTGTATAGATGTGAAATGTGGACGACGAGCAGACAAGCTGAAAAACATCTAATGGCAGTGGAACTGTGGTTTTTAAGAAAATGTAAAGAATACTATAGACAGACAGAAAAATTAATGAGCAAGTCCTACAAGAGGCAAATGAATACCACATACTTATTAGAGAAATTAGATGCAGACACGCTATGAGAAGAAATAAACTAGAGAATTTGGTGACAACTGTAAGATTCAGGGAAAAAGAACAAGGGGAATGCAGCAAAGTAAATATCTGGATGGCATGACCACATGGCATGGTTGGGACTTGAACACAGAGCTCATCCAAGACTGGTGATTGGGTAAAATGGTGAAACGTGACCACCCATGCTTACCAGCATGGCACATGATGTTTGTTGAATCATTTTTTTCTAGGCATTTGTGAAGATGGTAGTCTGCCATTGCTGTCTTTGGCTCTGAGCATAACAAGATGGTGACAACAATCAATGTTTCTATAAAGAGTTAGGTGCATATATTTTACAGGTCACAGCTGTCAACCCCAGAATTTGTTGGCTGTTTGTGATTCCTTTCATAGAAAACTAACATAAAATGGTCTGCTGCCAATCACCCACAGCTGCGTTTCAAATGCAGGTATGTGGGATTGCGAACTGCGTCTGTAACACCTTTGCCACAGAGCCTGCGAAAGAAACCATCTGCTTAACTTCACAACCCTGAGATCATAATTAACAACTGCCTGTCGGAAGCTTTGAAGCTCAATTATGTTTTAATAAATAGAATAAATAGCAAATAAATATAAATTGAGAGGCAGAACTGAAGACCCAAAACAAATGAGAAAAGCCATAACATGCATAAAACAGTTAAAGTAACATAAAATTATAACTTATTAACTTGCCATAAATGTCCTGGAAAGTGTAGTTCTTGTTTGAATATATGTAAGTTCCATTGTCATGCTGCCATGCTGCATAAATGATTCCATCTTGGTCATCTGCTTGTACTGGTCCACTTACTCTAAAGTGAGCTTGGTCTGTAGTTGTGTTATAAAAACACTCACATTTGAAGGCTGAAACTGGCTTACACTCAGCTCCTCGTATTTCTAACTGGCATATCTGAAACAGGAGTGGGGTTAGTTCAAACTATGTTATCATAGCATACACAATCATGCACTGAGTGGTGTGTGAGCAGAGTTCAGTGATAAGATGGTGACTTGTAAGAAGAGTACTCTATGCAGGTGGACGCTGTAGTTCCCATTTAACCACAGAGTGAAAAACCTAAAAGCCAATAAGACCATCTGTCAAAGAGTATTTAAGTAACACGTACATGCAGCCTAATGCTCACAAGACACACACCCCGAACAGCCATCTTCAGACAACCCAACAATTGGCTGACCGCAAACATGGATTTTATTTTACATATGCATATGATGGTGTGCCTTGCCACACTGGGGAGCAGCATCTCCTAAAAATATGAGAGATTATCCAACTCCCCCACCCTGGACTGTGACAAGCTGATGCCTAGATCGTTATAACATCACATCAATTATTACCTATCTAAATATAGTGTCTCAATTACAATTGACGACGTTATGCAATGCCGCTATTAATATCTGCAATAAAAATATGTAGCATTATTCGCAACGCTATTTAACTACCACATCATAATTAACATTAATGTTGTTTTCTTTTCTTTGTCTTCACCACATGATTTCCCAGAAAATTTAGTTAGAATGGCGATTAATTTAATATCATGTCACCCGGTAGTTTCATGAAATACAAAACTACGATTGATTGAGGCTGGTAGCCATGGATCAAGTAGTGCTTCCTTCTTTTCCGCTGAGCTCCGGTAAAAGTCACAAGTGTAGAATCACTTGCTATCCAAATACGGTCTAGGAAACTGTTTCATGACTCTTTAGGTGCCTAAATTCTGTACATGACTGGGGGTGAGTGTGTATTTAAACTATTATGGTGTATAAGGTAGAAAATAATGATGTTCCGTCAGATTTATATTCTGATATCGTGAGGCGTACGTGAGATTAAAAACAAACAGGGGACAAGAAATTGGAATTTTGTACATATGTGGTAAACAATATTTGAAACAACCACAATGATTGTTATACTGTACATTTTGAAGAAGACCCTGTTGAGCTTGACTCTAGTCCGACTTTGTGAAGACACATGAAGGGTGTGTAGCATAGGTGGGAGCGCAAGCGCAATTGAAATACCACTACTTTTATTGTTTCTTTACTTATTCAGTCTCTCGGTAGAGATTTGTTCGCAGCAGACAAGCATAATCTCCGGCGGGCCTATTCTCGCCGGTCGCGAGATCCGCACAATGGAAGGATGGGGAATTTGCTTGCAATAGAAGGCAATATCTCCTGCGGCAGCTCTGGCGGGCCTATTCCCGCTGGTCGCGGGGTCTGCTTAAAGTCAGGTGGAGAGTCTGACGGTAGTGCACGCTTTACACAGGTCCGGACACCTCTTATCGACAGATGTGCGCGCCCTTATGGTCCGGGCTCGTACGAGGCCCTCACCTGTGGGACTTGGCTGAACGTCTCTAAGCCGGGTCCCTTGGGTGTCAGGGTCTGGCCATAACTCGCCACCTGCTCTTGGTGGCGAGGTCGCGGTGGTTTTGATGCTGCGCCGCCAGCATCTGCAGCCTACCTTGTGCCAGACGTATTGGTTACCCATTCCTCTGGACAACACAAGGTTAGGCCGAGAGAGAGGTCATGTCGTTGGGCGCCACATGATCCTCTGAAGCTCTGCCCAGACATTGTGATGGAATATTGGCCACATTCCAACTCACATACTTTGGTCTGTAAAGACTGCAAGATGTCAACGACGACGACGAACGACATTTTGGGAATGAAACTATATCTTTTTTAACTTAAAGAGCATATTTCATGGTTTTGACCATGTGGAAAGTCTGAAAATAAATACCATCGATTGCAAGAATCTTACGGTAGAATAAGAAGTAATAACATGTGGAATATGATTATCACATGCAGGAAATGTTCACCGAGCAATTTATATTAAAATATACATTTACTTCAACATAATCCAGTGTCATGCCAAAAAGCATTATATAGACTTTCCCATGATCTTGTTCCACTCTCTCTGCAGATTTCTTAAGCCTCTTTGCATTGTTTTACTATTTCTTTATGTATTATATTGTTAGTTAGTTAGTCGACAGATCATTCTCATTGCACATCGAACCATTCAGTCCATAAGTGCTCGGATCCCCTCCTCAATAAATCCTGCAGCATGTAGCGGCTAACGACACCAGTTCTGTGTTGGTTTATCAATCTTCTTTGGCTTCATGCGTAGTGTTCTTGTTTGGCCACCCCTCTTTTAATTTGCTGTTCTCGCAGTCTGGCCATGGTTGTAGATTCACAGTCATCACTTGGTTCACGCAAGTCTTACTTCTCGTAGAGCATTCAGAATGTCAGCCTGGTCCATGGCGCGTCCGCCCTCCGCAGTAGTCTCACCTGCGAGCTTGTCAGCCCGCTCATTTCCTTGTACTCCCGCATGCCCTGGCACGGAGATGAAACTAATCTTTGCCAACCAAGACCGCTCCAGAGACAGCAACCATTCTCTTCGGATTTCCCCCATTTCTATCCTCTTGATCATGTTCACTGGGTCGCTAAGGAAACATGCCCTAGTGAATGTCTGTGTCTCGAGCCATGTTACTGCTTTACTTACTGCCATGACTTCCAGTCAGGCTACATGTGGTTTCAGTGAAAGCACCAGAGTCCTCCTTCACAATTCTCCCTCCGGCCATGAGCTTCTCACATGTCGGACGACCGACCCATCTGTGTAGATGACAGCACCACTGTCTAGCAAATTCTCGAAAATCAACGCTTGTACTTCAGCCTCCACAGCAGTTGGATTTTATTGTCTGCATTTTCTATCTAGTTGGATGCAAACTGAAAAGGATGTGCAGAAATCTGTTGGCACTTGTACCCACTCCTCGCCAGGTTCTAAGTCCTCAAGTGAACACACCTGTTGAAGAATGTCTTCGGCTTGACCCATCCATGACCGTCCTCTTTTTAACCTGCTGCCCTTCACCTTCCTAATTTCACTATGCAGTGGATGTTGTGTGTTTGCGTTAACTCTGAGGTAGGCGCGTGCTCTGCAAACTTGTATTCTGTTTTCAATGTTTGGAAAATCAGGAAGGTAGCGCATCGCCCTGCATGCTGTATCTCTTGTACATCCAAGAATAATGCGCATAGCTTCATTCTGTATCCTTTCCATCCTTTCTATCTGCTTACGGCTGAGAGTCAGGATTGCCATTGCATACTCAAAAACATATATGACCAGCCCCTCGTACAGAAGACATAGATGGCGCTGCTCAGTTTGCTGCCTCCATCACCCGCATCGCAGCCAAACCCTGCTTGGCCTTTGTTATCACCTGGTCTATGTGCTCATTATAAGCAATGCTCCGATCAAACCGTATCCCCAAGTAATTCATTGCCTGCATTTTTTCCAGTCTCTGAACACAGCTTTACAGTTGGTGTTGGAGTGTTGACAATATGATTATTCAACGAGAACCAAGTCACTGTTGCCTTTGTTGGGTTGACCATTGCCCCAGTTTCATCACACCAAGTACTTATGCGATGTTCGGTTTGTAGTTCCACAGCAACCTGCTCTCTATCCTTACCCTGACGATACACTAAAACATCATCGGCAAATGACAATGTCCTACCAGGTCCAGTGATCTGCTCACTGATGATTCTCACTGTGTAGGCGTTGAACAGTACCGGAGATAATGGTGATCCCTGTGGTAGGCCAGGATATATTGTTGTTGGTTCCGAAGTCCAACCACCACATCTAAAAAATACTTTCTGTTGGAAGAGGGCTGCAGCGATCCAACTAAGGAGGAATGGACTTATTTTGAGTTCAAGAAGCTGAAGCATTAAAAAATCCAATGGTACTCTGTTGTACGCGTCCTCAAGATCAATCTCTGCAGCAAAGGTTTCAATGCCTGAGTGGAAACCTTCATAGACATCATGGGCAAAAACTGCTGCATTGGTCCAGGTTTCTCTGTTTGGACGGTACCCACCCAGGGTAGGTGGGAAAACACCTTGCCTCTCTAGCTGGCTAGATATTTTCCTGGCAATTAACTTCTTCAGCAGCTTGCCTATTGTATTCTGCATGGTTATAACTCGATATCCCTGAATTTTTGTGTGGTCTTTGCCAGGCTTCGGCAAGGGAATCAGATAGCTGTGTAACCACTCTTCCTTGGTGCTAGCACTCCCTCTTTTCTTTACCTTGTTTTTTTTTTTCATTTTTCATCCGTCATTTGCAGAATTTCATGTGTCACCCACATTTAAAAAAACAATATATGTATTAAAGGAATGGTTTTTGATGTTTGTTGCATTGGTTCCTGCAACATTTCCCACACTATTCATCAATGTGGCATTGTATCTGTTCTGTACAGTAGCATTCTATCTTTCTCTAATTTCTGTGTCTGTTTCAAGTAAAGTCAGGACTAACTGAATATTCTGTGTGGTCTTCTTTATAGTCTTAATTGTTAACATTACCTTTCCTACAAGTGGGACATGAACAATATGATAATGTGCTCATGGTCTGGACTGCTCCTGTTAAACATCTTCTGGATAGTGCTGGAATCAATATATAATCGCAATTTGATTGTGAACATTATTCCCAGGGCTTTTCTAAGCGCATAATCTTTGAGGATGATGTTTAATCTGTCACCTCTCTTATTCCTTTCACCAAGATTATAACCACCGGTCACCCAGCTCACTCTTTTCGGACCTACTTTTGTGTTGAATCTCCCAACTTTCCATCCATCCATCATGTGCCATGCCGGTAAGCGTGGGCGGTCATGTTCTGCCATCTCACCCGATCACCAGAGTCGTGGATCAGCTCCGTGTTTCTGTCTCGACTATGCCACAAGGCCAAGCCATCCAGGTACTTGCTTCTAGGTCTTCCCCTTGGTCTGTTCCCCTCGATCTTACCAGTTGTCACCAAATTCTCCAATCCATTTCTTCTCATAACATGTCCAAAAAATTTTGACTGTCTACGTCTAATTTCTCTAATCAATTTACGATCTTCATTTGTTTCTTGAAGGACTTGTTCATTGGTCTTTCTGGCTGTCCATGGTATTCTTTGCATTTTCCTCAGAAACCACATCTCTACAGCCATCAGATGTTTTTCAGCCTGACTGCTCATTGTCCACGCTTCACATCCATACAAAAGTACAGGCTCAATGTAGCATCTCAACACTCTCTTTCTCGTTTCAATTGACATCTTTTTATTGGTCAATATGTTTTTCATCTTGCTAAAGGCTACTTTTGCCATGGCGATTCTTGTTCTAATCTCTTCAAGGCATCTCCCATCAGATGTTATTACTGTTCCGAGATAATTGTACCTGCTCACTTGTTGAAGAATATTCCCATTTACTTGTATATTACATTGTGGTATTTCGTCCTTCCTAGTGACGACCATAATCCCAACTTTCACTGTTACTTTAAACATTTTGAACTGATCCAAAGCCATGTCTAACTTATTATAACATACATTTACATCTTCGTATTTACTATCTGCTGATGGAGCATATTCCTGTATTATAATAATATCTAGAGGTTTGTCACAGAGTTTCACTCTAATACCTGATATATTTATATTCACTCTATCCATGTTCTTATTGGTGTTTTCTAGCTTTCCATTCTGAATAAGTGCTGTGGCATTCCATTACAAACATTTAGACTACTTTTAACATTTAATGTGCATACAGTTGCATGACGATCGGGTGTCACCTGTATCACATGCTGTTCTCTAACAGATGGAGTGATTCCATTGGAATCCCCATTAACATTGTTACTTTGATCAAATTTGTTTGAAACACAATTAACAAAAAATAAATACAGTGATGGTTTCCACTTGTCTTCCACCAGTTTGTGTATGGTTGACCCCACTACCGGTTGTCTAAAAAGACAGACCCCGCAAAGCAGCAGGGGGAAGAGGTTATGTTTGGCACCTCTTTCCCGCTGATGGCCATGTCACAGAGTTTTGAGGTGTTCTATAGAGATAACTGCCCCACCAATTAACTTGTCTCCTCTCATGACCACCACCTATGTTGGTCCTAAACTGCTTTCTAATCATCCAGAGGCAACTCACACACATAATGGCTGGTTCATGAGAAAGAACAAAGGACGAGATAAAGGAACACAACACAAGGCTAGACTGTTGGTGGGTTTATTACATAAATTTGCACATCTCCCTGTGCCTGGAGTGTACTATATAAGCTCTTGGGTGCATCACTCCTCAGTGTATTATTGGTGAAGATCTATGGCAAACCTATAGATATTAATATAATACAGACATATGCTCCATCAGCAGGTAGCACATAAGAAAATACAGATGTATTTTATATATCCCAGTATGTTTATTATTCATGTGTTCAATACACACATGAATGTCAATTAGAAATTGCAAAGAAAAACTGACACAATGTTGATAGAAATAAATTGTTCATTGACTGACACACAACTAATTATTGCTGATCTGATAAAAACAATGTTTTAAACACACACACACACAACAACTGACATGTCTAGTTATTGTTGACCACATAATTCACTGACTGACTGACAGCTATCTACTTCTTGATCTGGCAGAAATAAATTGCTGATTTAATGACATATTATTAGTAACTATTGACCTCACATAAATATAAAAAATAAAAACAGCTAGGTATGTGCAACTCCTGCAAAATAGTGAGATATAGACCCAGTGCACATACCTTACAACAAACTCCACAAAAGTAAATGTAAAAAACAGGGATAAAATATCAAAATTGTAAAATAAAAATAAGTATACAATGACCCAATGAATAATGTTTTGATTACACTAATCTTCATCAGGAACAACATAACCACATCTAAAAAAAGATAGGAAATTAGAAAATTAATAATATTAATCATCTTTCACCGACTGACATATATCTAGTTACTGTTGACAGACTGAAAGATATCCAGTTATTGTTGACATGAAAAATAATTGTCGACTTCTTGACATATTTTTAGTTATTGAATTGGCTTTTTAATAGTCTGGGAAGAAATACGCCCCAGATGATTAGCAATAGTCAGTAATAGTGCCAATATGAACAAAAGAAAAGCAGTATTAGGGAGAATGAAACATGGGTATATAACTCTCGGGTCACATAAGGAAAATGTACACAAAACTATTGGAACAAAGAGCTAGGCACATAGTCAAACAAAAGTTAAGTAAATTAAAGAACCCCATATTGTGCCAATGAATTCAGGTGGAGGAGCTCAATTGGTGGGTGGGGGTGGTGGTGGTGGTTACAAGCCTTACCCCTAGTGCCAGGAGATGAAACCTAAAGACTAAGTGTCATAGCAGGGCAGACCAGGCCTTAGACCTTGGTCGGCAACTAGTCCAGGATGGAAGCTCCGACAGGCGGGCAGTTAGAGCATTGCTTTGCTGATCCAGCAGCTTCTGCAGCTTGTTTGTTCCAGATGTATTGGTGTTACCTTTCCTCTGGAGTAAACTAGACAGACCAAGAGAGGGATCATTTTGCATGGGCAACACATGGTTTCTAAATTCAGCCCAAACTTTGTGCTATGGAGAGGTATAACTCCATTTGACAAACTATCCAAAATATAAACAAAAAGCAAGACTTGACAGAAACGATTCAGAAAGTTTAAAACTCTTTACTTTTAGACAAAACAACAGATCCACCTACAATACATGAGCTTTTATTTGCAGACGATCAATGTATTATTTACAGCGATGAGGGCAGAGTGCAAAATCATAATAATGAGCTGAGTTCAATATGCAGTAGATACAATTTGAATATAAAAACAACCAATACTGAAGTAATGCAGGTTAGCAGATCTCCCGGTCCACTAAATAGACAAAAAAATATTACTTTTGAAACAAGTTAAAGAATTTAAATATCTAGGAAGTATGATAATAGAAAATGGCAGAATAAACAGAGAAATCAAAATCTGATGTCAGAAAGCAAATGCACATATAAATTAACTATCACCCATACCGTAACATCCAAATATACCTATGTCCTCAAAATGACATACAATAAATGGCATATTCATACCAACCCTATGCTACCAATGTCAAACTTGGGCATTATCCAAATCACATTACACAAAATCAACACCTGCAAGATGAGATACTTAAGAAGAGCTGCCAAGTTAACTATCCAAGACCAATTAAGAAATTATGTTATCAGACAGACAGTGAGATCAACACCTTGTGACACATACACTGAAAAGAAGAAGATAAATGGTTTGGCCATATTGTTAGAATACTAATGCATGTGCTTATTAGCACGGCACATGATGAACAAATGAATGTCTAAATATTGTGCAAATGGGATTACTTCACGTGATTAATGTTCCGATAGAACAAACTGTGATGTTAATTCATACATGCTCATTCTTGCGTGTTAGCCTACCATGTGAATCAGAATGGCTCCAACACATGTGAGTAGTTTAAGCAATAGATATGGAAATATACACAAATGACTGAGTTGACTTATGAAGCTGCAGACATGTTAGGAATGATCTCAAATGATTGAAGCTTACCAGAGTATACTGTGATGCTGTTCTAGGTGTTCTTTTAATGTACACGGCTTCCAGCCACTTCTGCTGCAGCAACATTGTAATATTGTCTCCAATAGTGCCAGTGATGAGAAATTTGTCTATTCCACTCCTTGCCCCACTGGTGCATTGTGACATAAATGTCGAATTATCAAAAACAATTTTCTGACAGAAAGTTCCTGCAGAAAGGGAGATAAACATATTAGGTGATGAAAATATTTAAACCAAAAATTAAACAGGCATGGTTATCATTAAAATACTAAAGTTAAACAATGACTACCAAACTAATTATAATATGCTTTGCAGAGAACCATAAACTTAATTTTAAACTTAAAGGCAGGGAAGTAAAAATTTGCAAGCATTCATGATGGGTTAATCGTCACTAAACTTTTCATTTCATTTTGCCATTGGTGCTGAAGACGGAGGCAACCAGCCAAGAGACGCACCACAGAAATCAGGATGCCACGCAATCACGCAAAATGGAATATGTCGACTACTGCTAATCGTTATGGTGCTCGCCCTGCTTTGGACCCCCAGGCACGTGCAGTGCCGGGCCCTATGTCTCGAAAGGGTCCAACCCCAACTACTGGAGGTCCTTCTCAGATGTCCTGTGGAGCCAGGGGACATGAGAATAGGACGACTGGCCATACTAAACGAAGACTTAAAATAATGCACTGGAATGCGGAGGGAGTCAGCAACAAAAAAATAGAATTAGAAAAAATCTTGGACCAAGAAAAAGTAAGCATATGTTGCTTGCAAGAAACTCACCTCAATGAAAATATAGCCTTCAAAATCAGAGGCTACCAGTGTTACCGATCTGACCGAAAGAACAGGCGAAAAGGTGGGATACTGACCCTTGTAAGAAATAACATCATGGCTTCCCAAATCAAAGTCTACATGGAAGGGGCTGAGTATCAGACACTTAAACTTAAGACAGGTAATACAGATCTACATCTGATCAATTATTACTGTCCAAGTGACCGCCCACAGGCACTGGACACTCTACCACTAAAAGAACAAATGATTGTGTGTGGCGATTTCAACAGCCACTCGCAGAGCTGGGGCTATGATCACATGGACCAGAGAGGAGAGAGACTGGAAGACTGGCAGGATGAGAATAGATTCATGTTGATTAACAAGCCGTCCGACCCACATACTTTCTACTCGAGATCATGGCACTCTACAACTACACCTGACCTGGCTTTTCATTCACCAGACCTGGAGTGGAACATTACACGAACTGTTGGGAAACAACTTGGTGGCAGTGACCATCGGCCAGTCTTTCTAACTGTAGAAAATGAGCTTGTAAGTGAAAGCAGCACCCTCTCGAGGTGGAACTACAAGAAAGCAGACTGGGCAATGTACAAGCATCGCACCAGCATACTGGTTAGAAACCTGAACACTGAGAAAGACATAAACAAAGTAGTTGAAGAGTTTGGGAAATGCATACTACAGGCAGCGCGAGAAACAGTACCAAGAGGAGCCCGTAAACAATATAAACCCTACTGGAGTAGTGAACTGGAACAGTTGCATAATGATGTTGAAGTGTGTAGAAAGCAAGCAGAGGCCACACCCAGCCAAGAGCACCACAATAAATTCCAGCATGCAAAAGCCAAATTTCAAAGGGCCAAGCTGCAGGCTAGACGGAAAAGCTGGCAGGAGAAAACAGAGTCTCTGAACTTTGAAAGAGACACAAGGAAATTGTGGAAGCTAATAAAACAGCTTAATGACGAGGGCACAGGGAGAAACTCAAAAATTGCACTACATAAAGATGGAAAAATCTTAACAAGAAAGCAAGCAGCTGACCATTTTGCGGACTCGTTCGCACAAGATAGCAATATCAAAATTAGTCCAGAGAAACAACAAGAGATTCGAGAGAAACGACAACATACAGGACAGAAGGAAATAGTACATGAGGTTCTGGAGGCACCCATCACAATCAGCGAACTGGAGCTAGCCATATCAAAACTGAAAATGAGAAAGTCACCAGGAGCTGATGGTATCTCCAATGAAATGATCAGGAACCTAGGAACAGAGGCCAAAACAAAGCTGTTGCAGATCTTCAATAACAGCTGGACCTTAGGCAGTGTTCCACAAGCCTGGAGAGAAGCAATCATGATACCCCTCCTAAAATCAGGGAAAGATGGTTCCATTGCCTCTAGCTACAGACCAATTAGCCTCACCAGCTGTCTCTGCAAAACACTGGAGCGCATCATCAATCACAGACTGCAGTGGTACATTGCAAGTAAAAACATCCTTGTGCCACAGCAGGCTGGCTTTAGGCAGTGCTACTCTACGGAAGATCAGACAACCTACCTCTCTCAAGAAATTGAGGATGCATTCCAAAAGAAGAAGCTGGTGCTTGCGGCATGGATAGATCTGAAGAAAGCCTTTGACAAAGTCTGGAAAGAAGGTCTGATGAAGAAACTGAGAAACTGCAAAGTCAATGGAAGAATGTACAAATGGGTGAAAGCATACTTGCACAACAGAAGAGCCCGAGTACAGATAGACGGACTCAAGAGCAAGAAAGTACTACTGCGTCACGGTGTCCCCCAGGGCGGAGTCTTGTCCCCCACACTTTTTCTAATCTTCATCAATGATCTTGTTGCTCACCTACCGCATGGAATTAAAGCGGCAATGTACGCCGATGACCTGGTTCTATGGAGCACAAATGAATATGCATCAGTGGCCACCAGATTGCTACAAAGAGCTGTAGATACATTTGCTGCATGGGCAAATAGATGGTGTGTCAGCATAAACACTGACAAGTGCAGCACAACCCTATTTACCCTCTCTCCAAAACAAAAGGCAGGGATCATCCAGATAAATGGAACACCCCTAAGAGAAGATAAAGAACCAACATACCTTGGAGTAACATTTGATGGCAAGCTGACATGGAGAAAGCACATCAACATTGGCACCTTGCCGTCTTGACAGACGATAGTTTGTGCTTTAAAAAGGCATAATAACTTTTAACTATGGCGGTAGCGAGTGTGACTGATAAGGCCAATTTGCGCTGTAAATGTCCGTTCACAGTGGGTGCATCTGAACATGTGGTCATTTCCACCATCATGCACCATCTTACGTCTCAAACGCTTGGTGTGTGACTTTTCTGCAATAATTTTCTCCTTTGACTTTATTCCATTTCTGATATTTGCCCTCCATGCAACACGTTCAGCGGCGACTTGCTCCCAATGTGCATTATCAATGCCTGTATCAATCATGTCCCGCTTACACACATCTTTGTATCGAAGTAGAGGCCGACCCTGAGATATCTTACCCATCTGTAATTCACCAAAAAAGATATCCTTTGGTATTCTACCATCATCCATCCTCCTAAGATGTCCTATCCATCTAAGTCTACGAAGACTGAGCATGGAATAAACTGTCACACAACCTGATCTTTCCAATACTTCAGTATTTGTGATTTTGTCTTGCCACTTAATACCAAGAATTCTTCGCAAACTCCGCATATGAAAGCTGTTTAAATTGTTCTCTTGGTGTGAGTAAGTTGTCCAGGTTTCACTGCCATAGAGAAGAGTACTAAGGACACAGGCTTGATAGACAAGGACTTTTGTCTTGGCAGTAAGCTTCCTGTTCTCCCAGACTCTTTTTCTTAACCTGTTCATTGTTGTTGCTGCCTTATTTTTCTTAACAGTTGCCTCTCGCTTTGATTCCGAGACCAGTTAAGACCAGGGATGGAGTTATTGCCTCTCCATAGCACAAAGCCTGGGCTAAAATATAGAGATCATGTGTTGCCCATGCAGCATGATCCCTCTCTCGGCCTGCCTAGTTCAACAAAGCAGTAGCAAAAGCCAGAAGGAAAATAGCCATCCTGAGAAAGCTAAGTGGAACCACATGGGGAGCCAGTACGAAAATACTTAGCAAAGTTTACCAACAGAGCATACGACCACACCTGGAATATGGGTCAACTGCGTGGTGTTCAGCATCAAATACCACACTACAAGAGCTGGACAAGGTGCAAAATCAAGCACTTAGAGTCACCACAGGAGGGATGAGATCAACCCCTATAGTGGAAATGGAGAAGATGGGGAGGACACAGGCACTGAGTGAGCGCAGAGATACGAAAACGCTAATACAAGCAGAAAAGTTCCTCAGCTTGCCAGGCCACCCTATGAAGAACAGATTTGAAAACCTAGCTATGGGGCGGTTGAAAAGAAGTAGTTTTATCCACCAGGCCAAACGACTCTGCAGAGAAACCACTGATCTGCCCACAGTTGGTATCCCCCTAACAACTATTCCAGAGCGAACTCCATGGAAAGATGAGCATAGACTATCATTACAAATCCAGACAAAAGTGAGAGGAATATTTGACAAGGAAGAACAGAACAGTGTGCAGCGCAGAACAGCCACTCTCAGCTTCCTTGATGAAGAATACCCACAGGACCTCTGGATCCGAGTCTACACAGATGGGTCAGCACAAAATGCTGTTCGAAATGGAGGAGCGGGAGTGTACATAGAATACCCAAATAATACTAGGGACACAGCCAGAGTACCGACAGGAAAGTACTGCCATAACTATGATGCCGAAATTGAGGCAATCAAGATAGCAACAGAGAAATTACTAAATAACAGCAATGGTACTCAACCTGTGGTGCTACTAACAGATGCAAAATCAGTACTCGAGGCGCTCCTCTCTGGGAAATTGCCAGTACTAAGGACACTACTTTCTGAACTTAGCAGTCAGCATAAAGTCACCATACAGTGGATACCATCCCACTGTGGAGTACCCGGAAACGACAGAGCTGATCAATTGGCTAAGGAAGGAGCCAAAGAGGAACAGCCTGATGTGCCCGTTACATACCACCAAAAGAAAAGAATGATCAAATCAGTCAGAAAGCCACCAAAACCTGCTCAAGATGACTACCACATTATGGACAGACCAGAACAAGTCATTATTCTGCACCTCAGAACAGGACACAATAGATTACGCAACCACATGTATACAAAATTCAAGATTGGTGAAACAGCCATGTGCACATGTGGATTGGCGTCGCAGACAGCAGAGCACATACTCCAAGACTGCCCAAAATATAACATATCTAGGCAAACCTTCTGGCCTAGAGAGACGACAGTGGAAGATAAACTCTATGGACCACTGTGTGAACTGAAAAAAACAGTTCAATTCATGCAAGAGACGACATTGCAGATATAGACATATTTCAAGCGAACGAAAGAAGAAGAAGAATTTTGCCATTATTATACATTGTAAATATCCCCATTTTGAAAACCTAGATGACAATTAACCCTTAATCTTTAACAGTAAATTAGAACTCAAAGTGACCAATTCTGCACCAAATCCTCAATTTATATTTTACACATCTGCTAATTTGTTTTTGATCACAAAAATACTGTTTTCTTTAACAGTGCCTTACAATATTGTTTCTATGGACAGTTACAATACAGAGGAGTGTTTCAAAGCCTCATTTCATTGGAAGTTTGCAAACACTTCTGAATATCTTATTCCTTTTTTTCATCTGTCTATTTAGTCAAACATGTTGTGTAGACAGTTGTGCTTTTTAAAAATAAATAAAACAATCATAATTTGACAACACATTTTCTCTTAACATTTCTTTCAGTATTTCTTTTTCGTGTAATTATTTCCCAATGGTTGCCTGCATGTTCCACTTTAACATTTCCCAAACAGGATTTCTGTATTCTTTCTAAGTTAAAGACATAATTTATCTCCTTTTTCCTTTGTGTGTAAGGCACCTATGATCTATCCTGGATATGTTTTCTTTGTTAATATGCATATAAGAACTACAGCATTACATTATAAATGGTGTGACGGTGATAGCCTGGAATTTCAATGGTTGAAGAAGGACCTCATGATGTCTGTGATATGATTGAAGCATCTGGGACGTGTCTCAAAAGAAGAATTGTTCCTGCACAGCTGCGCCTGCCCTCATACGGCTGTGCATAAAGTGGATACACTATGTTCTCTTAAATTTGCATTTCTTGAAACAACCAGCTTATAGCCCAGACTTGCCGCAATTGGACTTTCACTTGTTTGGACCACAGAAAGAACATATGCTGTGACAGAGGTTTGCTGATGATCAGGTACTGGAAGCTGTGAAAAATTTGTTTCAGGCCACATCCACAATTTTTTCCTAGAAGGCACCAACAAGCTAGTGGACAGCAACAAGCTAGTGGACAGCAACAAGCTAGTGGACAGCAACAAGCTAGTGGACAGGTGGACCAAGCACGATGCCAGGTAGGGAGACTATGTTGAGGAACAACACACAAAATGCCTTGTTCACACTACAGTACAAAAGTAATTTGTAAAATTCCAGTTACTTGACTCTCCCTCATACAAAAATGAACACTTTGCATCAAGTACAAAACAGAAGAAACAAGATATACATGTGCAGATCCAGGATATCTGATACAATATAAAATATATTGCACTGCGAGAACTCAATAAAAGGTCCAAGTTAAAACCATCTATTGTGTACCCCAGAGCAAATGCTGATCTTGACCACAACCTGTTTATAATGGCCGTTCATCTACATTGGAAGAAGACCTTGAAAACTAATCAGAAACCTACTTGGATCAATCAATCAGGTGCCATCTCCACAATGAAGGTTGGCTGCAATGGATCTCCAACACTGTCTGTCTCTCGCCCTGACTGCACATTCTGACAGATTGATGTTCGTCCATCTCTTGATGTTATCTTCCCACTTGTATCGTTGTCTACCTCTTGCTCGCTTGCCTTCAACCTTGCCCCTCCAGTATGGTTTTTATAAGAGTATTATGTCTTTTAATGTGACCGAAATATTTCACTCGACTCTTTTTTATTTTTTTCAACAACTCTCTTTTCATTCCCAGCTTTTCTAGAACCTCTGCATTTGATTGCTTTTATTTCCATGAAATGCAACATATTCTTCTGTATATCCACATTTCCAGGGCCTCTATTCGACTTTCTAGTTGTTTGTTCACTGTCCAGGCTTCCGCACCATATAGTTGCGTTGAATATACGTAACATTTGACAAGTCTCATTTTTAATACATTGTTAATCTCTCTAGATGTTAATACCGATTTCATGCTGCTGAAAGGATTTTTGGCCATTCCTATTCTCTTTTTGATTTCTATTTCCCTTCTGCCATCATGTTACTACTTGTTCTAGTATCTCCCCGTTTAATGTGATGTTCATTGATGACCTATCCTTTCCACTGCTAATTATCATAGTTTTTGTTTTTTAGATGATAATATCTAAGCCACATTCTGCACAATGCCTGTTTACTTGTTCCACTAGGTCTGTAACTCTTGCTCATTTTCTGCTAGTAACATGGTATCATCAACATACCTAAGATTGTTTATGAATCTTCCATCGATGTTAATTCTTTTTTCTTTGTTGCACACAGTTGCCTGATGATGGTCTGGAGTCACCTGGTGCACATGACTACCCCTACAGGGCGAGGCTGCTCCTATGGAGCACCCATTTACGCCGTTTCTCTGATTATCGATAAGACTGCAGTACATGATATTCTTGGCATCTGTAAAGAAGGTAGTTTGCCATTGCTTTCCTTCCTAGCAGTGACCCTACTGGTCGACGACCATAGCCATTGTCTCCCAAAAAGAGATCCTCTGCCTACTGTCATAAAGCTGGAGACCATAACCTACAACTATCTGTTGGCTGCTATTCAACTTCATCCACCACCGGCACAGTCATAACATCTGATGGGAGATGCCTTGAAAAGATTAGAACAAGAATTGCCATTGCTAAGGAAGCTTTTTGCAAGATGAAAAACATACTGACCAATAAAAAGATATCAATTGAAATGAGAAAAAGAGTGTTGAAATGCTACATAGAACCTATACTTTTGTATGGATGTGAAGCGTGGACAATAAGCAGTCAAGCTGAAAAACAGCTGATGGCTGTGGAGATATGGTTTCTGAGGAAAATACAAAGAATGCCATGGACAGACAGAAAAATCAATGAACAAGTCCTTCAAGAAACAAATGAAGATCGTAAACTGATTAGAGTCATTAGACGTAGAACATGACCGCTCACGCTTATCTGCATGGCACATAATGGATGGATGGATTGATGCTAAGTCCAGGCAGTTCGACTTGTTTAACAATTCTTTCGGTGTATAGGTTGAAGAGGCTTGGGGGCAACACACAACCCTGCCATACTCCTCTTTTTACCTCTATGGGCGAAGAATAATAATTTCCGCATCTAACTGATGCCACTTGTTCCTAGTACAAGTTACTAATAAGTCTGATGTTCTTTACATCTACTCCTATATCTTGAAGGCATGTAAATTAGTCGTTCACGTCGTACTCTATCAAAAGCTTTCTTGTAGTCTATAAAACAAACATATATATTTTTCTGAACTCCTATATATTTTTTAATTAGCATCCTCAAACAGATTATTGCCCGGGAAGGTTAACCTGGTCAACAAATGCCCGCAGAAGTTGGATGTGTCCGCCGAAAGGCGCAAGTGTCGCAGCTCTGCTGTAAACAGGTACAATGCAATCATGCCCAAAATAACACTCCGGATGAATGAAGACAAAGAAGAAGAAACAGATTATTGCTTCTCTTATCTGATGCCACTGTTTCTACAGAACCCAAATTGTTCTTCAGCTACTTCCTCATCTATTTTATTTTGAATTCTTCTTGTATGACCTTGAGTAGTATCTTAGTTATATGGCTCATTAAGCTAACAGCTCTGTAATCTTCACAATCAACAGCTTTTGGCTTCTTTAGTCGTGTTATGAAAATGGATGTTTTCAAATCCTTGGGATGTACCCAGTATTATATATATCATTACATAATTCTGTTTTGGTTGTTGCAAGGGTTAGACTGAGACCAAAGAGAATCTACACAGCTAAACACAAGTCTAGCCCCAGGATTAATATTACTAACACTCACGATCCTGGAAAGTGCTTTGAATTTCAACAGCAACTTGAAGACGCTTTCAATGATACATCAGAAAATTGTATAGTAAATGATAAATGGAGTAAACTTAAGGAAACTATTTATAAAACAGCGGTAGGGGTTTACGGCACTGTGGATCATAAGAGGCAGGACTGGTTTGCGGCAAACAGCCAGATACTGCAGCCCTTGATTGATAAAAAGAAGATAGCTCTCTTATGAAACAAGGAAAGACCAACGCGTAACACTCTGAGTGAGCTGAAGCAAGCGAGGAAGGATGTACAAAAGGCTGCCAGGCAGTGTGCGAATGACTATTGGATCAAGTTATGTGAGTCCATTCAAATCGCAAGTGATAAGGGAAACATCAGAAGCATGTATGAAGGGATAAAGAAAGCCTGTGGTCCAATGATCAAAAGAAGTGCGCTGAAATCCTTGACTGGAGAAATCATCACTGATAAGAAACAGCAGATGGATAGATGGGTCGAGCACTATTTAGAGCTTTACTCAAGTGAGACCAAGCTAGCGGATGATGCCCTCAACGCCATAGAGTCCCTGCCAACTCTTGACCACCTGGACACACTTCCCACTATAACAGAAGTTAAGTGTGCTATAAATGGACTTGCATCTGGCAAGGCTCCAGGTAAGGATGGGATTCCAATAGAGGTAATCAGGAGTGGGCAAGACACACTCGCTCTACAGATCCACCAGCTAATAGAGCTATGCTGGCGAGAAGGACAAGTCCCACAGGATTTCAAAGATTCAAACATCATAACGCTGTACAAGAACAAGGGAGATCGGAGCGACTGTAACAACTATAGGAGTATCTCACTTCTGTGTATTGTTGGGAAAGTATTTGCCAGAATTGTCCTGCACAGACTTCAAGTCCTGGGAGATCTAGTCTACCCCGAATCAGTGCGGCTTCCGTCAGAACCGGTCTACCATTGATATGATATTCTCATTGCGACAGATGCAAGAAAAATGCCGGGAACAAAATCGGCCACTGTTTATTGCCTTCATTGACCTCACAAAGGCATTCGATTTGGTCAGTCGTGAGGGTCTGTTCAAAGCACTAAAGAAGATTGGCTGCCCACCAACTCTTCTGTCCATTGTGGAATCGTTCCACACAGGCATGAAGGGTATAATCAAGTTTGATGGCTCAACTTCAGAAGAGTTTGAAATCAAGAGTGGAGTTAAGCAAGGTTGTGTACTAGCCCCCACCCTCTTTGGGATATACTTTTCACTTCTACTGAAATATGCCTTTTGTGATCAGGATGACGGTATATACATTCACTCACGTTCAGATGGTGGCCTCTATAATGCTCAGAGATTGAAGGCCAAGACCAAAATTAGCAGGGTACTAATCAGAGAGTTGCTTTTTGCGGATGATGCTGCGATTACAACCCACTCTGAGGAAGAATTACAACATCTACTATCTGCATTCTCCAATGCTTGTTCTGAATTTGGTTTAACAATTAACAAAAAGAAGACACAGATTATGTCCAAAGGTGCACATGGTGTACCATCAATCTTTATTGACGACGCCGAACTGGAGGTAGTAGACCATTTTACATATCTAGGATCAGAGGTAAATAGCAAATTATCCCTCGATCAGGAAATCAACATCAGGATTGGCAAGGCAGCAACAACAATGAACATGTTAGCAAACAGAGTCTGGGAGAACAGGAAGCTTACTGCCAAAATAAAAGTCCTCGTCTACCAAGCTTGTGTCCTTAGTACTCTTCTTTATGGCAGTGAAACCTGGACAACATACTCACGCCAAGAGAAACGTTTAAACAGCTTTCATATGCGGTGTCTGCGAAGAATACTTGGTATTAAGTGGCAAGACAAAATCACAAATACTGAAGTATTGGAAAGATCAGGTTGTGTGACGGTGTATTCCATGCTCAGTCTTCGTAGACTTAGATGGATAGGACACGTTAGGAGGATGGATGATGGTAGAATACCAAAGGACATCTTTTTTGGTGAATTACAGACGGGTAGGAGATCTCAGGGTCGGCCTCTACTACCATACAAAGATGTGTGTAAGCGGGACATGATTGATACAGGCATTGATAATGCACAATGGGAGCACGTCGCCGCTGAACGTGTTGCATGGAGGGCAACTATCAGAAATGGAATAAAGACAAAGGAGAAAATGATTGCAGATAAAGCACACACAGAGCGTGAGAGACGTAAGATGGTGCAAAATGGTGGAAGTGACCATGTTTTCACATGCACCTACTGTGGGCAAACATTTGCAGCAAGAATTGGCCTTACCAGCCACACTCGCCACCGCCATGGATCGTAGTTATTAAGCCTTTTTGAAGCACAATGTACCAAACTATCGTCTGTCAAGACGGAAAGGTGCCGAAAAAAAAAATAATTCTGTGATAGTATCAATGCCAAAGCTGGATAAGGATTTTATCATTTCTGTTGTAATCTTGTCAGAACCAGCAGCCATTCCTTCTTTCATCTTTTAAATAGCCTTCTCTGCTTCAGCCTTTATCTTGGATAATCCCAATGCTAAACAAGTTGGAAACAAAGGTTAACTTTCATATAAAGATACAATAAAGCTGTGGATAAGAAGAATATGCCCCTCAAGCAATGAAAGTAGAACATTATGCACAACAGTACGAAAGAGACATCACGTGTCAGGTCTTAGTCAGATATGACTGAGCTACCGTATGACAGTAGACGGTACTACCTGCTTCTGTTAGCGCCGAATGTTGGGCGGCGCTTACCAAACCCGACACCCCACATTGTGCCAATGGCTTCAGGTGGAAGAGCGCAATTGGGAGGGTACAAGCCTTACCCTGGTGTGAGGAAATGCAACCTAAAGACAAAATGTCATGGCAGGGTAGACCAGGCCCTAAGCCTTGGTTGGCAGCTGGTCTAGGATCGAAGCTCCAACAGGCGGACATATAGAGCATTGCTTTGCTGATCCGGCAGCTTCTGCAGCTTGTCTTGTTCCAGATGTATTGCTGTTACCTTTCCTCTGGAGTGAACTAGGGAGGCCGAGAGAGGGATCATGCTGCATGGGCAACACATGATCTCTATATTTTAGCCCAGGCTTTGTGCTATGGAGAGGCAATCTGGCAGGACTGGTTTGCGGCAAACAGCCAGATACTGCAGCCCTTGATTGATAAAAAGAAGATAGCTCTCTTAAGAAACAAGGAAAGACCAACGCGTAACACTCTGAGTGAGCTGAAGCAAGCGAGGAAGGATGTACAAAAGGCTGCCAGGCAGTGTGCGAATGACTATTGGATCAAGTTATGTGAGTCCATTCAAATCGCAAGTGATAAGGGAGACATCAGAAGCATGTATGAAGGAATAAAGAAAGCCTGTGGTCCAATGATCAAAAGAAGTGCACCATTGAAAACCTTGACTGGAGAAATCATCACTGATAAGAAACAGCAGATGGATAGATGGGTAGAGCACTATTTAGAGTTTTACTAAAGTGAGACCAAGCTAGCGGATGATGCCCTCAACGCCATAGAGGCTCTACCAACTCTTGACCACCCGGACACACTTCCCACCATAACATAAGTTAAGTGTGCTATAAATGAACTTGCGTCTGGCAAGGCTCCAGGTAAGGATGGGATTCCAATAGAGGTAATCAGGAGTGGGCAAGACACACTCACTCTACAGAAGAGGCAGAAGCAGACCAAACAAAAAGTTGCTGAGTGGTCTAATCCCCATAACTAATGGTGGCAAGGGGAAATATTGTCATTACAATTGACCCAGAACGCCAATGAGAGCGATCTGTGGGGAGACTGTTATTGACTGTTATACAATCATCACATTCCGGGACCTGTCTGAAGCTAACATGTATTATTTACTAGTTTGACTACTGCATAGACAAATATTAAGACATTATTGAAAACCAACCACGTTTTGTTTCATTAATATTGTTTGTCACCTTACTGTGCTCACCTGTCATAAAGGCTGCCACAAGCATTAGAATAATTGTCCTCATATTGACTTTCAGTGATCAACAATCCTGACTGATATTTCTTAGGCTGATAATCTGAAATGTATAGAAGAATAAATTTGCTTAAATTGCAGTCTCTATGTCACTGAACATTGGTGATTACACGTGAGTGAAAGTTAGGTGCATGTCCTTTTCAAAAGTGCGCCTAATCATCAAAAACATTACCAAACTGACCAAGCTGATTTTGAACCCTTGACTATAAATGGCATAAGTGAGTAAGAGACAATAATGTTTGCTAATTATAATCAGAAAAATTTCATTTAATTTGGATTTATCAAAACATCAGCCGTGATGAATAAAAACAACACCATCAAATTTTTTTAATACCGCTCATATTTAGGCAACCCGTTGATGTGTGTGTTTTTTTGTTAGTGATGTCATTCATTCTTTTGTGCATTAATTTGGTATTCGTGTGTTGTTTGGTTTTTTTTTTTTCACTTTCCCTGCAATTTTCCTCAAGCCATGCTTCTTTTGCCTCTATGCATAGTTTCCTAATTTTCCTGTGAATGTCTTCATATTTTTCATGGTTATTTTTATTTCTTCTTATTTCCATGAGTTTTAACCCTTTACAGGGCATAGCGGCCGAACACGGCTTACCCGTGGACGGGCAAAACGTCCCAAAACGCCCGTGAATACTAAGCATTGTAAATATGGGATCTCCCAGCTTTCCGAGGCTTCCGGTTGTCTACTTTCGGTTTCGCTGATAGCTTGACAACATGGCCGCCATTGGCAAGCGTGAACTTTGAATTTGAATGGATTTTTTTATAGTTTTGGGAAGTTTTACGCTTTGTTTTTCAAAATGGATTTTGATTATTCTTCAAGTGATAGCGGAGATTTCGCTGGGTTCAATTTAAGTGACATTGAAGGGAACGAAGTTGACTATTAATCGGAGCTAGATATCAGTGATCAGTGTTAGCAGTCGTGAGTCGGACTTTAAAGAAAGTTTATTCTGATTCTGAAAATGTGTTTGTAAATTGCCGTATAAATGACTGACAATCACAAATAATATGTTGTATTTTGTAAATATTTGTGTTCATGTGTGGTTTACCGCAACATCCGTGTGATTAAAATAATCTGTAGGCTTTTTCCTTCATTTTGTTTTCTTCTTCTTCTTTTCGTTCATCCGGAGTGTTTTTTCAGATGTGATTGCGGTGTGTCTGTTATGCGCCCTTGGACCGAAACCCGTAGGCCAACACATCCAACTACAGCGTGCTTTTTTGACCAGGTAGCATTCCTGGGAGACTCTCACTTTTGTGGTGCCATCTACAACCCAGCTGGCCAAGTTGGAATGGTCGAAGACAACGGTCATCCCTCAAAGGAAGGCAGGGACAGTCCATAGCATTTTCCGCCATCCAAGGTTGCTTCCATAGTTGCAGGGCCGACACATAGCGCCCTGGTGCTGGGCTCACCGAGGGAATCGTCACGTCCTGCTCATGGTTGCTTTAAATCCTCACTTCAATATATTGGTCATTTCATTTGCCCCGGGCCATTCCCGCACAAACCAGACAGATTTGCAGACGGTATCCACTCAGCGAGTTTTCGGACATGTGCTTGTCGTTGCGCCCGTCAGAGCTGTTTCAGGCACGACAGACATTCGGAAAACTACCTAGTCAGAGCTGTTCCGAACAAGAGCGGCATTCAGAAACTAGGTAGTCAGAGCTGTTCCTAGCACGAGAGACATTTCACTAGGACGTAATTGCGTAGTGTCAATTTTTAGTTTGCCACCCGTAGGACGACACTTTCGACTTCCGGCGGGCATTTTTTAATGAGGTTAGCATTCCTCAGGTTTCGAGGCACGTTAGACTTGTGATGTCGCCCACATCTCAGCTGGTCAAGATAGAACGATCAACGACATCGCGGTCTGCCCTCAAGGGAAGGCAGGGGCAGACCATGGGCATTCCCTCGCTATCCAAGGAGGCTTCCATAATTGCAGAGCCGGCACATATTGCTCTGAGACTGGGCTCACCCGAGGAGTTGCCACGTCCTGCTCATGGCTGCTTTAGTTCCTCACTTCCATGTGTTGGGCATCTCGCTTGCCACTGGTCGCTCAAGCACACACCAGGAGCGGTCAGACTGCGAGCGACATCCACTCGGTAAGCTTTTGCTTTTGACTTCAGACCACGCAATAGGTTCGCTCGCCGTGCGTTCCATTTCGCGTCATTGAGACGTTCTTCCACTTTTGTCTACACTCTCTATGAGTTAGATACAGACAGTTTTCGTAACCATTTCCTTCAACTGGGGCACCTTTCTGACTTTTTGTACTCGCTCATGAGGTAGGCTACAATTGCTGCCGGCTCAGCACCTTACCTTCGTGCAGCAGTGATCGAGAAGCGGCCAGGCCCTCTCATCCGGGAATCCCTCATATCCCCCAGCTGAGAGCCTTCGAACATGTTGTATCAGACCTGAGCATGTAACTTGCTCAGTATCTCACCTCTATTTTTCGGTAGGTGGGTATCGGCCCGGCTCTCAGATCCGAGGGTTTGTGGCTTAGAGGCGCTCAGCCACAGCCCTCGACGGGGAGCCTTAAGAGTTTTGTCCGGACCAAGATCTTCTCCCTTCGTGCACCTGATTTAAATTTTTGACTGCTATCCTCAGTCTACCTGCAGAGCAGCAGGTTGCGTCTCTCTTAGTCTGGTCCCTATCCCATAAGCTGTCCGATATGTAGTTTCATTTTGTTTTCTATTTTACTAAACTCTGTTGACTAACACTTTACATGTGATGTTTTTACTAACGTAACCCAAAATTTTACAGAAGCTCAAAAATCTTGCCCGTTCAGGACTAGAAAACAGACAAACATCTGCCCTGTAAAGGGTTAAGATGTCTTCCGTCATGCCCATATCTAAAATTTTGTGTTTCTTGGTGTATATTTGACTTTCTTTAATTATATATGTATATTGCTTAGGATTAATCTATAGTCGCTGTAGCAGTCTGCGCTTGGTATAGTTTTTGTGACTTTTAAGGCATTTCGAAATCTTCTGTTGAGAATGTAATCAATCGGATTTCTGATCTAATGATCAGGACTCCTCCACGTCCATAATCTCCTTTGGTGATGTTGATAAATGATATCAGGTGTTTCCAATAATCATATTATGTTCTTTTTTCCACTGTACAAGTCTACAACCTCTTTCATTCTGTTCCCCTAGTCTATACTTGCCTACTATGCGTCTGTCCTGTTGATTTTCAACTTTGGCGTTCATGCAGTTTTAAACATGTCGTAAACAACTGTTGTTTGATCTGTTTGAACATAACAGATCAGAAATCAGATTGATTACATTCTCAACAGAAGTGTCTATTCGCAATCGAACTGTGAATAAATGAAGTGTCTATTCACAATCAAATTGCGAATAAATGAAGTGATTATTTGCAATCGAACTGCGACTGGTCATGTGATTATTCCAAGTTCTGGCTGGTCACATTTCCTCTATGCGCTGCGAATGATACTGAGCGTGTTGTTTACTTCGACTTCGAAAATGATGACAGAGAAAGGAGTGTTTTTTTTTCAAGTTTCGAAAAGTTTCACATTATTCTTAAAAAGTACGAAGACGAGTGTGGTGTGCTGTATGTCAAAGCCTACTCAGAAAATAGAAAACCGAGCATGTCAACTGAGCTCAAAACTCTACTTTCTCTACAGTCTGTGTCAGTTCGAGACATACAAAACATTGTGAGGCAAAATGATGGAAAAATAATACTCAGCCATGATGTGTGGAACTTGAAATACAAGCTGTGTGACCAGGGAAGCCGGGAAGAGTCCGAGAATGTGGAGAAAGTCTTAGAAAAGTTGCAAGCTGAGGGGGGATGTTTAAGTATGGAACAAATGAGGGTGGTGAGTTTAAATTTTTAGAATTCATGACTAAAGAAATGCAGGCCAGAATTGCAGGGAAAAAAATAGAAGGTACTTTTCAGCTGCAATTCTTGTGCAGACAGTGACAGTGGGCAATTCAAAATGATTGAGTGTGAGGTTTGTTTGGAATGGTACCACTACCACTGTGTTGGTATGCGGACTACTTCTAAACCTAATAAATGGTTTTGTATTGATTGCTGGAGGTAATTAATAACTTTAAATTTAAATGCCCTTTAATGTTTGTAAAATATGTAAACAGTTTTAAATATTATTTTTATATATATTTTTTTTTATAATTTAAAATAAATTTTTACACATCGAAAAAAATTGAGTCTGTTCTCTATATATATGTGTTCGTGTTGGGAAAGTCTTTAAAGTGAGTGAGTGTAAGTCCCTTGTAAAAAATAACATCACTGCTACCCGGGGGCATTTATAACATTAGATGGAAGATGCACAACAGAGATTAAGAGCAGGACAGGGCAAGAAAATGCTGCCTACATGAGGCTAATGAAACTAGAACATTATATACAAGAATAAGAAAAAAGCAAACAGCTTATTTTTGGGTCATGTGATGAGAAGAAAGCCATTGAAGAACATCGTGACAACTGGAAAGATTGAGGGGAAGAGAGGCAGACCAAGAGAAATTATGCTGGATGGATTGAGACGGTGGCATGAAGGATTATCAACAGTGAAGTTGATCCAGAAAACCAAAGACCGAGATCTGTGGAGAGTCATGAACACCTACGCCAGCTGGCATGGCACTTAATGTTGATGAACTAAAACTGATATTGCACCAGGGGGTTCCAAATGTTATGTAGCTAAGGGCGCAGAGTTGGGGTGAGCGCCCAACCTTGCATAAATATCTTAGAATTCATGACCACCGGGTCGGCAGATGAGCGTCTAACCATAACTCTACCACAGCTCCTAGTCTGCAATTAAGCACACCGATATTTTAATGATTTTATTTATACATAATAATCATCGTAATGAATGGCTGAATTTGGATCATGAAATCAGTCTCATTCACCACATTCACAACCGTCATTGGAATTGTTCGGGTGTTGATGAACACGCCTTTTTATATGCAATATGTTAATAATGAGCATTTCAACCAATTTCTTATAATTGCAATACTCTGATGCACGTAAATAGAAAGATTTCTATTGAAAGTATGCAACAACTTACATTTTTTTGTGTCTTTTACTCCGATAATATTATTAACTTAGATGATTCCTCAAAGGTGGTCTAATGCGTCAGCTGCTCCAAGCAAGGATACAGATTCAGATAACAGATCCATCCATCCATCATGTGCCATGCCGGTAAGCGTGGGCGGTCATGTTCTGCCATCTCACTCGATCAACAGAGTCGTGGATCAGTTCCGTGTTTTTGTCTCGACCATGCCACAAGGCCAAGCCATCCAGATACTTGTTTCTAGGTCTTCCCCTTGGTCTGTTCCCCTCGATCTTACCAGTTGTCACCAAGTTCTCCAAATCATTTCTTCTCATAACATGCCCAAAAAATTGTGACTGTCTACGTCTAATGTCTCTGATCAGTTTACGATCTTCATTTGTTTCTTGAAGGACTTGTTCATTGGTCTTTCTGGCTGTCCATGGTATTCTTTGCATTTTCCTCAGAAACCACATTTCTACAGCCATCAGATATTTTTCAGCCTGGCTGCTCATTGTCCAAGCTTCACATCCATATAAAAGTACAGGTTCTATGTAGCATCTCAACACTCTTTTTCTCGTTTCAATTGACATCTTTTTATTGGTCAGTATGTTTTTCATCTTGCTAAAGGCTACTTTTGCCATGGCGATTCTTGTTCTAATCTCTTCAAGGCATCTCCCATCAGATGTTATTACTGTTCCGAGGTAATTGTACCTATTCACTTGTTGAAGAGTATTCCCATTTACTTGTATATTACACTGTGGTATTTCGTTCTTCTTAGTGACGACCATAATCTGTGTCTTTTTACAATTTAATTCTAACCCTTGTTGTTCACTATGTGTAACAACCGCATCTACTAAATTTTGCAGGTCCTGTTCATTGTCTGCAATCAAGACTGTATCATCTGCATATCTAATGTTATTGATGCATCGTCCCCCAATGTTGATTCCTTCCATATTTTCAATATTTCTGAAAATATTTTCACTGTACAGGGAAAACAGATCTGGAGACATTACACATCCCTGTCTCACACCTCTCTTAATAGGCTGATATTGGCTTACTTCATTATCAACTCTTATGGCAGCTTGTTGTTTCCAATATATGTTTTTTACAAGTCTAAGGTCTTTCCCATCAATTTGTAGATCTTCAAGCATCCTTATCATGTTGACATGTCTCACTTTATCAAAAGCCTTTGTGTAATCAATGAAGCAAAGGTGTAGATCTTTGTTTACTTCTATAGAACGTTCGATTACGGTTCTCAGTATATACACAGCATTTACTGTACCCTTGCCTACTACAAACCCACATTGTTCTTCTCCTATTTCAGGTTGTATTTTCCTCCTAACTCTTTGCATGATAATTCTTAGCAAAATCTTCGTGATGTGACTCATTATACTAATTGTTCGATGTTGATCACATTCCAAGGCTCCTGATTTCTTTGGGATTGCAATAAATACAGAATTACATAACTCATGAGGTATGTTTCCAGTATCATATATTGTATTAAGCAGACTGGTAACTTTATCTATTCCATATTCTTCTAAAGCATTAATCATTTCTGTTGTGACGCTGTCTGGACCGGGGGTTTTGCCAGATTTCATATGATTAAGAGCATTCTGAACCTCCATCTTCAAAATTGCTGGCCCTTCATTGTTATTTTGAACAATATATTGTTCGTCTCTGCTATCGTCATAAAGGTTTTTCACGTAATCTGACCATACATGTAAAATCTGATCTTTTTCTATTATGACTCTTCCATCTTTTGTCTTTAGGCAGCCTGCTGATGTACGTGTTCTTTGATTAGTAATCTCCTGAATTCTTTTGTGCATTAGTTTCGCATTTTTACTGTTGTGTTGTTTTTCAATTTCTCTGCAATTTTTCTCAAGCCATGTTTCTTTAGCCTCCTTACATAAGGTTCTGACTTTTCTGTGAATTTCTTCATATTTGGCAGGATTATTTTTGTTCTGTCTTCTTGTTTCCATTAGTTGTAAAATTTCTTCAGTCATCCATGTCTTACGGCCAACTTTCTTTACTTTTGGAATAGTTTTTTCTGCTGCACAACTGATTGAATTCTTCAGCATTTCCCATTGATCATCTACATCTTGAAATAGGATCTCTAGATCAGACAATAAATCAAATTTGTTCTTTACTTCTATGTTAAAATTATCTTGTATTTCTTTGTCAGTTTTCAATTTGCACAAGTCATATTTAGGGTTTCCTGCTGTATACTTGACTTTCTTTAACTTTACCCTCAATGTGCCAGTAATTAATCTGTGATCACTGTAACAGTCTGCATTTGGAACTGTTTTTACAACTGTTAATGCATTTCGAAACCTTTTGCTCATCAGGATGTAATCTATCTGGTTTTTAATCCTGCTGTCTGGACTCCTCCATGTCCATAATCTTCTAGGATGTTGTTTAAACCAGGTGTTTCCTACAACCAATTCTTGTTCTTTTGCCCATTCTACAAGTCTGTAACCTCTTTCATTTCTCTCTCCCAAACCATGGTTGCCTACACTGTATCCATCGCTTTGCTTTCCTATTTTTGCGTTGAAATCACCCATTATGATATTTATTTCTGATTTTTTACAGTTCTTCAAAGCAGACTCCATGTCATTATAAAATGCCTCTATACTTTCTTCACTGCTTTCACTTGTTGGGGCATATACTTGAATTACATTTATTTTAAAAGGTCTTCCATTTAATTTTACTAATAGAACTCTGTCTGACACAGCCCAATATCCTTTGACAGAATTTGATGTTTGCTTATCTAATATAATGGCTACACCTCTTTGCTGTTCTTCTCCCCCCGAGTAAATAATCTTACAATCCTCTCCTGTCCTTATCCCTGCTCCTCTCCATCTCGTTTCCGATATTCCTAATATGTTAATCTTCTCTCTCTCCATTTCTTTTTTGATGTCCTCCAACTTTCCATCTGCATTCATTGATAACAGATAAGTACCCTTAAAACCCTCTTAGGACGAAAGGGCCAAAATTTTGGCCATGACGTCACAACCCACCATTAGCCAGAAAGATGACCGGCCAATTTAATCGGCCCCGTTGTAAGAACTGCTTTGATTGGTTTGCTTTTAATAGTAGACCAATCAAATGCTCCCTTGTAATCCCCAGCCATTCGAGTTTGCAAATGGCCGCTTGCTGAAAGGAATTCAAACAACTGAATATTATTTTGTGATTTTTTTAGAGCAGTAACCCAGTTTTTAGTGGATTTTTGATTTTTAAAATGGCCAGCTTTGAACCCGAAGACACGCTAGCATTGACTAGCTCTGATAGTAGCGATTTTGACAGTTCAGGACTGTCAGATAATTACTGTAGTGGTACTGAAAGTGTCGGTGAAGATTCAGACCTCGTGTCCCCCATGGTTTAAGTATATTGGGACTGAAGAAGATCGTGTTGATCCATATCCATTCATGGAGATGTCCGGACCAAAACACATGCCACCAGATGATAGCCCACCTATTATGTATTTGGAGTTGTTTCTCACACTCAATCTTATTAAATTGTTTGTGAAAGAAACAAACAGATATGCCAGGCAGTTTCTTGATGGTGGAGTCTTCAAGAGAAGGTCTGTAGCTCACAGTTGGGTTGAGGTTACTGTGAATGAAATGAAGGCCTTCATAGCCATAATTCTCAACATGGGTTTGGTTCTAAAGCCTACGATAAAGTCGCACTGGGACAGGTTTGAGCTTATTCACAAATTCTTTCATATGGTGAATAATATTAGTTTAGCCAATCCTGGGGAGCCCAATTATGATCCTTGTGGAAGGTTCAGTCCTCTCGTTGAACATGCGAATACCATGTTCCAACATTATTACACCCCTCATTGAGAGATCTACATAGATGAGACTTTGGTACTAAAAACAGAACACAGTTAATCCAGTATCTCCCAAATAAGCATCATCATAAATGGGGAATAAAGCTTTTTATGTTATGTGATTCCTCCCCCGATGTGTCTCCACCTTGACGTGGTGGGGGAGCTTGCGTGTCCCATCGACCCCATTTGCTTGCTGATGGATGAAAAACTACATATTGGACAGCTTATGGGATAGGGACCAGACTAAGAGAGACACAACCTGCTGCTCTGCAGGTGAGACTGAGGATAGCAGTCTAAAATTTAAATCAGGCGCACGAAGGCAGAAGTTCTTGGTCCGGACAAAACACTAAAGGCTCCCTGTCGAGGGCTGTGGCTGAACGCCTCTAAGCCACAAACCCTCGGACCTGAGAGCCGGGCCGATCCCCACCTTTCGAAAAATAAAGGCGTGATACTGAGCAAGCTACATGCTCAGGTCTGATACAAGTTCGATGGCTCTCAGCTGGGGGATATGAGAGATTCCCGGATGATAGGGCCAGGCCGTTGCTCGTTCACCGCTGCACGAAGGTAAGGTGCTGAGCCGGCAGCACAAGTAGCCTACCTCGTGAGCGAGTAAAAAAAGTGCCCCAGTCGAAGAAAATGGCTGCGAAAACTGTATCTAACTCATAGAGAGTGTAGACAAAAGTGGAAGAACGTCTCAATGACGCGAAATGGAACGCACGGCGAGCGAACCTATTGCGTGGTCCGAAGTCAAAAGCAAAAGCTTACCGAGTGGGTGTCGCTTGCAGTCTGACCGTCCCTGGTGTGTGCTTGAGCGATCAGTGGCAAACGAGTTGCCCAACACATGGAAGTGAGGAACTAAAGCAGCCATGAGCAGGACGTGGCAACTCCTCGGGTGAGCCCAGTCACAGAGCAATATGTGCCGGCTCTGCAATTATGGAAGCCTCCTTGGATAGCGAGGGAATGCTCATGGTCTGCCCCTGCCTTCCCTTGAGGGCCGACCACGATGTCGTTCATCGTTCTATCTTGACCAGCTGAGATGTTAGCGACATCACAACAGTCCAACGTGCCTCGAAACCAGAGGATGGCTAACCTCATTAAAAAATGCCCGCTGAAGTCGGAAGTGTCGTCCTACGGGTGGCAAACTAAAAATTGACACTACGCAATTACGTCCGAGTGAAATGTCTCGTCCGAATGTCTCTCGTGCTAGGAACAGCTCTGACTACCTAGTTTCCGAATGCCGCTCTTGTTCGGAACAGCTCTGACTGGGTAGTTTTCCAAATGTCTGTTGAGCCTGGAAAAGCTCTGATGGTCGCAACAACAAGCACATGTCCGAAAACTCGCTGAGTGGATGCCGTCTGCAAACCTGTCTGGTTTGTGCGGGAATGACCCGGGGAAACGAAATGACCAATATATTGAAGTGAGGATTTAAAGCAGCCATGAGCAGGACGTGACGATCTCCCTCGGTGAGCCCAGATCCAGGGCGTTATGTGTCGGCCCTGCAACTATGGAAGCAACCTTGGATGGCGGAAAATGCTATGGACTGTCCCTGCCTTCCTTTGAGGGATGACCGTTGTCTTCGACCGTTCAACCTTGGCCAGCATGGTTGCAGATGGCACCACAAAAGTGAGAGTCTCCCAGGAATGCTACCTGGTCAAAAAAGCACGCTAAAGTCGATGTGTTGGCCTGCGGGTTTCGGCCCAAGGGCGCATAACAGACACACCGCAATCACATCTGAAAAAACACTCCGGATGAACGAAAAGAAGAAGAAGATGTTATGTGATTCTCTTTCTGCATACATTTTCAGTTTCTTTGTCTTTAGAGGCAAGCGTGATAATATCACTGACGATCAACAAGCAGCTGATAGTGGATTAGCCCATAGAGTTGTGATGAGACTGCTCAGAATGGGCAACTATTTGAATAAAGGATACTATGTTTGTTGATAATTTTTTGTTCAAGCATGCCTCTTGTCAAAGAGCTGAGAGACAACCAGACACACCTTACTGGGACGCTCAGACGCAATAGGAAAGGAATACCAAAAGGACTGAAAGTGAAGATGAACCCTGAAAACATAATTAACTTCAGACACGGGGAAACTCTTGCCACTGCCTTTAGGGAAAAGAAGTCTCAAAAGAATTCTGTTCTACTACTGTCCACTTTGAACAAGGCAGAGACTGGAGAAGTGCCACTGCAGAAACATGGTCAACATGAAGGTGGAGATGCTCCTCAAACTGTTAGGAAGCCAAGAAGTGTTCTGGATTACAACAAACATATGGGTGGGATAGATCAGAATGACATGATGTTGTACTGTTATCTGGATGAGAGGAGGACTGTGAAGTATTGGAAGGAAGTAACTTTCAATATTCTCTCATGAATGATGTTCAATGCATACATTTTGTACAAAGCTCATTCGACTGTAAATATGATGACTAGATACAAAGAGGCTAATGAAACTAGAAAATTATATACAACAATAAGAAAGAGACAAACAGCTTTCTTTGGTCATGTGATGAGAAGAGAGGCATTAGAGAACATTGTGACAACTGGAAAGATCGAGGGGAAGAGAGGCAGAGGTAGACCAAGAGAAATTATGCTGGATGGATTGAGATGGTAGCATGGAGGAATATCATCAGCAGAGTTGATCCAGAACACCAAAGACCGAGATCTGTGGAGAGCCATGAACGCCTACGCCAGGGCACTTGAGATACAAATTCACCACATTAGCAATTGAAGCACTTTGCGAGGAATATCGTACCCCACAGCTAAGCAATGAAATCTCTGAAGCTAAATGGGTACCTTCCATTCCAGATGGAAAAGAGAAAGATTGATGTGTGCAATGACCGAAAAACTCCTGGTGGGCGGAAGCGAGCCCGGTCAATGTGCAACAAATGTCAAAAGGGACTTCATGGCTGTTGTTTTTCTAACCATAAGTGTTTAAAATTATTCTACAGTGGTGTAGGTATACAAAGAGGAAATCTTAGGTGAGTACCATTATAAAAAAAATGTTTTATCAAAAAATATAGAAACAAATGTTATGAAATATTTTATTTTTCACAAAATGCAAATGAGGTCACAAAATTTGCACAAACATAAACAAAATAACCTCAATCATACACATAAATAAACTTTAGTATATCCTCTTTAAGAGCATATATACTTTTATATACCTATATAGGGTTCTAATATTTTATTTTGAATTTACAAAATTGTCACTTCAGTCATTTCCTGTACTCCAAAACAATGACTCCGTCTTCTTCAGAGGGAAAGCTGAATTTGGCCCTATGTTGTTACAATGGCGTGGAGCGGCTGGCCGAGTGGCTAGAATGCCGGGCTCTCCTTCGGGAGAAAGGCATGGAGTTTTTTCTGTCCGGGACAAAAAGAAAACTCTAACCTGCACAATTCGCGGCGACTGCACTAGCCATGCGGCCTTAATTCCATAGACTCAAGTCCCCCTGTCTTACACCACAAGGTACCATAGGCAGTAAAACTTTTACAGGGTAAAGAAAAGTTAAATGGCAGTTATTGTTTTTTTTTACAGTGTTCCGTCCTAGTCTAAATAATAACTAATAATAGAGTTAATATTAATATTTTCATGTAGTGTGTTTCATGCAATTGTGTGTCGGTTTGTGTTTGTTTGTTCTGTGCTGACGAAGGCTTTGGCCTTCTGACTGTTATCCAATAACCACCAAAAGCAATGATGGGCAGAGCATTTTAAAGAAATATTAAACGAAGTGTCTATTCGCAACTTGGTTGCGAATAAACGAAGTCTCTATTCGCAACCAAAGGCTAGTCACGTGATATGTGATCACGTCATCGGGACATGTGTTTGGCTATATTAGACATTTGTGTTAGACTTTCATCGCGGTCTCTTGGTTTTTCTAGTTCGATTCCCCGCCGGCGAATTTTTTATTTATTTATTTATTTTTTTCATTTTTCAGAAATTAATTAAGTGAAAGCGACAAGATAACTATGTACAAAGACAGTTATTCAGCATGTTGACAAAATTAGCTAACTTACTGGTAACTGATAGTAATTATTTATCCGGTAAACCGGTAGGAAACGAGGGAAGGCGCTTCAATTAACCTTCTCCATGAAGCCTAACGGCCTAAGTGGAAGGCAACAACACCAACTTCTGAAATAAATTCCGTGGTTGATTGTGATGTCCTGTAAAAGACATCCAACTAACTGTACCTTCTGAAACAAACATGAACAGTCACCAGGTCTGTAGTGAAGTGGTTGTGAATGCATTTCGTAATCCCGCATACCGCGTTCGAAACCTAGCTGTGGTGATTTGGAAGCAGACTGCCTTGCGTTGGTTTTCATACAGAGGTATGAGTGCCGGTAGTTCAGAAAGAAATGGCAAACTACTGAACGTAAACATGCCCGGAAATTTAAAAAAAAAACACACACATACACATTCTGATTTGCCAAACCAAGCCATACATCACAGTGTCAGGATTAATTCATTGAAACATGTTGATCAACACGGAGATATCAAATACATCATGAGAGGTTTATAGGATATCTGAATTTGTTGTTGTTGTTCGTTCACTTTGAACGCAAGCGTAGCCAATATACGTACTACTGCTAATAGCTGCCACTACTGGAGAGTGCATGGGACTGATATTTGCATGTGGATTATTTTTCCTATTACCATTGTCCCTCACCATCAGGTAAACCCACTCATGACTTCAGACAGGGGCAGGCTTGGGCATTCCCCCGTATATGGCTGCTTAATTGTATAAGCTTCTACATTGGTTTGTTAGATGTGTACTCACTCCATATTGTTTAAGGATTTCTCACAGCTTGATTGCAGCTACTCTTGGTTGCGAATAGAGACTTCGTTTATTCACAACTTGGTTGCGAATAGAGACTTTGTTTATTCGCAACTTGGTTGCGAATAAACTCTCCCAATATTAAATAGACCACAGCCTGACAGTGTTCCCAACCTGGATGGAGAAATCACCATGCCACCACTAGATGCCTCCTGTGAGTCATTCACCATGGAAAAGATTAAAGCAGCCATAAAAAAATTGAAGAACAAAGCTGTTGGTGAAGACGACATCTCAGGTGAAATGCTCAAAGCAGCAGCTGAGAATACCTTACGTTTGTTACAGCTGGTCAACGAAATCTGGCAAAATGAATCCCCACCACAACAGTGGAAGGATGGTGTAATTTTTAAACTGCCAAAAAAAGGTGATATGTCTGATTGCAATAACTGACGTGGTATCACCCTACTGTTAGTACCAGGAAAACTTTTGTAGCATGTTATTTGAGAGATTGAAAAAGTCTATAGATAAAAGGCTCGGAGAAGAAAAAGCTGGCTTCAGACCAGAACGTTCATGTATAGACCACATTTTCACTTTTAGAATAATCATTAAAGACTGTAGAATTCCAATCGAAATTAATCACCAACTTTGTCGACTTTCAAAAAGCCTTCGACAGTAACCACCGTCCTTCACTTTGGAATCTACTTAACATCTATGGTTTTCCTACCAAATATACCAACATCTTTCTATAAGGAGACATGTTGCTGCATGAGAACAGAATCAGGCAACTGACTAATTCTCAGTGGAAACGGGAGTGAAACAGGGTTGTGTCTTGTCACCGATGCTCTTTGGAATAGCTATCGATGGGGTCATGTGCAAATGCACAAACAACACAAATATGGGTATCCATTGGGTTGACAAAATTCTAGAAGACCTGGACTTTGCCGACGACATAGTGCTTTTGAGTTTAACACACCCAGATGCCCAAGAGAACATAAACCACCTCCAAAATGTTTCAGGACAAATTGGTCTCCAAATTAACACCACAAAAACAAAAACTATTGTTCTTACCAACAGTTCAGACGACACCAAATTAAGCAACCATGTTCTTGCAAAAGTCAACAGCTTCACATACCTAGGAAGCAAAATGACATCTACAGGGGGACTCTACACCAGAAATATTATTCAGAATCGCACTGGCATCTGGTGCCTTCAATAATAAACTGTCAAACATCTGGAAGTCAAAGTCACTCAGCAAACACACAAAACTTAAAATCTTCAATTCTTGTGTGATTCCAGTGCTAACGTATGGATGTGAGAGTTGGAAATCAACGGTAGCAGATAAAAAAAAATTAGACAATTTTGAGAACAAATGTCTTAGAAGAATTCTAAACAAAAACATCCAGTGGACATATTTCAAAACCAATGTGCAAATAAGACAAGAGACTAAGCAATTAGATATTGTATCCAATTTTATAAGAAAACGCCGTTGGGACTACATCGGCCATGTACTCAGAATGGACAAGACAAGACTCCCCTACCAAGCCCTCATATGGTCACCGGTGGCCGGTAGGGAAAAGAAAATGGAAGCCAAGAAAGACTGCACAGAACCATCATCAGAGAAGGCTCATTCAACGGCCAAGTGAACATCCAGGATCTACAACAGGTAGCAGCGAACCGCCGGACATGGAGAGACAGGACTTCTGCCCTATGCGCCGACTTAGGCTCAAGAGGAAAGACTAACTAACTAATCGTGTTTCAGTAAAGCTTACATTCTACTTCACGTGTTTGGCGAGTCACTCAAAGGTGCCGGCAAGTCGACGTACCGGAAGTTTGCTAAAAAAAAATAAACAACCTGAACGTTCTTAGTATAATTCGCTTTTTATTTTATAAACAAGGAAACCATTATACGATATTTGGATTCTAACAAATGTCTTCTTCCTCTTCTGCTGCCTTTTATTTCCCGCATTGCGCTCCCTTGGAGCAATGCACTTATCCAGCACACTTCAAGACCTGCTATCCTTTACTATCTCTTGCAGTTCCCTCCATATCCTCCCTATATTATTCATCTCTGTCTCGTCCTCTTCTTCTTCTCCTTCTCTTCTTTGGCTTCTTCTTCCTCCTCTTTTTTTTTTCTTTAATCTCTCCTGCTTCTTCTTCTTCTTTTAATCTCCTAAATGGAGCATAGTTCCCCAACCAGCTCACTCTTTGTTGTCTTAATTGTGATCGGTTGTACTTTGCAGCTTAAGTTTTCTTTAGTTTAGTTTTAGTCGTTGGATCAACATCACGGCACACGGTTTAACCCATAAGTGCTCCGTTTTCCTCCTAACTCAAACCTGAGTCTGGAGAAACTCAGCTCAATGCACGAACTCCGTTGCATCGGCGAGGATCCTGAAATACTAAAGTATTGCAGTTAAGTTTTCTTTGTGATGAGATAGCCAGTATAACATCAATCATCCATAGATGCCTCGCACGGCATGCATAATATTAGATTAGTAGGTTACAATGTTACTATTCTATGCTGCCCTTATGGACCCCATTAATACACGGGCGTAGTCTTTGCCGGAACCTTAATGATAAAAGTCCTGCAATGTAATTATTTATTGCAACTCATTCTGAATGCGCTGCATTTGTCCACATTGAGAGTCACCAGGTACTTTATCAGGCCTCTCTGCCAAAAAAAAAAAAAAAGAAGAAAAACCCCGCCCTTTAAGAGCGATGTCAGATAGTTCAAGATTCATAATGAAGTTACTCATAATTAATTTTGGAAAGCGTGTCCTCACTACCACAGCAATAATTCATAACTATCTTTGCACATTCCCTGTGTGCTGGAACGCATATGATTCTATAAAATTAGATGGTATTTTGTCACTTATGATCGTGTTTTATTAGTTTTAGAAAGGCTTACCGATTTTACTTCTCGTTGTTGTTCATTCATTGCTTCTATAAAATGAGTTGGTCATATGCAAATGTCAGGCTCCACCCAGGTCGTATGGGCTGAATCCTGCAAACTTTTAAGTTAAAAAAAAAAAAAAAAAAAACTCTCTCTCTCTCTCTCTCTCTCTCTCTCTCTCTCTCTCTCTCACACACACACACACACACACACACACACACACACACACACACACACACACACACACACAAAGTCCCGCAACAGGAATCTGGTGATGTTATAAAGGCCATCACATTTTGTAGGACTGAACATCACATAATTCAGTCAAGAAGTATCATCTAAAGAAATTTTAGTTCTCTCCAATGACTCAGCATTAATGATTATTTCATACCACTGTAATCCATGTATCCCTCACATGCACCAGTTAATGATTGTTTGTAACTTATTAGTGATTGCTTTAGTCTCTGTCCATATTTCTGATCCATTGAGCTGAACTAAAGTAAGTTGTCTTCATAATCCTGTCTACAATCAGTTAGAAGCAGGTGACAAAGGGTACCACAGACACACCCTTTGTCTTATTTCAAACAAATCCATTAATTTCTTCATTCTTCAGCAGGTGTGTTCACTTGAAAACTTAGAACCTGGCGATTAGTGGGTACAAGTGCCAACAGAGTTCTGTACATCCTTTTCAGTGTGCACCCAACTAGACAGAAAATGCAGACAAGAACATGCATCTGCTGTGGAGGCGGAAGTACAGGCTCTGATTTTCGAGAATTCGTTACAGGATGATGCTGTCATTTATACGGATGGGTCGGTCGTCTGAGGAGTGAGAAGTTCATGGGCCTTTACGGCTCACGCCGGAGGGAAAAGTGTGAAGGAAGAGTCTGGCGCTTTTGCTTTGACCACAAGCAGCCTGACTATGGAAATCATGGCAGTAAGTAAAGCAATAACATGGCTCGAGACACAGACATTCAATCGGCCATGTGTCCTTAGTAACTCAATGAGTATGCTCAGGATGACAGAGATGAGGTGGGTCTGAAGAGAGTGGCTGCTGTCTCTGGAGTGGTCTCGGCTGGCAAAGATTAGTTTCATCTTCGTGCCAGGGCAAGCGGTGTACAAGGGAATGAGCAGGCTGACAGACTTGCAGGTAGAGCTACTGTGGGAGGCGGACGAGCCATGGACCAGGCAGACATTCTGAATGCTCTACGAGAAGTAAGTCGTTTACGAGAACCAAGCGATGACTGGGAATCTGCAACCATGGTCAGGCTGCAAGAACAGCAAGGTAAAAGAGGCGTGGCCAAACAAGAACACTATGCATGATACTAAAGAAGATTAATAAACCAACACAGAACTGGCGTCGTTAGCCTCTACACGCTGCGGGATTTGCTGAGGAGGGGATCCGAGCACTTATGGACTGAATGGCTTGATCTGCAATGAGGATGATATGTCGACTAACTAACTAACTAACCAACCAACCAACCAACCAACCAACCAACTAACTAACTAACCAACTAACCAACTAACTTTCTAAATCCATTAATTTATGCTCTTGAAGAATTCTGCACACTATGTCGTGTATTGCCTTTTAAGTTAATGCCCTGCTTTGGGATGCCATATTGTCTCATCAGTTTCCGAAGAGATTCCCTAGTATGTCAAAGGCCTTTTCAAAGTTCACAAATCCAACATCATCATAAAGTGCCTTGCCAGCTGGCATGGGCGATTTTGCGTCTCCACAAATTGCGATCTCCAATGGCATGGATGAATCATGTGTTCCTGTCACAAAATAAAACCGTGTGTTTAACAGGTTGATTATTATAGAGGATTTTCGGATTAAGCGGACGATCTGCCAGCGACAACTATTTTTACTAACAGAGTAAACACAGCTGCACAGGTTACATCGGGGCAGCACATATACACATTTGGTGGTGATGGAGACAGATCCCGGCAGCGCCGTGGCAGTTTGTCAACATTTGAATACAAATGGAAGCAGTGGGGTCAGCCCATATACACATTTGGTGGTGAGTGAGGAGGAAGTGAGTGCGCTGAATCATACATCGTTTTGACAAGTCGGATGGAAAACGGAAGTACTCAGCAAGGAAGTAAACAGTCCATATGTCATATAGTTTCCGGACATCACTCAGAGGGGCAGATTGCTACTGACAGCTTGTTGAGGAAAACTCTTTGTTGGAACTCGACAGCAACTCGCTGGCTTGTTTTGAGAATCTAAACCTGTGATGAAAAATCTAACATGGAGGGAGCCAGAGGGAGGATGGATCCCTGACAGGGGATGATCTGCACCTGTGTGGGGGCATAAAGGATAACGTCACGTGGCCAACTTTGGTAGTTTGCCATATAAACCCGAGTTCGGACCAACTAGGGGGACTTGAAAAATGCTTTAGTCGGAGTGCCAGGGCACTGCAGTGCTTAGTGGAAATAATATCTACCGTGTGTTAATTAGTGACTTAATTTTACACGTGCCTATAATGGCAGATGTAGATATGATTGATAGGACTGCAGTAGTGCCATTTAAGGTTCCCTACCAGATCCAAGGAAACTCAACAAGTTTTTGGGAAAGAATCCAATCCCATTAGGAAGAACACCAGTTCCACAATCAATAAAGTTGCATACAGAACGTTGCATACAGAAGGAAGTTGATTCACCAAAGAGAGTGATGCGTACTGATGCACCACACGGCATCAGACAGAAGTAACTAAATGAGAACAGTCTAATAGTTACCTAGTGTTATATAATCTCGTGTAATAGAACACAAGACTTGCTACTTGAGGCTAGATAGTCACGAGGGAGGATCCAGTACAGTAACAATTAACAGTAGTAACTGTGTACACACTACAAAGGACTTGTGCAGTTTTTTTTAAGGAACGATAGGAACGGACATTGTGTAGAGTGCAACCGGTCCATGATTAACTGTTTATACCACCGGTGTCTATTTCGGATGTTCATGAAATGGGAATATCAGAGGTCTACAGAGGCAAATCAGTATCCAGCAGGATGGTTTCGGCGCTGGGTGAGAAGTACATGTTCTGACGTAACGTGCTGTGATCTATCCTTGCTGGGATCAGCTGACTGGGTTGTTGTCTGAGAGTCCGATTCTACACACTTTATAGAACACGTCACACATTTTCTTCACATACACGTCTCATATACGTTACACTTTTATTTTAATAAATTACTCTTTAGTAATTTTTAGAAGCAAGAGTTGTTGAGTATGTTGCGTTGGGAAGTATGAGAGGGGGGCATAGTACGACAGTGAGAGAGTGATAGGAAAAGGTGTCCATAGGCTGATGGAGTGTGTTGGACGGAAGCTGGTGGATTCTCCAGAATATTGAGAGGAAAAAAATATTATAATGTGGGTGTCGGGTCTCCTCACTCCAGGGACGACACTTTAAAGGAGGACACGACAGTTCCCTTCCATGCCATTACGCAAGACTATCAAGCGTTTTCTCTGGCTGTCTTCCTCTATCTCTCTTCCCACAAATCTTAACTGTTGTCACAGAATGTTCCAGTTTTTGTCTTCTTATAATGTGGCCAACCAACAAATGATGACTGCCTCTTTCTGATGTTTGTGATAAGTTGTCTTTGCAACTTAGCCTCCCTCAAAATGTCCAGCCTGCTCATTTTGGCTGTCTGGTGAATGTTCAGAATAATTCTATGAAACCATATTTCCACATCCGGTGTGCTGATGCTGAGGTAGAAGGTTCAACCCCTACACCGGTCAGTCGTACTAACATGTTGACTTTTCGTTCTTGATTTGGGGACGTAAATTACAGTGTGGGTTCGCCTGATGGCGAGGGACACTCGTAATATGGAAAGCTAATTCACACGCAAAATTCTGTTTAGTACTACTAGAAGTTGTGTGTATGGACTACGCTTGAGTTCAAAGTGAGCGAGCCAAACAAAATCATATTTATAAGACTTCTAGAGATGTTTATATCTGTTTATGTTTATATCTGTTTATGTTTATATCTGTTTACTAATTGTCCAGAAAAATCAAACAGAAACTGGCGAATTAATTCCAGTACTTTCCTCAATCATTAAGCGTAATGTGGCCATCTGGTTAGAGCTGGATCTGTTTTTGTCAGGCGTTCTATCTGTTCATGTTATCTGTACTATTGGTGGAGACTCTCATTACTATTGTTTATCAGTCCACGTGATTTATTATAATTTTCTGCAACTTTATTGTGATTTTGTATTTGTTTGGGGGTTTCCTTTGGCTTCTGCTATATCTGCATCACAAGCTAGGCCATATACAAAACATATTGTCTTGTATCCACCCTAACAGTTTCCAACTTCTTTATTAGCTTCTATGCATTTTTCGCGGGCTCTGCTTGCTTGTGTTCGCTGGCTGTGATCTCCAGCGCGAAGTCCTGTATGTCGGATGAAGACATTTGGTTGTCCAACATCAGTGTGATGTCATACCGGACCTGAGGGTTGCGTGAGTATCCGTTGTCCCATGTTTGGCTTATTGGTGTGCAGACTGATGGTTTCTCGCCGTACAGGCAGACACTCTCCGACTTCGGAGGAATCAACGATCCTACTGTCTTTAGCCAGGACCCCGAAGGGACCTGTTGCCAAGGACGCTCGGCGAGGACGCGTCAATAGGTCTTGGCCAGTACAGAACCCAGCACAAGTGCCTGGGAAACACCTTTGCGTCCCTCACGGGTTCTGACTTTAGTAGCTCTAGATTTGCTATTATTTAACTCTTTTTTAAAATGTGTTCCTTCCCTCTACATTAAGGGTTTTGGGTGTTATCCATACTGGATGATTTTGTTTTGTTTCCAAAGACTTCTTTACATGATACATTCCAAATGCTTTTAACCTGCTGCCAACAGTCTTCTGTACTCACCTTGTCAATTAACTGTTCAACTTATTAGAGACTGACTATAAATCATTCTTAGTTTCTTGATTTCTGATAAATTCTAAATTCAGAACAATGTATTACCTCAGTGAATTTAAGCACAGAAGTAACAAACAATATGTTGCACGGTTTATTGCCTGGCATATTTCTCTGACCACTTGCCAGGTGCATACTGCACATTTATACGTATATCATATGAAGTGAGTAAATGAATAATGTTTCAGCTCAAGTATTATTCATTTACTCAGTTCATACGATATATAACTCTGCAGTATGCAACTGACGAGATGCAGGGAAATCGTGCAACATATTGTTTATGGTTTCCATGTTTTCATTTCAAATTGTACTGAATTTCACTTTTATAAAATGTTATGTATCTCAGTTTCAACTAAATTTTACTTATCAGCAGATGCTGTTTTGAATCTTCCTGTGCGCCTCTAAACACTGTTACTTCATGCAAAGACGATCTAAATTTCTTGTAATACAAGTAAGATCAATTAGACATATTGTGTCATGGTTTGGTGATACACGATGCTTCGTGTATTCTATTAGGAGGAAAAACAATTCCTCCTGTAACATATTAATATACTGCCTTAACACTTTACATCCCACATTTTCTTTTAAAAACCTTATATCCCCCCCCCCCCCAAAAAAAAATACAGTCATACATACAAAATGCAATCATGCATGCAACTAACAGACAATCTTAGATCACCCGGACGCAACAATCAGATTAGCTATGTTTTAACCATGAATGTGAAGGGTGAGCAAGCCTGCTAATAATATACAAATCTATAAAATATTAACAGTTACTGCGAAAGTTAAAAGCATTGATATTTAGCACTGCAAGATATAATAAATTACAAACAGAAATTATGAGAAAATCAACAAGTCAACTTGATACTATCTTAGAAGTATTTCTTTCGTATTTAAGTTACGTCTGCGAGAATGTTGCAAAATTTAAATATGTATATTTATGACACACACAATCTCGTCAGTAATCTCTTAAATGCAGCCTCCTCGCATGCTGGAAGTTCTTGTCTTATATATAAATTGCGATCTCCGTCTGTCTGTCTGTCTGTATGTCTGTCTGTATGTCCGTATGTCCTTTATGCGCTCGCGAACGGCCCATCCGATTGAGATGAAATTTTCTACACGTCTTCCTTTCATTCCAGTGCAGCACACTGTCATATTTTTGTAGTGTGAAATCGGCTGCTTACCCAATATTATTTCATTTTTCACTTTTCATTATAATTTCATATATCTCAGGGGACTTAACTCTGTAAAAGTTATTTCAAGGGGCATAACTTTTCTGTATAACGTATAGTCATATTGTGGCATGGTTTTCAAAGATTTATAAACTCTGTGTCTATAGTTATGTACCGGCATATGAGTTATAATAAATAATGATACAATCTTTAAGGCATTTTCAAACTTTTCATAAAAATAATGCACAATGCATAACATTGTAACTCATCTTTTTATGCTTAAGAAGTTACTGTAGTCATGCAGGTGATTAGAAAGAGTTTTCATTAAAAATAATGGATGGTGTGTGGAAGGACATTCTTTAAGTTACTTTTTTTTTGTTGTATGAATTTAATGAGACGCTACCCTCCAGGAGCTGGGCAAAGCCACGCCGGGTCAGATAGATAGACAGACCCACCTTTTCGCTGCAGTTGTCTACAGGCATATGCGTTAAAATCCTCCTCCTCCTCTCCCCTCCTCCTCCTCCTACCCTCTTCCTCTTCCTCT
>OY992891.1:84814439-85015756 GCA_963921405.1 Cepaea hortensis
CCTGGATTTTTTCTCCGGGGCATGCCGGTGAGCTGGGGAATGAACAGGCGGACAGATTGGCTGGCTCTGCAAAACTTGATGGAGTATTGATACATGACAAGGCAGACGTGGTTGCAGCCTTGTGGGAGCACGTGTACACCTCGGATGAGCAAATGGATCATCATGGTCTGGCTAGAATGAGACAGCGAGGAGTGACGAGGGGATCTGGCCGACGCTCGACACTCAGAGGAAAGGCGAGACGGACATATAATCAGATTGCTACTGGAACTATTGGTGTTGGAACTCTTTGCTGGTTGCTGAGGATGGGGACGGAGCGCTTATGGGAATGCCCCGAATGCTGTGATGTCGGTTCCTAGATCAATCAATCAATCAGTCATAACTCAAGCATAGTCCATACACGTGCTACTACTGACCGATGTAGGGTCTGAACCCGTTACCTGAGCATCAGCATGCTGGGAGTTTAAGAGGAAACAATCTTATCCGTTCAGCCATGCGTGACCTCCGTGTTACAACGGTGATACCGTTGTTAGTGTGCTGCTTATCAGACTACACGCGATGGTTCAATTATCCGTAGTGTCCAAATGTGATTTTATTCCCAACCATCTATGGTTCTGTTGAAGGCCCAGTGTCTTTACATGGGCATCTGATTGTACTAATTTATTATTGCAAAGAATAAAGGCGTCGTAGGAGGGAGATATCCATCCCATCTCATGATAACATGACCAAATATATATGGACTAACATTTCACACCCCCCAGGCATTGAGTACCTTCTGCAGAATAACCTCTACCCTTCCCACTGATGCACAGACAATGGTACAGAGATACATTTTCAATGTGGAAACACTGCTCCAAAAAATCACAAGTAACCCAAAAACATGACATACAAAATCAGCTGTCATCCCATTTCCAATATGATATTAATTGACTGACCTTGAAAGCCGCAGAGGTGAAGTGATATACTTTCACATATACTGCGCCATGACATTCAACCAGTGTGACTTGTTCCTTCATTAATATTTTTCATTGACTTAAAGAATTGTGGGCTATTGCAAAAAAAAAAAAAAAAAAAAAAAAAAAAAAAAAAAACAAACAAACAAACAAAGAAAACCTCTCATCATATGTTTCTTCATCAACTTCGCTCCTCTTTTGAGGGAAGTGCAGCACATCTATAGTATGTCCAAATTTGTTTGCCTTCATTCACGATCAATTATTTTGAAAACTGTCTGTTGCATCGTTATGACATTTTTCCAGCCGTCTTGTTCAAAAACAACTTAAATCATTGAAAGCGGCGACATTCCTTTGATGTTTTGCTGAACAACTAGTGATTTCTCACTAAAAAGTTATGTTTACGGTAATGTGGACCTGCACATTCAGATGACACACAAAGGCGTATCCGGATTCGTATGGGAGTGGGTGCAATGAAAGAAGTAGCTTACAGGGTCGGCTGCATTGCACCGGGTTTTTATCCCATATGGCTCAGTTTCTTTCCGCAGCGCGGAAAGCGTCGCACAAAGCACGAACTCCGTAGCTCCAGCGACGACCCTCGGGAGTCTCCGAAAAAAATGCACTCGTGAAATGAAGGACGCGGCCCGGAATCGAACATACAACCTTCGGAGCCCGAGTCAGACGGCTTGACCACTTCACCACTGAGAATCCCGAGAGAGGTGCAATGTGTAATATTAGTAAAGACAGAGAATTTACAGACAGACAGACAGACAGACAGACAGACAGACAGACAGACAGACAGACAGACAGACAGACAGACAGACAGACAGACAGACAGGTAGTTAGGTAGGTAGGTAGGTAGGTAGACAGAAAGGTAGGTGGGTGGGTGGGTGGGTCGGTAGTAGTGTAGAAGTAGGAAACGACCTTGTTTTTTGAGGCTCTTATATAAATCAACCATTTATCGATCCTGATCCTCAAAGGGTGATAACTCTTCAGGTTTTTAAGTAGGCATGGGTCAGAGGTGATGTTGCGAAGTGACTCATCAGAGTGGGTGTGGTCTAGTGACTAATCAGAGTAGGCGTGGTCTACTGAGTCATCAGAGTAGGTACGACATAAAACATCAATAAAGAAAACAAACAAAAAGATAACATTTTCACCCGCATTTTATTAGTAGACAACATCTATTCGGTTACAACATCTATAGCTTGCCTCCTCCTCCTCAAAGGGCGATAACTCCTTTTTTAATAGGCGTGGTCTAGTGACTCATCAGAGGGGGTGATGTCAAGAGGTGGTCAAGAGGTGGTCAAGTAGTGGTCAAGTGACCCCTTAAATTGTCGGGGAAAGTGGGTGTAGTGAGTAGGTGATGATCGTAATGTGGTCAAGCAGTGGTCAAGTGGTGGTCAAGTAGTGGTCAAGTGGTGGTCAAGCTGTGGTCAAGCGATCAAGTGACCCCTTAAATTGTCAGGGAAAGTGGGTGTAGTAAGTTGGTGATGATCGTGAGGTGGTCAAGTAGTGGTCAAGGGGTGGTCAAGTGGTCTGGGGTGGTCAAGTGACCCCTTAAATTGTAGAGGAAGTTACGTGTAGTGACGTGGTGATGGTCAAGAGGTGGTCAAGTGGTGGTCAGGGTGTGGTCAAGTGGTGGTCAAGTAGTGGTCAGGTGGTCGAGTGACCACTTAAATTGTCGGGGAAAGTAGGTGTAGTGATGTGGTGATGATCATGAGGTGGTCAAGCGGTGGTCAAGAGGTGGTCGAGCGGTGGTCAAGTGGTCAAGTGACCCCATAAATTGTAGAGGAAGTTACGTGTAGTGACACGGTGATGATCAAGAGGTGGTCAAGCAGTGGTCATGTGGTGGTCAAGCGGTGGTTAAGTGGTCAAATAACCCTAAAATTGTAGAGGAGAGTGTGTCTTGTGATGCAGTGATGATCAAGAGGTGGTCAAGGAGTAGTCAAGGGGTGGTCAAGTGGTCAAGTTACCCCTTAAAATGATGGGGAGAGTACGTGTAGTGACACGATGATGATCAAGATGTGGTCAAGTGGTGGTCAAGCGGTGGTCAAGTGGTCGAATGACCACATAAATTGCAGAGGAGAGTAGGTGTAGTGACATGGTGATGATCAAGAGGTGGTCAAGTTGTTAGGTCTAGAGGTTGGGGTGTCTCAGTCATGAAGTATCAAACTGTCTGCTGTGGGAAGGATGGCGCTGATCAGGGCGAGTAGGTTCTAATACGTTTATCGCTATTGTCTACAATTGGCGTGGTTGTATAGTAATAATAGTAGAGTTGTTTCATAGTAATATTAGTCATCATCATCAAGGGCCATGTTAGGTGGTATTTGTAATGGTAGTAGTAGTAGTAGTAGTAGTAGTAGTAGTAGTAGTAGTAGTAGTAGTAGTAGTAGTAGTAGTAGTAGTAGTAGTAGTAGTAGTAGTAGTAGTAGTAGTAGTAGTAGTAGTAGTAGTAGTAGTAGTAGTAGTAGTAGTAGTAGTAGTAGTAGTAGTAGTAGTAGTAGTAGTAGTAGTAGTAGTAGTAGTAGTAGTAGTAGTAGTAGTAGTAGTAGTAGTAGTAGTAGTAGTAGTAGTAGTAGTAGTAGTAGTAGCAATACCAACAATAGTACTAATTATCATCATCATCACATGTCTTACCAACGGACGTATCACCCACACATTGCGATATCCAACACCATTGAACAATTCCGGGGTTGACTCACACTACAGAAATCCGCAATTAACGGCATTACCTTCATGTAATGTTGGTACTCATAGTACCAATAGCACCAGTAGTAATAGTCACCAACATCAGCAAGAGACTTATCGCCTGACATTGGTCAGTATGACACTCCATAAACTATGATCTCCGACACCATGGATACAAATAGTAATAATATTGGTAGTAGTAGTAGTAGTAGTAGTAGTAGTAGTAGTAGTAGTAGTAGTAGTAGTAGTAGTAGTAGTAGTAGTAGTAGTAGTAGTAGTAGTAGTGGTGGTGGTGGCGGCGGCGGCGGCGGCGGAGGTTGTGGTGGTGGTGGTGGTGGTGGTGGTGGTGGTGGTGGTGGTGGTGGTGGTGGTGGTGGTGGTGGTGGTGGTGGTGGTGGTGGTGGTGGTGGTGGTGGTGGTGGTGGTGGTGGTGGTGGTGGTGGTGGTAATTATAATAATAGTAGGAGTAGTAAAATAGCGAGGGTGCTTGTTGTTTCACTAAGTATTTGTATATCGTATGTAGTATAAAGCTAGTTTGTATTGTATGCCATGTAAGGTGTTACTGAAATATCTGTATTTTGTAGTTCTAAGAGGTGATGACGTCATAACCCACCACTCTATCATCTTATTGATAGTGTCTCCAGTGCGAAAAAGGCTCATTGTGAGATATCGATCATTTCTCAAAGCATCAGCATCCGGGGTGCATGCCCATTACGAGCAAACATCGATACGACACTTAAAAGGCAACGACAAGGCAAAATAGCGTCGAATACAGTATAACGTACAAAACTTATGAGGTCATCGGTTGTCCATTCCATCACGGTCGACAAATAGGCGCTCACAAACTTCACAATATGCTCACTCAAATAAACATATAGGATAATAAGGCACCGACCCAAACAAGGAAAACGGACAAAAACAATGTGGAAAAAAAAGACATAATCGTTAAAATGTAACACATACAAAGACAGATACAACAGTGACTAAAAAAAATAATAAAAATGACACGACAAAATAACACACACACACACACACACACACACACACACACACACACACACACACACACACACACACACACACACACACACACACACACACACAATGAAAACTGAAACAACCAATGAAAAATCGCTGACACGAACACTAGAAGCTGACACAAACACTAAACAAGGTACCTAAAGAAAAGCTAAACTTTGTTAACCAAAATGTGAAAGTAGGAAAATATGATACCCAAATGTAAAACAAATAGCAAGAGAGGAATAGCTCGTCCCACCTTATAAAAAGTAGGAAAATATGTCAACCAAATGGGAAAAAGTTAGGCCAAATACAAAAATATCTAACTCAAACTAATGAAAAGTAGGGAAACTTTGTTAACCAAAGGAGGGGAAAAACCTAGGTCAAGTAGGAAAATCTGTTACCCAAATGTGAAAAATGTTGGCCAAATACAGAAATAGTTCGTCCACACGTATGCAAACTAGGAAAATTTGTTAGTCGAACAGGATAAAATATTGCCCAAGTAGGGAAATTTGAGAGCCAAATGTGAAAAAAATATAATCCAAAGAGAGGAATATCTCGTTCCAACTTATAAAAAGAAGGACAATTCTCAACCAAATGAGAAAAAGTTAGACCAAGTAAAGTAACATCTCAACCAAACGTATGAAAAGTAGCAAATTTTGTTAGCCAAAGCGAAAAAACCTAGGTCAAGTAGGAAAATCTGTAAGCCAAATGTGAAAAAATGTCAGCCAAATACAGAAATACCTCGTCCACACTTATTAAAATTAGGAAAATTTGTTAGCCAAATAGTAAAAATATTGCCCAAGTAGGAAAATTTGATAGCCAATTGTGAAAAATATCACCCAAAGAGAGGAATAGCTCGGCCAGACTTATAAAAAGTAGGAGAACTATTTGCCAAATGGGAAAAAGTTAGGCCAAATACAGAAATATCTCAACCAAACATATAAAAGATAGGAAAATTGATAACTAAACGGGAAATATATTGACCAACTAGGGAAATGTGTTACTCAAAGAGGAAAAATAATGACCAAGTAACGAAATACATCACTCAAACTTATGAAAACTAGGAAACTTTGTTAGCCAAAGGGAAAAAAAACCTTGTTCAAGTAGGAAAATCTGTTAGCCAAATGTGAAAAATGTCGGCCAAATGCAGAAATAGTTCGGCCACACGTATGCAAACTAGGAAAAGTTGTTAGCCAGATAGGAAAAGTATTGGCCAAGTAAGAAAATTTGATAGCCAAATCTGAAAAAATATCAGCCAAAGAGAGAAATATCTCATCCAAACTTATAAAAAGAAGGAAAATTCTCAACCAAATGAGAAAAAGTTAGACCAAATATAGTAACATCTCAACCAACTTATGAAAACTAAGAAACTTTGTTAGCCAAAGAGAAAAAAAACTTGGTCAAGTAGGAAACTCTGTTACCCAAATGTGAAAAATGTCCACCAAGTACAGAAATAACTTGTCCACACTTATGAAAACTACGAAAATTTGTTACCCAAATATGAAAAATATTGCCCAAGTAGGAAAATTTGAAAGCCAAATGTGAAAAATATCACCCAAAGAGAGAAATATCTCGTCCAGACTTATAAAAAGTCAACCAAATGGGGTAAAGTTAGACCAAAACAGAAACATCTTAACCACATTTATAAAAAAGGAGGGGAAAATGTCGACCAAATACAGAAATAACTCAACCCAATTTATAAATATGGCAACCAAACTTATGAAACGTAGAAAAATGTGTTAACCAAAAGGGAAAATATGGTACACGTAACGAAATAGCTCATCCAAATTTATAAAAAGTAGGAAAATATGTCAACCAAACGCGAACAATGTCGGCCAAATACATAAATTTCTCAACCAAACGCATGAAAAGTAGGAACAATTTGTTACCCAAATAGGAAAAATATTGGTCAAGTAAAGAAATAGAGTGGCCAAACCTATAAAAACCTACCAACATTTGTTAACACAACTTGGCCACTTGTTCTTACAAACTTACTCGCTGGCTCAAACAATTTGGCCAATTGCTATTACAATCGGTCGACCTATCCTATCAACTCACACACTTACCATAACAACTGTCCCTTTTCCCCAACAACGTGTCCACCGACTCTCTCATATTATCGACTCGCCCTATCAACTTACCCACTGGCTCTAACAACTTCCCTATATAAACTCACAAAATTTTCACTTGTTATTACAACTTGTCGACAGCCTCGCCCAAATTACCACTTACTCTTACAAACTGTCCCAACTGCGCGCACAAAGGTGTCCACTTGTGATTTCACGGCCTCCTCACCACATAGATAAGTAGCCCTCATAAAATACAAATGTATCCCGCAAGTCATACAGAAGTGTCCCCCATATTGTCATCAAAAAATATTTGTTTGTGTAGGTAAGTTCATGTCTTTGGCAGTTCATATTTTGTAAATTCATTTCTTCAGCATAAGATTTGTGTAAGTTCACGCCCTCATCATAAATTTTGTTGTGTAAGTTCATGTCTTCGACAGTTCATGTTTTGCTAAGGCCTAGTTTTAGTGAAAATACAGAAGTCTATTGGCTAGAATTTCAACCTGAGTGGTCAATTACTAACACTGCCTGTGGACAGCTATTCTTACCCATGCGCTAAAGTTGAGAAAATGAACTTCCGTTGAATGGAAGCTACCGCAGACTTGAATTATTAACCCCCCCCCCCCCCCTGGAAGAAGTAGCGGCAGCTTAACCAGGAAAAGATCGAATTAGTTATCCCCCTTAGTCTGGGAATTATGAAAATATATGCTCACACAAACGATATTACTCATGGCGTCATATAAACAAAAATATAAACTGTCGGTCGGTGGGTCGGTCGGTGGGTCGGTCGGTGGGTCGGTCGGTCGGTCGGCCGGCCGGCAGGCAGACAGGCAGGCAGGCAGGAGATAGATAGATAGGTAGGTAAGTAGGTATGTAGATATATAGAGAGATAGAGAGATAGAGAGAGATAGAGAGAGATAGAGAGATAGATAGAGAGATAGATATAGATAGATAGATAGATAGATAGATAGATAGATAGATAGATAGATAGATAGATAGATAAAGATAGATAGATAGATAGATAGAGATAGATAGATAGATAGATAGATAGATAGATAGATAGATAGATAGATAGATAGATAGATAGATAGAGATAAATAAATAGATAGATAGATAGATAGATAGAATGAACGAACGAACGAACAAATAAATTTTATTTTCAAAGGGTTAAGAATTGGGCACGCAGGCCCGTCTGACATTCTGCCCTTCTATCACTCTCTTTCATACATTATTTCATTTACACATCATTCAAGGCTAACAAAGAACAGCAACAATATAAAAGATATGCATTATAAAGGCATGGGCAAAATGCGAATATCAAAATTACACGACACAGTAATATTAGATAATGGTCTGACACTTGTTATTAGCCATGTGGAATATACTGGCCTACAAAAAGGGGACTGGCTGTTATACTAGGGTTTTGTTATTATTATTATTATCTCTATTATTAAGGGGGAAGGTAATCCGTATTGAGATAGTGTTCGAATAATTTGCGATTATATGAATAGGGATTGGTGATGTCTTTGATTTCTTGTGGAAGATTGTTCCACAGCTGAGCTGCAGAGTACGTTAAGCTTGTTTTGTATAAGTCAATCCTAGGCTTCGGAATGTGTAGTATATTTAAACGTTTACTGTGTCTAGCATTATATTTAAACAATGGCCAAAGGTAATTTGGGGCATTCCGATGTAGGATTTTGTGAATTAGTTTAGCTTTATTGAAAAGCAGGCGTTTGCGGAATGGTAGTAACTGAAGGCGTTTATACAGGCTAGGATTGTCTGATAAATGTTCGCTATAAATTAGACTCATGGCCCGTTTCTGGCGTGAGTAAAGTCGCTTGGTGTTTGAATTAGAACAACCGTCCCAGATTGTGGAGCAGTAGTCAAAGTGTGTCTGTATATGAGAAGTATAGAATAGTTTCCTTGTGTCCTCATCAAGGTCGTTTTTAATTTTGGCGAGTTGGTAGACTTTTTTCGCTGTTTATTTAATGAGCGCTTGAACGTGGGAATTAAAGGTTAGGTTTCTATCAATGATTATGCCTAATGTTTTGTGCTCAATTACACTTTCTACTGGCATGTTATCGATGTGAAGTTGAAGTGATGTGTGTGAGCTTAGAGTCTGAAGTCTTTGTCTGGTTGTTAATAACATTGCTTTTGTTTTAGGGATGTTAATTTGCATACGGTTTGAATAGCTCCACCTAACTACATTATTTAATTCTTGTTGTAAAGACGACTTCAGTAAAATACAGTTTTCAGCGTTTGTGTACACTGTACAGTCATCTGCAAATAGATCGCAGGACGACGAAAGATGCAAAGGTAGATCGTTAATATATATGGCAAATAATAGTGGGCCAAGAATAGAGCCTTGCGGTACTCCAATATTGAAGGTAGTGGTTTGAGACAGAGATTTATTATGTGATACTACTTGCTTTCTGTTTGATAGAAAAGATGATATTAGAGTGACTACATTAGGGCCAATTTTCATTTTCTCAAGTTTTTAAATTAAAATAACATGGTCTATCATATCAAATGCTTTCTTGAAATCAATAAACACCGTTCCACATAGACTGTTGTTGTTTATATTCTGGTGCCAGTTTTCTATCATGTTTGTTAGGGCCGTATGGCAAGAATATTTTGGTCGAAATCCTGATTGGCTGTCAACAATAAGCTTGTTGCGGATTAATTACTGTAATGTTACTTTATGGATGTGTTTTTCTAGTGGCTTAGATAGTGATGATAGTAAGGAAATAGGTCTGTAATTGTTCGGGAGACCATTGTCCAATGAACCAGATTTAAGAAGAGGGTACACTTTAGCGATTTTGAGAGCTGATGGAAAGTGGCCTTTGTTGAGACAATGATTATATACATAGGTTAGTGATGTACAGATCACTAGCGCAGCATAACAGAGAATCCGGTTGCTGATTCCATCTAACCCAGATGAGGTTGTGTTTTTTAGGTTACTTAGGTAAGTGAATACTTCAGTGATTGTCATTAGCGGTATGTCGGAAAGAATATCGCGGGAGCATCTATTCTCGCAAAACAATGACAATAAAGATAAGTTGCAAGGAGAATTAAGTATTGAAGCCTTCAACTGGTAGATAGATAGATAGATAGATAGATAGATAGATAGATAGATAGATAGATAGATAGATAGATAGATAGATAGATAGATAGATAGATAGATAGATAGATATAGATATAGATAGATAGATAGACAGACAGACAGACAGACAGACAGACAGGGAGGCAGGCAGGCAGGCAGGCAGGCAGACAGACAGACAGACATATAGATAGATAGATAGATAGATAGATAGATAGATAGATAGATAGATAGATAGATAGATAGATATAGATATAGATAGATAGATAGACAGATAGACAGACAGACAGACAGACAGACAGACAGACAGACAGACAGACAGGCAGGCAGGCAGGTAGGCAGGCAGGCAGGCAGGCAGATAGATAGATAGATAGATAGATAGATAGATAGATAGATAGATAGATAGATAGATAGATAGATAGATAGATAGTTAGATAGATAGATAGATAGATAGATAGATAGATAGATAGATAGATAGATAGTTAGATAGATAGATAGATAGATAGATAGATAGATAGATAGATAGATAGATAGATAGATAGATAGATAGATAGATAGATCCCCGCCAGGAGCCGAGTCAGCTAGTTTATTTATATAATTACGTTTTATGAAAGAACCCCCATTTGAGACACCTCTGAACAAACCAATTTAACTTCGCCAAAACGAAACCCGCCAAATAATTTCGAAAAGAGAGGGGTGTGTCTTGCTGAAGCTGTAATACTCTTACAATGATGGCATGAATGCGGGAGCGGTAGATTATATACCGCATATAAGCAAACATTGAAATCTGCTGTACAATCTCCAGAACAAAAATGTTTTTGTTGGGTGGACATAATGATGAGGTTATATGCTAAATCTCATCATTTTCCGTCAGTTGGTTACTGAGATATGGAATTTTATATTGAGGCAACAAACAAAAAAACACACTATAGTTCTTACATCTTTGAGATCAGTGTGTCTGACTTCAACGTGCATTTGTGAAGGTTTGCTTCTTCTAACAGATTTCATTCAGGCTAACGGCTATATCTAACCATGGGTAAGTCTTCTTTCCTCACAATTTTACCAGAGCGGTGACCTTATAGCCTACTCTTTGTGATTTCCAACTGCCACGGGATTGTTAATGTGCACTTGCGCACGGGACCTCCGGTTTTTCGAACACTTATCCCAGAAAGCAAGGTATCTGATCTTACTACTCAAGAGACCAGAGAGACTTGTGACATCTTTAGACGGCCTTTGGTTCTTGGGAAAATGTCAAAACCGTGTGTTGAGAGCAAACCCAGTACATTCTAAGATACACGCAGGCATCATAAACTCTTAGCTACGACTCCCCTAATTAGGAACTGAATGAAGTTAGCTTGGCTGCTATGCTAGCAATGCTATATATTATCCAATATGCCACAATGGTTAGCTGGAAACTGTGGCACAGACTGAAAATTGTTTCGTTTAGTGATGCATAATAAATACAAGGAGAGTCTCCGCAGCGCAATGTTCAAGCTGTGGGTCTCACGCTCTGAATGTTGTGAGTTCATTTCTCGAACTGCATCGTTCAGACCACAAGTGCAGTTTTTTTCTGGTGACCCTTTGGAGGATCATTGCTAGACCTCTCGCAGGTGGTTAAGTGATCACCTCGCAGGTGGCTAGCCATTTGCAGGGACAGACCATATGCCCAATTTGCCGTAACAGAATCCTTATCATATGCTTAACATGAGTGAGGTCATGAAATACAGTTGTTTGCATTCTTGACCGAGAGTTCTTGATTAAACACAAATAGTTTTTTTTAAATTTTATTTAAAATCATAAACTTTGATCTAAGAATTCCATTCCATTCTATAATCACCCCTACCCTATTCAACCTCAGAAGAGAAATTATAATAGGGTCAATTGCCTGGCTCAGATTAATAATCCTGTGACGAGTCAGTCAAAATTGATAGGGCTTGTCCAAAGTGGGTAATATTTAAGAATTTGGATTTTGATTATACCACTACCCTGCCCGGTTCAACTTCAAAGAGAAATTATATTAGGGCCCATCCCTGGCTCAGATTAATAATCCTGTGACTGAATCAGCCACAAATAGCGGCTGACCATTGTTGCTCCCAGGCAGGATATTAATGTGAAGGTGATTGTTGTCCAAAAATCATCGTTACTCGTGTTTAATCAAGTGCTCTCAGTCAAGAGAAATGAATAAAGTAAGGAAGCTGAGTGTCACAGTGTCCACACACAACATTAGCATATTTCATTTTTATTTGTTACAGAAAAAAAAAACATCACTAGAAAATAGATAAAAAATTGATATGAAATGGGGTGCTGCCATAACAATTACTAGATAAATATATTCTCTACATCTGATGTCTGGGATGTTCTTACATTCTGGCATTAGAACGTACTATAAGGAGGCATAGCTATATACAACAGTTATGGTGATTGCAGTATATATAAAATGACTGGATTCTATATTGAATCAATTATGAGAACAATAAAGGTGGAAACAAACATTGAATACTGACCATCTATGACGGAACCAGTAAAATGTATACTTTGGAAATATATGTAAAAATAAAATGGTACACAGACAAATAAAGAAGAATACCGCATTGGGTGAATGGTGAAATTGAAATAGAATATGAAAGCAACAGAAAGATGAAAACAGAATTAATTTTACGTAACTACTGAGAGAAACTATTACAATGTGTTGAAATAAATGCTGGTGAGAGTGAGAGCGTAGGAAAGAAAGAAAAATACAGAGAGAGGGATGAGAGAGAGAGAGAGAGAGAGAGAGAGAGAGAGAGAGAGAGAGAGAGAGAGAGAAAGAGAGAGAGAGAGAGAGTGAGAGAGAGAGAGAGAGAGAGAGAGAGAGCATGTGTTCTGACAGGGAGTGTATTATTTTATAATATAATTAATATATATTTCAAATTATAATTAAAATCTACAGTGCATTTCTTACATGACCAAACGTTTCAACTATGTTCTTCTAAAATTATTTGACAGTGGGAGGTTTAAACTGAGAGATTAGCGACTTTAAAAAAAATGTTAATTCGTAAAGTTCAAATGTCTCGAAATAATGAAAAACAAAAATGACCACAAAGTCAATAACTAGTATATCATAATGAATGAACAGTATAGTAAATGCAACTAATATTGATACGTATACAATGTTTCAGTTGTTAAATACAAAATAACATGAACACCGTACATTGTGTGCACTGGTCATACTGAATGTTATGAGTTAGTAAAAGTAGAGATTAATAATATAAAATACTAGCTGACCCTGCCCGGCTTCGCCCAGACCCTGGTGGGGAGCATCTCATTTAATTCATATAAGTAGTCATATAAGTTCTCGTTCCCGTTACCGACTGTCTGTCTGTCTGTCTGTCTGTCTGTCTGTCTGTCTGTCTGTCTGTCTGTCTGTCTGTCTGTCTGTCTGTCTGTCTGTCTGTCTGTCTGACCCGGCCCGGCATTGCCCAGCTCCTGGTGTGGAGCATCTCATTTAATTCATATAAGTAGTCATATAAGTTCCCGTTCCCGACTGTCTATCTGTCTGTCTATCTGTCTGTCTATCTGTCTGCCTGACCCTGCCCGGCTTCGCCCAGTCCCTGGTGGGAAGCATCTCATTTAATTCATATAAGTAGTCATATAAGTTCCCGTTCCCGTTACCGACTATCTGTCTGTCTGTCTGTCTGTCTGTCTGTCTGACCCGGCCCGACATCGCCCAGCTCCTGGTGTGAAGCATCTCATTTAATTTATATAAGTAGTCATATAAGTTCCTGTTCCCGACTGTCTATCTGTCTGTCTGTCTGTCTATCTGTCTGCCTGACCCTGTCCGGCTTCATTAAATTCATACCAAAAAAAAAATGTAACTTAAAAGAACGTTCTACCACACACCATCCATTATTTTTAATGAAAACTCTTTCTAATCACCTGCATGACTACAGTAACTTCTTAAGCAAAAAAAGATGAGTTACAATGTTATGCATTGTGCATCATTTTTATGAAAACTTTGAAAATGCCTTACAGATTGTATCATTATTTATTATAACTCATATGCCGGTACATAACTATGGACAAAGAGTTTATAAATCTTTGAAAACGATGCCACAATATGACTATAAGTTATACAGAAAAGTTATGCCCCTTGAAATAACTTTTACAGAGTTAGGTCCCCTGAGATATATGAAATTATGATGAAAAATGAAAAATGAAATAATACTGAGTAAGCAGGCGATTTCACACTAACAAAATATCACAGTTGACAGCTCTGGAATGAAAGGAAGGCGTGTAGAAAATTTCATCTCAATCGGATGGGCCGTTCGCGAACGGATAAAGGACATACATAGATACAGAGATACAGAGATACATAAATACGCACATCCTAATTTATATATAAGATATGGCATTGGTTAAAACAGACTTAAAATTACAGACATCATAAAACTCATAAAAGTCTTGGAACATAATATAACACAATTGCAGTGTGTAAAAATGATTAGCATTGTGCATGCTGGAAAACACAGTACTTGTGAATCAAGGAAAACAAAAGAGACTATGGAACAAATAAGAACAGCAATTTGAATAAATCCAACAATAGAGACAGGCAAACTGTAGGACTGTGTTTGCAGTTGACAAATACATAGAATTATAATGAGAAAAAACACATCTCTTCAAAATGAAAATGACAAACTGTAACTACGTCTTTATAACACTAATAATGGCAGTTATTTAAAAAGTATAAGATTTTGGGCAGTTAAACAACTTTTGGCATCAAATATTTTAAAATTGGGACAAAACAAACTTTAAGTTCCCTGTTAGAGGTGCACAGTTTGGCAAAAAATATTTTTGGCAGGACATGTGTCAATGGTGTCAACTAAAATTTATCTAGCTTAACACGCAGATGAAAGAATGGTTACCAAATGTTTTGAAATCCTGCCATGCTTTATATCCATCCATTCATCATGTGCCATACCGATAAGCATGGGCGGTCATGTTCTGCCATCTCACTCGATCACCAGAGTCTTGGATCAGTTCCGTGTTCCTGTCTCGACCATGCCACGTGGCCAAGCCATCCAAGTATTTACTTCTCTGTCTTCCCCTTGGTCTCTTCCCTTCGATCTTGCCAGTTGTCACCAAGTTCTCCAAGTAATTTCTTCTCATAACATGCCCAAAAAATTTAGACTGTCTACGTCTAATGACTCTAATCAGTTTACTATCTTCATTTGTTTCTTGAAGGACTTGCTCATTGGTTTTTCTGTCTGTCCATGGTATTCTTTGCATTTTCCTCAGAAACCACATTTCCACAGCCATCAATTGTTTTTCAGCTTGACTGCTTATTGTCCACATTTCACATCCATACACAAGTATAGGTTCTATGTAGCACTTCAATACCCTTTTTCTCCTTTCAATTGATATCTTTTTATTGGTCAGTATGTTTTTCATCTTGCAAAAGGCTACGTTCGCAATGGCAATTCTTGTTCTAATCTCTTCAAGGCATCTCCCATCATATGTTATGACTGTGCCGAGATAACTGTATCGATTCACTTGCTTAAGAATATGCCCATTTACTTGTATATCACATTGTGGAATTTCATTCTTCCCAGTGACGACCATAATCTGTGTCTTCTTAATATTCAGATCTAACCCTAGTTGTTCACTGTGTGCAACAACCGCATCTACTAAATTTTGCAGGTCCTTTTAATTGTCTTCAATCATGATTATATCATCTGCATATCTAATGTTATTGATGTATCGTCCCCCAATGTTGATTCCTTCCATATCTTCTATATCTCTGAAAATATTTTCACTGTACAGGGAAAAAAGATGCTTTATATACATTGCATATAACAAATCAAAATAAACAATAGCTTATCAAATGATCTTTCAGATCATTGTCATAAATCGGGGTGCCCCACCGGCTAGATGAAAATATTATTCACTGGCGAGCAACCCTAAATAGTCAGAAACTGACTAGGGACAAAATCTATATGGCTGAACTACATATTAAGCCCTGAATATCCAACGTACAGCTCTAAGTGGCTCGTTACAAAATGAAATGAACTGTGCTGAATATTCGCCAAGGAATGGGAAAGAGAAGGTTAGCTAAGATAGATGTTTAAGTCTAAATATATTAGTATAGACGACTATCTCAGTACAGGTTTTTCTCCCTGACTGCTCCCTTCCTTGGTGTGTAAGTGAACCCCCACCAATGTACACAACAACACGTATGCACAATTGGAATAAAAATATAACGAGAGAACTATGAGTTACAATACTACAACATTTATTTACTAATCATAGACATCTGATGGTTTTCAATATGGGGATGATGAAATCATATAACATATTGTGATGAAAAACATTACGTAACTTTACTTGTTACTTCATCTATCTGGAACTGTGGTCCAGATCCCCACTCTCCAGTAGACTCACAAAAGAAACAGCTTGCCAGTATTCTGACGATCCTGTCAGTCCTGACACTCCTAGTCAGTATTCTCTAGTCTTGAGATCTATAACATAGGTGCTCCTTGTGAGAGCTTGAAAGAAAGTCAAGAATGTGTTATATCAGTTCTACATCAGCGCAATCCTAATTAAAACATATCATAACACAAACATATACAATGACCAGTCTGGCCAAGTTTATCTTCCAGTTCTACTGTGTTCACCATCCTCCTTCTCCCTACTGTCTTTAGTCTGGGACGGGCTTTTCAATTGTCTCACACGCCTGTAATGATTACATTTCTGCCGCCCCAAGTCCATGTCGCTAATACAGACATTCTGTGTCATACAGCCGCTCCGTCCAAAGTTGGGTTAGCAGCTCACAGGGTCGGTAATGGTATTATAATAATGCCTGATCATCCGGGCTTACAAGCCGGGACCAGTAGCTGTGCCAGACTTCCGTGAATTACCCTCCACCATATGATGAAAAAAGTTTAGCACCATATACCCCATAACACTTGTGGGTAATGTCTGTACCATTACACCTCTGCTACAAATGCAATCGATGGTTAGTGTGCCAATGCGCACACCATAATATAACACTTCATATTGGTAGGCTTGCATATGACAAATCAATATACCAAACATCCAATACACATAAACATATTGATTAAACTAGACATATTATGATATTTTAACATCATAGCATAATGCACTAGTTAGTTTATGAAATTACACATACATACATCCAACATATCCGTAAACATTATATTACTTCAAGATGGACATCTAATGATACTCAGCATAATAGCATCAGGCATTATTAATGAGTACTAATATTGTATAGCTACAAAATGAGATATACAACAAGTCTAATTGAAGTTACCACTTAGTTACTGCTGTTGTAAGAATTAAATAAATAGTCAGTTGACTATAATCTGTACAACAAATGCACACACCAAAACGAGACTAGTCTAGTTTAGAAAGAGATGGCAAGCATCTGCTACGACACCTCAAGTATATCTAGACAAGACCTGCCTTCCATAAGTTTCTACTTCTCAGAAGAGTAGCACTTACAGCACAATGATATTGAACACAGAACTCAGAAAGAACACTCAAGTAACCTATGACAATGATAGTTCTTGCAATAACCTAGATCAGATATAGACTGAATATCACTAACTAAGAAATAACTTTTGTAGTGAAATCTAACATAATAATCATGCATATGACTACAGAACATTGAGATAGTTCCTACCTGTTCTGAAGTCAGACTTAATCTAAAAGGAAAAGGTCTATTGTGGGTTTTTATACCTAGCCTAGCAGTAGACACTTATCTCCCAGGAATTCCATTCCTAAATTCTTCTTATCTCCTCCTGACGTTAATTGCAATTAACTCCAAGTCTGTCCAGTCATAAAAATTCTTTCTGCATGCACACTAGCCTTCACACCTGTGGGTCTGACAATTATTAGCCCACTGAGTCTTATCAGTGATTTCACACCTTGCGCCTCTAGTCTCTACCAGATGGGGTCAGCCATCGCGGTTGGGCGATTTCCTAGCTATTCTTATCAGGCGTCATGTCAAGGGAACAATTAGGTTCTCATGGTCAACAGCCAGTTTACAACTCTGTTGGTAAACCAGGTTTGCTTGCGTCATGCCTGGTTGGTTTTAATTACTATTCAGTCCCCTGAGTCTGCCCTCCCGTCTGGCTGGATTGATAACCTCTGGGGGTGACCGGTACTGGTGTCAAATTAACTTCCCAAATAGAAAGCCATTCCTGGTGGTTTGTTTACTTGCAGGTTTTGGAAGCTTACGTCAAGACAGTATAGCCTTGGATAGAGAGAAAACAGTTTTGTTCGTCTGTTGATCCTCTACATGGCCCATCAAAAGTGAACCGAAAATTGTTCTGGGAAGTTAAGGCTGCCAATTCGTGACAATCATAACAATCTGTCTCATCACCCCTCGTTTTATTTCAGCAGCATTATACAGATTTAAAATAAAACAATCTAAGCTATTTCAGACAACACAAATTACATACTGTATAACTGTACAATTACTAACACTATCATTAACACAAAGCAAATGCGAACACAGAATGACCCTGCTATTTGTCATCAGTAACAAACGGACACATATGCTATCATGAAATGTGAGCATGAAATTGTATACTGATGACAAACAATACTGCAAAATAGCATACAAAAGATACAACAATGTACCATACATCTCTGTAATGATTACAGCAACTTGCAGTTGTTCCCTCTGGCCACTGGACTGGAATCTGCTAAATATGAAATACCCGAAACCTCTTGCGGGAACACAACAAACCTGTCTTAATCAGTCCATGCGCGCTATTCTGAATTATGATATTGGTACATCCTAATACGCCTCTTTGCAGACATAGTTCCGGAGAAAAGCCTCTCTTCAGGTCCAGAGAAAAGTATCTACACCTATCAGACTCCCGTAGATGTAGGCCCTTTTCAGAGCTCTGACAACCTGACTGTCAATGCATCAGACTTTACAACTCAGCCTTCCAACCAACCAGTCAACCAACCAACTTGCAGCTGTCGAATAAATGCCAAAATAAAAGCTACATGGGTAAACATACTCAGTATTTTGACAATAAATGAGATATTCAACCTAAGTAAAGACTACATTCAATTCTATTAGAGATTATATAGAGTAACTCTTATATGGAGGCTCCGTGGCGAAGTAGTCAAGCCGTTTGTCTCAGTTCGATTCCGGGCCGCATCCTTTGGTTCACGAGTGAGATTTTTCGGAGACTCCTGTGGGTCGTCGCTAGAGCTACGGAGTTCGCGCGTAGTGCAACGCTTTCGGCGCTGCGGAAAGAGACAGAGTCATATGGGATAAAGCCCGGTGCAATGAAGTCGACACTGTCGACTTTTAAGCGACTTTTTTAATTAGAGATTTGTCAATTCAAAAATATATACCCCACTGATAAACGCCAGCAATATTAGAATAATGAAATATGCATATGAGATCGCGAATTTGGCGTTTTCATCTGTTTGTACATTTCAGTTAAACTATTTGAATAAGACAATTCTGGTGTGGTTATATGTGGATATAACCACTGCAATGTTTGAAAAACAAGGCTCGTTCTGAATGTTTATGCACGTTTCTTACATTGAGAATCATACAACTCATAAATAAAACCATACAAAGGAATGTTAAAGGGTTGTCCCTATAGGTTAGTAAAACATCACAGTAGAATTATAGCAATCTATATATGTTATGAACAAGAGAGGGGGGCATCACTGCGCACGACACAAGTGAGAAGGAATGGCAATCAATGGATGGAAAGATAAAGCGCTATGTGCCCAGTAGTAAAGGACAGCGTTTGGTCATAGCCTATGCTGATAGTACTCATAATGGCTTACTACAGAATGCTGGGCTCGTGTTCGTATAAAAACATACAGACAATAGGGATTATCATAATGAGATGAATGGTAATGTATTTAGAGATTGGCTCGAGAATATAGTACTTCCATCCCTTGATAGACCGTCTTGTCTAATGATGGACAATGCATCATATCACAATGTTGTTGCCCAAGAAAACAAAATACCTACGGCATCGAGCACAACGGAAGCAATAAAGATATAGCTCCGAAGGGAAAATATACCATTTCCAGAAACATATTTCAAGCTAAAGTTGTTGTCCCTTGTAAAACAGGCGCAAAAAAGCAAGAAATTTCAAATCGATAAGTTGATAGAAGAGCATGGCCATAGGTGCTTGAGACTTCCGCCGTATCATTCTCATTTAAACCCTATAGAACTTGTGTGGGCTAAAATTAAAGGACAAGTGGCAGCTGCCAATACTACATTCAAATTGTCTGACGTCAAGATACTAACCCAGTCCGCGCTATTAAATATTGATAGAAGTTACTGGAAAAACTGTGAGGACCATGTGTTGAAAGAGGAAGAGGGCTATTGAAGAAAGGATGGATTGAATTTTATGCAACCGAGAGCAATCATCAACCTACTGGAATCGTCCGACACAGATTAAGGTCTGAGCAGATCGCAGACTTTAATCCACGTGACACCAACTGGGATATTTTGCTACAAATATTCAGAAGAATTGCAGGCCCTAAACATTTCAGCATCAGCATAATGTCAATGGCAACAGTTTGTATTCCACAGTGATGAATTTTCAATTCCGCAAGCCCTCAGCGGTGACAAACAACTGTACTGAAACACACACACACACACACACACACACACACACACACACACACACACACACACACACACACACACACTAAACGCATTGAATACCAACAGAAGAGTAATATTGCGGTGGAAACTGACATATTGTGGTATAACAAGAAACGTGAGAGCAAACACGTTGTCAAATAAGGGGACAACACACGTGCATACGAATCTATATCTATAAAACAGAGTGTATGTTTGTGGGTATTTATGTATTGGATGCGTTCGATAACGGTACATCCGATTGAGATGAAATTTTCTACACGTCTTCCTTTCATTCCTGTGCAACCGACTATAATAATTTCTTAATGTAAAATCTTCTACTTATTTAATAACATTTACTTTTCCATTTTCATTATATAATGTCTATATAGCAGGGGGACTTCACTCTAGAAAAGTTATTTCAAGGGGCATAACTTTTAATAACATTTCTATATACTTTATAGTCATATTGTTGGACTTACTTGCACTATTGTTAAACTCTTTGTCTATAGTTATTATCAGGCATATGAGTTATAATAAATAATGATACAATCTTTAAGGCATTTTCAAAGTTTGCATAAAAATAATGCATAATGCATAACATTGTAACCCATCTTTTTCTACAGTTTTCATTGAATGGTGTGTGGAAGGACATTCTTTTAAGTTACTGTGCGTCAGGAGCTGGGCGAAACCACGCCGGGTCAGATAGATAGACAGATAGTCGGGAACGGAAGCTTATTTGACTACTTATATGAATTAAATGACATCCACCCCACCAGGGACTGGGTGAAGCCGGGCCGGGTCAGACAGACAGATAGACAGACAGACAGTCGGGAACGGGAGAGCTTATATGACTACGTATATGAATTAAATTAGATGCTCCCCACCAGGGACTGGGTGAAGCCGGGCCGGGACAGACAGACAGACAGATAGACAGACAAACAGATAGTCGGGAACGGGAGAGCTTATATGACTACGTATATGAATTAAATGAGATGCTCCCCACCAGGGACTGGGTGAAGCCGGGCCCGGTCAGACAGACAGACAGATAGTCGGTAACGGGAGAGCTTATATGACTACTTATATGAATTAAATGAGATGCTCCCCACCAGGGACTGGGTGAAGCCGGGCCGGGCCAGCCAGACAGACAGACAAACAAGCAGACAGACAGACTGATAGATAGATAGATCCCCTCCAGGGCCTGGGCGAAGCCGGGCCGGGTCAGCTAGTCAATCTATAAACTTCAATGAAAAGAGGACCAACATCTTGGTCGTTAAGAAGAAAGTCCACTACAGAGACACTGACATCTATTTTTATAGTGCAAAACAGGTAATCATGTTCCGTCTCTGAACGGTAAACAGCAGAGTAGACAATCTTTCACGAAGACTCAAAGCGGATCTGTCACCCATGTGTACGTGTGAAGAAACTACACAGACAGCTGAACAGATCCTTAAAAATGGAAACATGATGACTAAATTGCGGTATCATTTCTGGTCACTCCATACGCACATTAACGCACACCTATTTGGAAGCTTTCACGAACTCAATATAAAAAGCTAACATGAATACTTGTGTACACATTATTAACCAGCAGCTGAAGAAACAAGAAGGAAATGAAAAATAAGGTAAGAAATATATTCCTTCTACTTTCCTGTCAATTTACAAATTATTTACCCCATGCCTATGTAAATTCTGTCTTTACTAATATTACACATTGCACCCCTCTCGGGATTCTCTGTGGCGAAGTGGTCAAGCCGTCTGATTCGGGCTCCGAAGGTTGTATGTTCGATTCCGGGCCGCGTCCTTCATTTCACGAGTGCATTTTTTCGGAGAGTCCCGAGGGTCGTCGCTGGAGGTACGGAGTTCGCGCTTTGTGCGATGCTTTCCGAGCTGCGGAAAGAAACTGAGTCATATGGGATAAAAATCCGGTGCAATGCAGCCGACCCTGTCGATTTTAAGCTACATCTTTCATTGCACCCACTCCTATACGAATCCTGAGGAATAATCTTCTATACGAATCCTGAGGAATAATCTTCACAAGTGAATCGGTACAAATATCTCGGAACAGTCATAACATCTGATGAGAGGTGCCTTGAAGAAATTAGAACAAGAATTGTCATTGCGAAGGTAACCTTTTGCAAGATGAAAATCATATTGACCAATAAAATGATACAAATTAAAACGAGAAAAAGCGTGTCAAAGTGCTATATAGAACCTGTACTTTTGTATGGATGTGAAGCGTGGACAATGAGCAGACAAGCTGAAAAACATCTGATGGATGTGGAAATGTGGTTTCTGAGGAAAATGCAAAGAAAATTCAATGACCAAGTACTACAGGAGACAAACGAAAATCGTAAATTGATTAGAGAAATTAGACGTAGACAGTCAAATTTTTTTGGACATGTTATGAGAAGAAATGGATTGGAGAACTTAGTGACAACTGGCAAGATCGAAGGGAACAGACCAAGAGGAAGACCGAGAGGAAAATACCTGGATGGCTTGGCCACATGGCATGGACGAGACAGGAACACTGAGCTGATCCACGACACTGGTGATCGAGTGAAATGGCGAGTCATGACCGCCCACGCTTTCCGGCATGGCACATGATTGATTGACTACTGTGTTGGCCGTATGGTTAGTGTGCTTGTCTGCCAAGACAAATATATCGGGTTCAGTCCATGGTAGAGACAGGATTATTTGTCCTGAACCGTAGGCTCGGACGCCATGAAACATTATAGATGACGTATCTATCTGATGGTCTTTTCTCCAACATGTGACATGTTGACTAAGGCTCCATCTTTCAACAGTTTTATTGCAAATGTAGACACATCATCATCAACACCACAAGCTAGAACCACGTATGTCTTCACATGAAAGCACCCACTGCTCTCACCCCTTACCCGGGACACAGAAAAAGACGTGATGTTTACTTGAAAAACAGAAACACATTTAATTAGTTATATTCAAACCAGGCATGCAATTGCTGGTGATGGCTGTGGTGCCGTGGCCAGCACGCCTGTCTGGCGACCAGGTCAAGGTTTGGATCCCTCTCGAGCAGGGATGGTTCACAAACTCACCTGGGCTCCCAGGTCCAGACTACCATGAGTACCAAGAAACATGATGGAAAGTAAAGGCTTCCGTCGCGATACTGATGACATCACCCAGTGCGTACCGACTGCTGTAAACAGATAAGGGTTAGCACCATATAGTGATATACTAAATACGCCTTAAGGCGAGCAAAGAATATTTATAGATGTTTTCAAATCCACCAACAAGTGTTGCATGCATGATACGCAGGCTTGTCCATGGGAATGGGGTAGCAACTTGATCTACGTCAGAGCTACCCTTATTTTTTAAAACCCTTTTAAAGCCTTTTATCCTTCATTTTTCTTTATATACTTGTATCAATTCTTTATCTTGTACTGGGACACCGGATAAATTAATAAATGCGCGCATGTGCGCTGCTAGTCAGCCATTGTTCCTGTAGTTGTTGATTCGCGTCTTTGGCGATTTGTAAATACGAAGCTAGTTTTAATCTGCTGTAATGGAAGTTGTTTTGTTGCTGAATTTCGGTATTGTTGTTTGGTTGAATATTAGGTACTATATTTATATGTATAAATATATAGTAGTTCTAATTTCAAATAATTTGTAAAGGCAGTCACTTGAAGTCACAGTGTTACTGAGTGTAGTCTGTGTAAGTCTACGGTACCCCAAAATGGCCAACCAAAAATATGAGTTAGTTCCAGGATCTTACTAAAATTATTGTTGCTAAGATGTTGAGTAGGGGAGAATGCCACTTGATTGGTGTTTGTCAAAGACTTGAGAGGAAGCTCTAAGCTCTGAGGGAGCTAAAACAGAGCTTATTAGGGGACAGGTGACGTAATAGGACAGGAGACCAGACAGGAGAGACACCAACGCTATAAATAGCTATAATGGGACACACTTGTGTCAACAAGAAGGGCAACCAGTGCAATTGAGCTGGTGTTACCCAAGAACCGGAGAAACCTAGCTCACGAGGTGAGGACCAGGTAACTGTGCTCAACACAGCCCAGGGCCCAGCACGTAAACCAAACATTGCACGCTGAGCTGAATTGTTAGTCGCTGAACACGCCATGCTCAGCGAGCTCAGACAGGACCAAGACGGCGTCGGAATCAGACGTGTATTCCGCTAGGAAGATTTTGTAGTTATAAAGGACAGTATAATAGTATAATAGCCTAGCTTAGCTTCAGTGATTATAATAGTTATATCATCCTCTCATCCCATCTATCATCATCACATTGTAAGATGTTTAATACCGTTGTGGTATTCCGCTCGTGGAGCCTTTGTATAATCTGCTCCGAATAAAAATGTATCCTTTTGCAAACGAGACGAGTTATCACTTTCGTTTAGTGCAAAAGAAGAGAATCCGTGTATGCCTGTCGCAAGTAGGTTGCTGACAGGCAGGATACTATTTGGTGTCAGAAGTCCTAGAACCAACGCTGATTAACAACACTGAGCTGACACCAGGACGCGATCTGACACCAAGATACCATACATTTGGTGTCAGAAATACCTGAACAACCGCTCACTACCAATAAGATACCATTTGGTGTAATAAGACCATGAACTACCGCTCACTACCATTAGCCACCATTTTGGCGCATTTTGAATAGCATTTGTTAAAATACCATTGCTGTGTTAGTTTCAACCACCACGCATTGCGATTAGCCAAGATACCACGTGATCAGTTCTCGTGGGGCATGAATCACCGCTAAAGTTGTGCTAGTTAATTGAACGTAGCGGTGATAAAAATAGCAATGTATTGTGTGATGAAAGGTATCATTAGCATATGATTTATAGAAATTATTTAAAGAAAATTGTGTGAAACATAAACTGATTGTGTACAAATTGAAAGGTTAATCATCATGTGTTCGATACTATCAGAATGTCAACACCTATAACAATCACGTTAGTATGTGCGCAAAAACAAATTGTTTTCTCACAACATTAGTAAATTAGAAGTTAAGCTAGAATCGTAGAGCGCAGCCAGTCAGAAACGAAAAGGGAAGACAAGACGACATTGACAGTCATTGACGTTCATTCAGACTATCATACAATCATATCATCTACATTAATCATCATCATTTATGACACATTTGAACTTTGCCATTTGTTGAAACATTGTTATCTCAATTAACCACATGTATAACACATTACATGCATGTTTCTAAAATTTTGATGTTCTAATAAACAGAAACATCAGTATAAATTCGAGGTGATTAGTCGTTTGTACGGAAGGACAGCGGCGAAACATCCCTAGGGCCATATTTTGCTACAAGATTAGATGAGTATATTTTTCTCTAATTTGCATATGCACCCTTAACTTTGCACTCTTTTTCAGCAAATCTTGTAAATATTTAACATACGAGAATTGTGAAATTGTATTTTGGAAAATATTTTGCGATAAATTGTCTGATAACATAAAGCCATAATGCCATTATTGAATGACTTCATCCAGGCTGGTAAACAACCAGAGTATACTGGAGACAAACTAGAGAAATAGGCAAATGAAAGATACAAAGAAGAAACAGACAATGTGAGAGATGAAAGAGCAAGAGAAAGGCAACATCAAAAAGAAATGAAGGAGTTGGAAGAAACCACTAAACAGAAGGAATTGGAAATAAGACAGAAGCAGATAGAGGTGGAGTCACAAACGAAGTTAACGATGAAAGAAATGGAGAATGGCTCCAACACCCAGATAGCCTCTACGAAGCTGAAAAGCCAAGAACAGAATAAATTTTCCAAATATAAAGGGCTGATCAAGCCATACAGTCAAGGCGATTCAATATCAGCTTGGACTGAGAATGTAGAATTTCAACTGAGAACTCAGAAAATACCATTAGATGATTGGGCAATGATCTACATGAGAAACCTCAGTGGGGAGCCATTAAAGGTCATAGAATCAATACCATCAGAACTAAGAGGTAACTATCAGTACATTCATGATAGAATTATGCAGCATTTTTTGCTCGATGTTCCTGGATATCGGATCCAGTATTCACAGATAAAGCCTAAGCCAACAGAAACGTTCTTAGATTATGTTTCAAACTTAAATATTGAGCACAACCCACTACTGGCAACGCCGATCGCATTCTGGTATGAACCTAAGGCCTATCCACGTCAATATGGAAGCACTATACTCGAGTTTCGCCCTCGTTTGAGCTCGTCAGTAGTGCATATCCCTGACCGGATCCGGAAACAGTCCCGGATCACGCGTGTGAAGCGGGTGTGTAACCACGCGGCACACACTGGACACACCAAATTATCACAACAGAACATCACAATGCTACCCATTGTAGAACACATTGTGTTCCTTGCCAGTGAGAAGACCTGATCGTTCGGGTCCCATCGATTGACGGACGTCGGTCGCGGCGATTGGGCAATCTTGAGCATAGCCTACGATGGGTAGCGTTGTGATATTCTGTTGTGATAATTTGGTGTGTCCAGTGTGTGCCGCGTGGTTACACACCCGCTTCACACGCGTGATCCGGGACTGTTTCCGGATCCGGTCAGGGATGTGCTTTACTGACGAGCTCAAACGAGGGCGAAACTCGAGTATAGTGCTTCCATATTGACGTGGATAGGCCTTAGGTTCAAACCAGAATGTGATCGGCGTTGCCAGTAGTGGGTTGTGCTCAATATTTAAATTTCAAATCCCGAAACAACCACATAATCTATGTTTCAAACGTTAAGAGCATATTTAAGAAATGGCTGAGGGCAGCAAACGTTGGTAAGAACTTTGATAAATTACAGGACTTGATGGTAATGGATAAGGTTATATCCACCGTTCCTACCTCCTTTGCCAAGTTCCTGCAACAAGCAGACATTGAATCCATCGAACAGCTCGAAAAACGAGGTTCTGCTTATTTTTCGGCCAACAGGGACATATTTAAAACATCAGTACATGACACTGAAATCACTGCTTTTGTCAAAAACATACCAAGCAGGCCTTACAAGCAGAAAAACTATCAAACTAAAAATAAACCATATCAGAAGCCACCACAATGTGGATACTGCAAATTGTTCCATCCGCAGTACTCCATTTGTGATAAGAGCCCCTCGTATCCTGCTCATCTAGAAATGATGATAAAAAAGCAGCAAGACAAGCGAAACTCTTATAAACGTGCTGTTAAATGCTTCTTTTGTTCAAGTTATGGCCACTATAGTTCTAAGTGTTTGGGCAGACAGCGAATGAAGGCAAACAATGCCTTACTCATCGATACGTCATCTGACGATGATAGTGTGATTGACTCTGAACTTGAAAATGTATTACCAACTAGTGAGTGTGAGAGTGTGAGTGCAGCTATTGATATATTAGACTTTAATAAGTGTGACATGTGTCACCAGTTTCATACAGATGGCAAATTGAAATGTGGGCACTTGGTACCATGTTCCAACGAAGATGCCAATGCAGCGTTAGCCTTCAGAGGCAAGTTAAAGTTCTACTATGCACTGGTCAATGAACAACCATGCCATTGTTTACTGGATAGTGGAAGCACTCTACTTGGGGTCAAAAGAGACCTAGTTAAGCCAGAAGACTATACGGGTGAGTTTGTAAAATGCCGCACTTTCTCTGGAACCATAGAGAAATACCCACTGGCAAAAGTACGCATAAACACCCCGTTCCTTGCCGGCACATTTACGTGCGCGATCCTCAAAAATCTCTGTACTGAATTGATTTTGGGATGTTTACCATCGTTAAAACAGTGTACTAATCAAGAGATATTAGCCTGGAAAGAAAGAAACATGGCTAATGCTGTAACGCGGTCAGATACTGAAACACATTACACTGACCTACAAAACGAAATGTTACAGTTGTTAACACCCACAGGTGCAAGTAACAGTGCTACTCGACAAGAATTCATCGAAGCACAACGCAACGATCAAACTATCACACCTTATTTTAAACTGTTAGGTGAGCGAGCGAAAGTTACTAAAAATGCATCGTGGTATTTTAAAGTACATAACGGAATCCTCATGCGTTATTGCACATCAAATAACCATGAGATTCAGCAAACGGTGTTACCTGAAAAACACCGTCAAAATGTGCTACACATTGCACATGAGTCACCGTTTGCTGGACATTTAGCCTATGATAAAACGAGAGCCAGAATTTTGGCACATTTTTACTGGCCTAAACTTTGTAGCGACATTAAATTGTTCTGTCGATCATGTACTATTTGTCAACATTTGGTAAGAAAGGGGAAGCATGCAACAGCCGAGGTCCAGCGTTCTATTTTGGCTTCTAGACCATTTGAAAGTGTAGCGGTAGATATTGTTGGACTCCTGAATCAGGTGTCGAACAAAGGAAACCGTTTTATACTTACTCTCGTGGATCTCTGTACATTAAAATACATCACCTCCAAAGATGTAGCAAATGTGTTTTTACACCTATTTTGTAGATTTGGCTTTCTTCGTATCATTTTGAGCGACCGAGGAACCCAATTTATTTCGGCTGCGATGCAAGTCCTAACAAAATTGCTAGGTATAGAACAGCATTTTTGTACACCGTATCACCCTGCGAGTAACGGGATTATAGAAAAATTAACGGGGATCTAAAGCATATGCTGGCGAAAGCAACAGCAGAGAACCCATCTGATTGGGATACTCTATTACCAGCAGTGCTATTTGCCCATCGAGAAATTCCGCACTCAAGTACGGGTTTCTCACCTTTCGAACTAGTTTATGGGGCGAACCCTCGTGGACCCCTAACAATCTACCATCAGCTGATCACTAGCTCAGTAGAGAATCCAACAGCAGTAACACCATATGAGATGGTAACGGAAACACGCAATAGAATAATGAAGGCGTGCCAAATAGCTAAAGCATCTTTGGAGAGAAAAGGTCAGATGTACCGCGAAAATGCAAACAATGGGGCTAGAACCCTACACCTTGAACCCAATCAAAAGGTGCTACTTTTACTACCAGATAAACTTAATTTGTTACTAACATCATGGCAAGGGCCATTCAAAGTCGAACGACAAATATCGGATGTCGACTATGAAATATCGATAAAGGGAAAATTAAAGATATTTCATATCAACATGCTGAAACCCTATTTCTCACGACAAGAACTACCGACAGACGAACAGAGTGCACCTACACCAGTTAACCGGACGACAGACGTACACAACACAACTACACTAGGTAGGGCGACAGATCATGACGACATCGCAAACACACCTAGCCAGCAAACAGTCCACACAGCTAGTACAACAACAGTACTTAATCAGACGGATGACGACGGAATAGAACTACCAGTCCCGACAGTCGACACGACAGGGACAATTGATAGCATACGTATAGAACCCAAACTGACAGACGACGAACGACAACAACTGTTAGAATTAGTAACTGAGTACAAGGACATTTTCTCTAACATCCCAGGTAAGACTGACAGAATATAACACTCTATAATTCTGACTGATAGCACACCTATCAAATGTCGACCTTATTCCATCCCATTGAGTTACCGGGAGAATCTCGACAAGGAATTGTTGAATCTTGAGTCGAGTGGAATAATTCAGAAATCTCAGTCAGAATATTCTATTTTTAGTCAGAAAGAAGGACTCGACTATTCGCCTCTGCGTCGATTATCGGCGCTTAAACAACGTGACCAAGATTGACGCAGAGCCTATTCCATCTTGTGACGTCCTAATCCTTGACATGTCAACATCTCGCATCTTTTCGAAACTAGATCTCACGAAAGGTTACTGGCAGGTCCTGATGAAAGTAGACTCTATTCCGTTAACAGCTTTCTCTACTCCTTTAGGCCTGTATGAGTGGCGCTTTCTTCCTTTCGGTCTTCGAAATGCACCAGCCACTTTTGTCCGACTAACTAGGGACCTTCTCCACGGAGTGACCAATACATCGACTTATATCGATGACATTTGCATCCATACAGCAGACTGGACAACACACCTACTGAAACTGCGATATGTCTTTGATAGATTGCGATTATTTGGTCTTACAGTGAAACCCACCAAAGTGGAGTTGGGAATGGAAGAAATTGACTTTTTAGGCCATACAATCACCAGAGGCCAACTGAGAACTGATGATAAAATAGTGACCAAGATTCTCAATCTAACTATGCCTACGACCAAGAAACACGTCCGTAGCTTACTTGGCCTGGTCAATTATTACAGCAAATGTATACCAAATTTGGCTGAAATCACCAGTGTTTTTTCAAATGTATTAAAAGCATCTGTAAAACTTGATGTGATGGATGCAAAGTTAATTGGTGCGTTATCAAAATTGAAACATTTATTTAGCGTTCCACCTATATTGCGTTTGCCTAACGACAATCTTACCTATTTCCTCCATACAGACGCGAGTTCCATTTCCATATCTGGAGTCCTAGGCCAGTTTTATGAAGGCAAGTTCCACCCAATAATCTACGTGAGTCGTAAGATCAGTCCAGCTGAGGCAAGTTACTCAGCATCTGAACTGGAAGCGTTAAGCGTGATATATTGTATAAGAAAACTTCATCGATTCCTGGCGGGTACAGAGTTTGTTATCGAAACCGATAATTCGCTTCTTACGGTAATGCAAACAGGGGTTAATCGCAACAACAGAATTTACAGATGGTCCTTGATTTTGCAAAATTATGCCTTTACTATTAAACACTTGAAGGGCAGTTTAAACTCTTTAGCTGATACAATGAGTAGACCTTCTCGTATTGAAATACCTGAAATAGGAGAAGAGAGCGACCATACATCACCAGAAACAGTGACACTGTAATTGTTTAGTGCCCTATGTGGTGATTGTGAACACTGAAGTGCGTTATCATCGCCAGTCGCTTACATTTATGTAATATAAACTCTGTCAGCATTAGTGGTATGAAAAGACGCATTTGTGAATTGTCTACACCACTACCACTTATATAACCCTGAGTGGATCGAAATTTGAGAGTTGAACCTACACCAACCATTAGCATACCTTTAGTGTGAACATTAACCAGGACATGAGCATAAATCAGACTTTGTCTACCTGAACGTTGTTTTCGAGGACATTCTACAGAGAACACGGCTCGAACATCACTCCTGGATGTAAATTAGTTAGCGTAATTAGTTAATATTGATTTGTGATATGTATATAACATGTTTTTATAAACAGTCGCGTGTAACTTCATATTTTGTAGAAATATTAGAATTATTTATTTAACATTTACCATATAACTTTATTTAGGACATTTCAGAGTTATAATTTACCTATAGTTAGTTAAGAACCTAGTTAAGTTAACATCCACATCATAGTACATTTATTTACCACCATTTAAACTCATTTAGTTAGATAAGTTAGTTAAAACATCACATACAAATTAACACCATCATTTAATAGTTTAGAACATTTTAGCCATTAAAACACTTTAAGATAAATAACCCATTTCTCTTGAATTAAATTAATTAGTTAGATTATTTCCCTTGGATAAATTTAGAGCAGTGCACTAACGCATAATAGTTTAGTCAGTACAGGGTTTACAATAGGATTGGGGTAACTAATCCGTTTCAATCATGTACATTTGTATAAATATTTGACGAGTGCATAAAGACGGCACAGTCAGTTGGCTCGAATACGCTTGTAAATTCAGCCAGAACATTTAATGTATATAATTTTGGTTCATCCATGCGCTTATTTTTGAACCAGATTGTAATGACGACCAAATATTTTGAAACCAATTTTGAATGAAAGTTGAACGAAAGATGCGTGAATGAGAGAGAAAGGAGAACGAAAGATGCGTGAATGATAGAGAGAAAGAAATAAAATTAGGAGAGTGAGAGAGATGTAGCGGTAATTTTTTCACCGCTTAAAACGACTTATTTTGACTTGTGTGTGTCAATCGGTGTGACCGATGAGTTGTCTATTTTCATAAGTGTGTAGTAGCCATACTTTAGTGTTAAACATAGGGAACGTATCTTGAGCATCTTAAAACGGCACTGTAGACATAAATTAGCATAACACACTCAGTTGTGACTACAGTAAACCGCTTTACGGCGCTCGAAATAATACACACACGTAAATTAGAAACGCATACACACGTCAGTTAGTTAAGTACATTGTAGTTATTAGAGAACACACAACCAACCAGAAAAACAAACAGATAATCATGCATACACTATTTCTTTCAAAGAACCATAACTATTTCAACAGGGGACACAATAATATCTCTAAAAATACCTTAATGTAGCACTTAAAGATTCTTTCACAAGCGGAAGCAAAAAGGTGAAGAGTTGCACATAGAACGCGCATACGAGTTGGGGCAATTATTATATGAGAGCATGAACATTTTATTGTCCATGTTTTGCACTCTGGATAGAGGCAAGTTGTTGGGGTTGTTAATTTTGGACAATCGGAGGACAGGCCATATGGCATGGTTCCGGATCATACAATTCTCGTAAATATAATGACCGTTTAAAGCCAACTGTACTAGTGGAATGAGCTACTCAATTAGCCAAGTGAAAGAATACAAGAGTGTAACGAAGGAAATGAGAGATCTTGTCCTATCACCATAGAAGAAAAAGAAAACTCATTAAGTCTTCGGCAAAATTAGACAGTCAATTTTTGGTAACATGACTTGTGTTACCCCCACAACTTAAAAGTTTGTAACACAACAGGGGAGGAACGATAGCCTGTCAAAGACTTGAGAGGAAGCTCTAAGCTCTGAGGGAGCTAAAACAGAGCTTATTAGGGGACAGGTGACGTAATAGGACAGGAGACCAGACAGGAGAGACACCAACGCTATAAATAGCTATAACGGGACACAATTGTGTCAACAAGAAGGGCAACCAGTGCAATTGAGCTGGTGTTACCCAAGAACCGGAGAAACCTAGCTCACGAGGTGAGGACCAGGTAACTGTGCTCAACACAGCCCAGGGCCCAGCACGTAAACCAACCATTGCACACTGAGCTGAATTGTTAGTGGCTGAACACGCCACGCTCAGCGAGCTCAGACAGGACCAAGACGGCGTCGGAATCAGACGTGTATTCCGCTAGGAAGACTTTGTAGTTATAAAGGACAGTATAATAGTATAATAGCCTAGCTTAGCTTCAGTGATTATAATAGTTATATCATCCTCTCATCCCATCTATCATCATCACATTGTAAGATGTTTAATACCGTTGTGGTATTCCGCTCGTGGAGCCTTTGTATAATCTGCTCCGAATAAACATGTACCTTTTTGCAAACGAGACGAGTTATCACTTTCGTTTAGTGCAAAAGAAGAGAATCCGTGTATGCCTCTCGCGAGTAGGTTGCTGACAGTGTTCCAAAAGAACTTGTAAAGTCTTCAACAGCTGATGTTAAAGCAATTAAAATATCTGAAAGTATTTTAGCACCATTTGTTTGCTGTGCAAAGTGCAAAATGCTATACGGTTGGTATAAGTTGATTAATGAAAAATGGGTTAATCAAAGTGGTTATGGAGTAACAATACAGCATAGCATGAAATGTGGTTCCGGTGGTTCTAACATCAAACGATTTTTTTAAGCCAAGCTGCGGGAAGTAACAAAACCACCACCAACATTGTCAAATGCGTGGCAAAAAACAGTTGTTGAACTAATTACATCACATCCAATAGTATCCATTTCGGCTGGATGTGACATTATATGTGGTGCTGCTAACTTTGCTGCAAGATTTACTCACGCTGCAAACAAGGTATATAATTACACTATATCACGGCAAACAGTGACTCGCTCTTTTTTGGCGCAAGGAAAATTGGCCAAACTGCAGTTTCAAAAATTGTTTCAAAATATGGCACAAGATCCAGAATGTGCAATTTCGGGAATAGATTACTTTTGGTCTGCAAGACAAACATCTTTTGCCATATGGGGGAATTATCACATGTGGACTAGATCAAAATTGGGAATGGATTACTTTCCCTCTGTCTCTTATAAACATTGATAGTAATCAATAATAATAATAATAATAGATAACTGATAACTGATAACTGAATCCCATATTGCACAATTTACGCACAGTTTTGTCTTTTTGCACGTTAATTTCTGGCCGAATCTACCACATTCTCCAGTCCATTGTTTGTGTGTACTGATAATGCAGCAAGCATGACGGCAGCATTTGATGGACGGTTTGATACCGATGAAGTCACCATGTTTAAAAAATTACGGCAACCAGCTTCACAACCATTAAATTATTGGAAAAATGAACATAGGTTTCCACTGGTAAAAGGAAGTGCGAAAATTGTTTTGGCCATACCAGTGTCCTCAGCGGCAGTAGAGCGCTTATTTAGTGCAGCTGGATTGTTGTTGAGTAAGTTACGAAAACGGATGTTACCAGCTCTCGTTATAAACTCTGTGTATATCAGATTTGCATGTAAGATAAAAATTGTGGAAATGGTTCAGGGATTACCTGGATTAACTGCATTATTAGAAACAGTCGATCAGCAGGAAATTGATAATGTGCTGAATGAGCAGAGTGACTCAGAAACAGAATGAGAGTGTCAGAATGATACTGAATTGTCATATTTAGATTAAACTTTGTTTTAATAAAATACTCTTGAATATTAAAATTAATAAATTCTGTTGTTTTACACGTCTCTTTGTACATGTAGTCCTTTTTAGTAGACCCTAACCCTAAACTTTCATTAATTTCATAATTTTATTTGAACTGTATTCCATATTAGTATTTGTCACACGTTGTTCTTTATGATAAGTTCAATGTTCTTGATGATCTTTGCTTGATATTGTCGTGTGATGGTCGTTGTCTAGGTAACAATGTTCATGGTGTGTCAATTGAGCTATCTAACTGTCTCTTAATTCAACTCACCCCAGAAGTGCACCTTCACCAGTCATGAAACAAGATTGAGTTGGCGCACATAATCATTTATTCCAGAAATAAGACGGACAGACGGAACATGTTTATACATCCAGAAATAATGTAATCCATAGAATATAAATATCCTCCTCACAATTTAACCAGCACACATCAATGCCTTCTCAAGCCTGCTTCATATCAAATCCACAAGACAGGTAATCCAGCTCTTATCCACCGCTGGACCTAACACAATACACCCACACACTGGGTCTTAGTTTCCACTAACTATATCCCCCACTCTGGGTTCAGGCCCTCACTCACTATAGAACCCACTCTGGTTCAGGCCTGTCTTCACAACTGGGAGAACAACACAACACGGAGATCTCTAACCCCGCTTCTCCTTAGACTACCGACCAGTTCGGCATCTACACATTAACTGTCCTGAAGTCCCTTGACTTCACACAAAACTAAACTGTCCTTCCCCCATCCCCCTGGGGTCCACACTCACCCTTCCCATTATTTCTCAGGACTGGCTATTTTCTCATCGCCAGGTCAGTCACTTTACTGTCTCCCACTTTCATCTCCATTCTTTCTCATGCCCGGTCACTCAACTCACTGTCAATGACCCAGGCTTATGTCATCACCCCTCTCTTAAAAGAAAACTTCGTTTTCAAATATTGGGAGACTAACACTTACTAAACACGTGACTCAGACATATTTCCTGGGTAGCCCTAAGTATGGCTGCACCTTACTCTAGCTACTACACTACATAATACATCAAATGCTTATAGTACACTCCTATATTCCCCACACATAAATACAACCATCTTTCCATCTTGTGTACCAGTGCATGGACTAATACATAACATAATAATAATACATCATAGGAAAGCATTATACTTATGTACCCACAGGTCTCTTACTACTTCACGACCACACAATACTATTTGTGTACCGACCCTATATCAGATGGTTCTGTTCTTGCATTAACCCTCCTCTGATTCCTGTCGATGCTGTGTCTACCTTTCGTGTACCCATGACTCATGGTACCTCTACAATTACAACATCTGTTTGCTATCCCTAGCCCTGGGTCAGTAATGTCGCGAACACTCTTTAGACCTAACTCAACTTTCCTATCAGCATATTGCACCGTTACACTTGAGTCTCCGTTTAGACTGAACTCTTTATTCCATCTTGGCCCATATATCTGGCACCTTGCTTTCTGCTGCATACGCCTTATGCCTATGTGCCCTGCACATGCACTATCCTGAGCTGTTCTAGTATATCGATCTCTATGTGCTAAAGGTACTGCTCCTTGCCCACGTGCAGTTCCACTATCTGAAAAGCGGCGAATGAGAACATTGTTCTTCCTCTCGAAACACCATCTACCTTGCTTTGACTGCCTATGTTCTACTCTCCTACACCCTTGGGAACATTTGTTCAGAGTAGTATCTTGTCTCTGGGAGCCACTAGCACTATATTTGGGATCCATTCTCATCTGCTCAGCTGTACTATCCTTGTCCTGAGTTCCTGTGTCTACTTCAAGTGCCTCTTCTACCTCAGCTATACTCTCTAAGTTAGGTTCTCTTGTGGTAACTACCTCATTACTGCTTACACTATATTTTCGGTCCCAATAAACTACTTCCTCTTCTGTACCATCTTTAACTCCTATAACATTTCATATGATCAAATCAGCCACTGGTGAGTCCAAAACACACGCTGTCACTCTTCCAGTGATATATGGTGTTTTTACTGTTATTATGGCTAATGGGTAGAACTCTACTGTGCCGTTGAATGTTATGCATCTAATCTTTTTCCCTGTATAATCCGAGGGATCTATTAAACTTTTCCTCACTCCGATAGACGTACATCCGGAATCCCTAATTGTTAACGCTGGTCTATCATTGACAAATCCCTGATGCAGCTTCAGACTTCCCCCTTCATGCACTGCTGATCCTGCTTTCACTGTATGACCACATATTAAGACTGGCTGACTGTCTTTTTCAAAAAAAAAAAGGTTTGCACCCACTACAATCTTCATTGTTCAGCGTCTCAATTACTTGCGCTGCATTTGAGTGCTCTGTTTCTCTCATCCTACATTGATGGCTGATATGCCCCTTCTTTCCACATTTGAAACAGATGATCTCCTTCCTTGCGTTACTTGTTGGCTCACTGGCTGGCTGCACGTCACACTCCGCTGCCTTGTGTCTCCAGCTCCCACAATTCCGACATCCGGCATAATTTGGACGTCTCTGGAAGTTCCCTCTTCTATATTGGTACCGTCCTACTCTACCAACATTGTTTTCTCGGAAACCATTATCTTAAAGTTCTTGCTGCTCACCTTTCTGTGCTGAATCCACACTTTTCGCCCTTGGTCTGATGACTGGATTCTGGTCCTGTTTAGTGTACGCTGCACAGACTATTTCCTCACTAAATTGTCTACCAATAGATACGTTAGGATGTGCAGTCATGTAGTTTTGTCCTAACTGTGACATTGTGTCTATGTCCTTTGGCTTCCGTTCCTCAAAGAAAGCCACTAAATTAGAATTGCATGCAGATACTACCTTGTCTCTTAACATTAGATCTACTAATTTATTAAAATCTTTCCCTTCTTCTTCGAGCTCCATCCATTTGTTAAATGTATTCTTTACAGTGTTAACAAAGTCTGTGAAATCTTGATTTGTCTCTGGCACTAACTGTCTAAACTTTGTTCTATATCCATGTTCAGTTAGTTGGAACTTTGTCAGCAAACGTTGACGTAAGATAGTGTAGTTGTTTCTTTCTTCTACAGGTAAATTGAACATGGTGTCTAGTGCCTTACACGTAAGAAACTCGCCAAGTCGCATCGCATACTCCTTCTCTGGAATACCTAACGCTTTGGCTGATGCCTCGAACCTGGCCAAATAATTTTAAAGTTGGTCCCGGTCTGTAAAATATGGCAGTTTTAATCTCTGTGACGACTGCGAAGGTCTTCTGCTTTCCTCACTTTGACCTTTCGAAGATAGTTATAGTTTTCTTAACTCAATTTCAGTTTGCATCTGACACTTGATCTTCTCTTTCTCAATTTCCACCGCATTTGTTTGTTTTAACTTTTCAAGTTCCATTTGTGTCTTTCTCTCTTCTTGTAGACGCTTGTTTTCCATTTCAGCTAGTTTTACTTGTGTCTCTTTCTCTTCCTGTAGACGCTTGGCTTCAGCTACCTTTTCTTCCTGTAGGCGTTTTACCTCGCGTTCATTATGCCTCTCCTCTTTTTCCATCTGTTTTTGTTCTTTTGCTTCTGCATACTCCTGTAGCTCTTTACCATTCAGGCCTATTCTTTCACCTGCTTCAATATATTCCATTAAAGTAGGCATCTTGTACTTGTGGACACGTTGCTATCTGTCAGCCAACTATAAATGTGAAGACTCTGCTGTTAGTCTTTGTGTCACTTCCCTACGTACACCAGCACTCCCTGTGTACGTAAATTCGTAGTGCTAAAATATCACTCTGTACTCACCCAGTCACTCTATAAGCACTAGGTAGTGAGGGAAAATATCCTCCCTCGCATATATCTATAACAAATAGTTGTATAACATTTCTGGAAATATTGTTAAACATACATATAAATACATATACAAACAAATGGATGATAACAGTAAGTGTTTTCTAGAAAACGCTAGACTCACAAGCCAAGTACACGGAGACGGTGATCACAAAGAAATAAACTACAGTAACAACCACAAGCTTGTGTAGGGACACCCACAGTGCGCGTAATATATAAATATAAATATAAACTGACAAAGACCACTAGACAGTAGAAATGACGAAAGATCACAATAATAACATACATCCGACCACAACAAATATCATATGTAAATATAACGAAAAGAAGAAAACAGTAAAAAGAACAAATATAAAATGAATAATGTACATAGAGCTGACGATAGACACTTAGACACCGTGTATAAAGTCGAGACGACCCAATGCTCAACCGCACAAAACAAACTGACTCGTCAGCTGCCTCTCAACAACATACAATGTGTACCTAGACAATTTCTCTTTGCTTTGTTTCCCGTACGTCGCGAAACAATGCAAAAATATCCTACTTATTACGACCACTGGACCACATACAAATAATTACGTAAAGCACAACAACAATACTTAGGACGATGAGAGCAAGAGAAACCAAAAAAAAAAAAAAAAAAAAAAAGAAATTGCCGACAACAATGCAATGGTGAAATCTCATAAAAGTCCTTATTTTGTTCGTTTTAATAGTTATTCGCAATCCGCTGGAAATGTCTACGACACTAGATTTCAAAATGACTGATTGATTTGTTGAGTGGTTACTGAATTCGCATGGTGATCATAAGTTCCAACTGTCGCAAAAATTGAAGATGATAGTGATATCCAAACTGTTCTGTCTCGACACAGTCTGTAGTTGTATCAATTATGTGATAGATTTACTTTTAAAGACAAAGTTCATCACAAAAAAGACCTCAAGTGTAAGCCGCTTTAACTGTGTAGAGTCAGTTCTTTTTCGGTAACTGTATGCCACCCAGCCTGCGGTGATGACGCCACGTTAAAATGTTTTCTCGTAACCGGATAATGATGACAATAGTAGAACAGTTCAACAAAGACGAAACATAAAATCTGGCTTTCTTTCAAAACACCTTGTTTATCCAGATCTCCTGTGGAAAATTTTTAGTAAATGTCCACTGTCCCTGATCTTGACCTTCGCAGTCAACCTCAGTCAGTACTCTCTTTCCATCTGTACATCAGTACATCTTTATCACAATCAGTGGAAAAAATCCTCCGTAAATATTTCCACACAACCTTCTCAGCCCCACTCCGGCTGCTCTTTTTCACTTCGTGGAAAGTCACACTTAATCTGTCTGTAAACTGCCCGGAACACTTTCCACTTCTGCCCCCGCACGGCTGTGGTAGGGTTAACGTAACTCTCTCCCGTCCCGTACCTGGACGCTGGTGTCTCCACCCGTCCTATTTGCTGCGTCGATCAATCTTAAATTGTCGACCTGCGAACACACAGTGCGCTTGTCTCGCACACACACACACCTGTCAATATCTTTGATTTTTCTTCAATCCTGTCTTGTCAAACACACACACACTAGGACTGACCGCTCTTGTTGCAAACACCTCACTGTCCACGCGACATTTCCTCTGTGCTGTTTTGACTAGTGACTACCCCTGTCACCGTAGTCGACTCTGCCGGTTGATCTGTGCTGCGTTAAATCTCTGACACCCCCGCTCGTTTCAGCGATATGGTTGGTATCCAATTCACCTGTAGTGAACTTGACGTGACCTGACTGTTCGCTTGTGATTTCTGCCGCGTATTTTCCCTGCGCGCTGACAGTTTTTCTTCGATGTGGCGTCTTACACACACAAAAGAGTTGCTGTTAATCTCTTGACGCAGTACTGTCTAAATGGATGGAACGAAGTCACAGATACTAACTCCTCTCTCAGCGAAGAGCCCACAAATATCTCAGAATGACACCAATGTCTATAATGCAATGGGTTTCTTGATCGGACGAGCTCTCAGATAACTCAATATTGCACGGTGTTCCTTAACCGAATGTAGCTGTCAGTACTGTGAGAAACTCTTTACCAAGCGACGCGCACCCAGATGTTCAATATATCCCCGTCGTTCTTGACCGGAAGAGACCCCAGATGTCACACGTTGTTCTTTATGATAAGTTCAATGTTCTTGATGATCTTTGCTTGATATTGTCGTGTGATGGTCGTTGTCTAGGTAACGATGTTCATGGTGTGTCAATTGAGCGATCTAACTGTCTCTTAATCCAACTCACCCCAGAAGTGCACCTTCACCAGTCATGAAACAAGATTGAGTTGGCGCACATAATCATTTATTCCAGAAATAAGACGGACAGACGGAACATGTTTATACATCCAGAAATAATGTAATCCATAGAATATAAATATCCTCCTCACAATTTAACCAGCACACATCAATGCCTTCTCAAGCCTGCTTCATATCAAATCCACAAGACAGGTAATCCAGCTCTTATCCACCGCTGGACCTCACACAATACACCCACATACTGGGTCTTAGTTTCCACTAACTATATCACCCACTCTGGGTTCAGGCCCTCACTCACTATAGAACCCACTCTGGTTCAGGCCTGTCTTCACAACTGGGAGAACAACACAACACGGAGATCTCTAACTCCGCTTCTCCTTAGACTACCGACCAGTTCGGCATCTACACATTAACTGTCCTGAAGTCCCTTGACTTCACACAAAACTAAACTGTCCTTCCCCCATCCCCCTGGGGTCCACACTCACCCTTCCCATTATTTCTCAGGACTGGCTGTTTTCTCATAGCCAGGTCAGTCACTTTACTGTCTCCCACTTTCATCTCCATTCTTTCTCATGCCCGGTCACTCAACTCACTGTCAATGACCCAGGCTTATGTCAGTATTATCATGGGAATCCCATGGGATGGGACAGGCAAAATCACCGTGAGATGGGATGGGAATGTGACTGAAAAATTTGTCCCATTGACAAGCCTGATGATACCACTCTCATTTATTTCTGACATAAATCGGAGATCTATGGGTGTTGTGGTCAATATCACGATGGTCGCCTTTCCTTCATTCATTCATTCATTCATTCATTCATTCATTCATTCATTCATTCATTCATTCATTCATTCAGTGGCATGTCCTTTGCAGAACCTAGCTCCCATAACAACCGACCGGAACACTTCTAGATCACAAGCAAGATGTCCCGCGTCCAATACACTCATCTGGAGATCATCCGCAACATCCTGCACCCATCTACCTCCCATTTGGATATTAATTCATTCATTAGCATGTCTTCTGCAGAACTTCACCTCGCCATCTTCCTCAGTTGCAATGCCTAATGAACGAAAAATAACGTTATAGTACTTGTTCATTTGATTATGTACCATGTTTGGCTCAGACTGAATCAGTTCAGAAAATGTACAATATGTGTAAGTTTAATATGCACGCGCAGTTGTATTCTGGTCGGGGCTACAGATAATCTCCTTGTGCCATCTATGAGTGTACATGGTTACACCTGTGTAGTGGTATCTGTGCACAGAAAATTACAATAAAGTGAGAATATGGCACCTTCCATGCCATGAGAAGTATTTGGTATGTGGTACTAAAGTGACGGTATGATTGCGACAACAACAAAATTAGCAGTGATATGAGGCTCTGTCTGTCGCCTGAAATGATGAACCATGATGACAAACGAGTGCGGATGTGTCACATGGTGCATGTATGAATGAATAAATCAATCAGGTGCCGCCTCCACAATGAAGGTTGGCAAGAATGATTTTTAAACAGTATCTGTCTCTAGCTTTGATTGACACTGTCAAACCACTGCCCGTCCATTTCTTGATGTTATCTTCTCACTTGTAATGTTGTCTACCTCTTGCTCGCTTGCCTTCAACATTACCCTCCAGTATGGATTTGATAAGAATGTTGTGTCTTTTAACGTGGCTGAAATATTTCACTTGCCTCTTGTTTTCTTCCTTTCATCAACTTTCTTTGCATTCCTAATTTTTCTACAACTTCTGTATTTGATTGTTTTTGTTTCCATGAAATACGACATACTCGTCTGAATATTCACATCTTCAGGGTCTCCTATTCGACGTTTTAATTGCTTGTTTTTTATCCAAGCTTCGGCACCACATAGCAGTGTTGAATATATAACAACGATTGACTGATTTGGCGAGACTCGATAGATTCTCATTTGGGACATAAAGAGAGTAGTGATGGAAGGCCACGGAGGAGAGACGGAGATCGACCAGCTGGAAGATTGACACGGGACATTACGGACACACTGATCTTGAAGGTACATCAGCCGGGAACAATGGCAGGAAATCGGGAAACTTGTCGGCTTTCAGAGATGAGAGAGCAGTTCTACACAGAACTGATGCTGGCGATGATGATGCCATGTCTGTCCCGGTCGGAAAATAACCAGACGACAACAATATCATGCTGGGACATTTACAACGAGAAAACTAAGAACTACAATACAATCAGAAATCGAAGATGAGCAGTGTGGATTTGTGAAGAGCAACAGCACAAACACCGCGAATAATTCTTGAGAACTTTAACAACAAGAAATATTGCAATTAACATATATCTATATTTTTGCTTTATTGACAACACAAATGCTTCCAACTTAACTATCGGAGGTCGATTAAAAAATGATATTATCAGACGGACAGTGGGATCAAAACCTTGTACCACATATATTGAAGGACAGAGGATCTCGTTAGAACGCAGCAACATCAACTACCAGCATTAGCAACAACGAATATCTGCTACGAGATCAGGAGGACGCCCAAGAAGAAAATGGATTAACGACATCAAAGACATTGTACAATCACACGGAATTATACAATCTAGTGCCACCCGTCGGACGGTTGGGCGCCAATTATTGCTCCCCACCACGGCAAAAGTGGAAGATGATGATGAAGTTGATGATGATGATGATAATGATGATGGTGATAAAGATGATGCCTAATGCATTTGATCAGATGAAACACGAAGAAATAATTAGAATGTTGGAAATGTTAAACACTGGTGGCAAAGATATAAACAGAATAATAAACGTACTGGCAATAAACAGATTGCAAAAGAATGAACAACACATTAAACACGGTGTGAAACAGAGATTTGTACTGGGACAGATGAGTTCAATTTGTACAGCGAAATAATAATGAGTTCCACACAAGACATGCCAGAAATATTGGTTAGTGAGCAAAATGTAAACAACCCACCGTTCAGCTGTCCGTCTGCATATCTCTCTATCTGTCCACCTACTCGGTCTTTATCTATCTGTCTGTCTGTTCATCTGCATATCTAGGTATTCAGGTACAGAATGAGAAATAATACGTGAACAGCTTAAACAGACACCTTACCCTGGCAGATATCCACAGAAAACAACAATGCCAGCAAACCACAGAGCACGCCACGAGCTGGTCCTTGTTTCATGTTGACATAGTCAGTCTAGCTTCTCTCCTTCTCTGGTTTGTGAAAGCTGTGTCCAAGCCACATAAATACATTCAATGGCATATCAAGACATGATAGGTCACAGGAAATAGATGAGTGAAAGCATTTTAAAACTAATGGAAAAAAAAATTGGCATAAAAAATAAATAAATAAACATGAAGAATATGAAGCGATTCATCAAAACATTTGACTTTATATAAAGAGGCAAGAGACACTTGTCTTGGGAAAAGCTGAAGGGAAATTTAAAAACAACACAATCCCTGTTGTTGTGAGGAAGTGAGCGCCCAACCAATTTTGTGGAGACGGTAAGATTTCATTTTAAAATTCGCTATTACCGTGAGGATATCAAATGCTCTACCTTCGAACAATAACAGTGATCACTTCATATGATATATAACTATGTTACCAGTGTCTCTCGCCATCAGGTGAACCCACTCCGACTTCAGAGGTCCTTGTAATTTACATCCCCAAGCCAATGTCGAGAAGTTGAAGTCAACATTTAAGTCCAAAACCGGTGTAGGGATTGAACCCGCTACCTATGCATCAACACACCGGATTTTTAAGAATGAACAATCTTATCCATTCGGCAATGCTGACCTTCATGAATGCCGTAAGGATTTTACATCTCTTCACGCGGGGAACAGTAGCATAAGCCCCTTCAATAATGAAGGACCGCCAAATTTGAAGATGGAAGTTCACAGTGATCTTAATCATATGAAACCCGACAAGACCACTCGTCCAGAAAACATCCCAGCAGAAATGATTAATCAATCAATCAATCAGGTACGGTCACCACAATGAAGGTTGGCTGCAATGGATCTCCAACACTGTCGCCATGATGGTACCTTCTGTCAGATTAACGTCCGTCCATCCATTGATGATTGATTGATTGATTGATTGATTTAGGAACCGACATCACGGCATTCGGGGCTTTCCCATAAGAGCTCCGTCCCCATCCTCAGCAGCCAGCGAAGAGTTCCAACACTAATAGTACCAGTAGCAATTTGATTATATGTCCGTCTCGCCTTTCCTCTGAGCGTCGATCGTCGGCCAGATCCCCTCGTCACCCCCTCGCTGTCGCATTCTTGCCAGACCATGGTGATCCAGTTGCTCCTCCGAGGTGTACACATGCTCCCACATGGCCGCAACAACGTCTTCCTTATCATGCATCAATACTCCACCAAGTTTGCAGACCCAGCCAATCTGTCCGCCTGCTCATTCCCCGGCACACCAGCATGCCCCGGAGAAACGATCCAGACGATGCTTGTCACCCGTGACTTCCGAAGCGAAGCAAGCCACTCTGCACGAAGCCTGCCTGTCCTCACCCTCCTTAGCATGCTTTCTGAGTCAGTTACAATCACAATGTGTGTATGTATCGTGTTCTCCATCCAGCGGAAAGCTGCACTGACCGCCTCCAGCTACATTCTTAAGCTAGATGTTGTGCTTTCATATGTCAGGCTCTCCTGCACCGTACGGTGACCATTAGCTTTTGCTAAGAACCCCCAGGCACTTCTCCTGCCTCTTAACACCGACCCATCTGTGTATATAATCACATCACCTGGGCGAGCATTATCCTTAATTAGTTGCTAGATTTCCACTTCCGTGGCCCCTTCTGGCCACTCCCTGCACTCCCCGCTCAAAGTGATTATAACTTTGCACAAGTCTGACTGCTCCGCTGGCACTCTGACCCACTCCTCTCCTCGCCTAATGTTCTCCAAGATGCACACATGTCTGATCGTATCCTCCGCCTGAGCCATCCATGATTTCCCTCTTATCAGTCTCTGATCCTTAACTGCGTCCAGCGTCTCATGCAACGGGTGATCTGTGTCAGCAACTACTCCTACTCTGAGGTATGCCTTCGCCTGCATCACATTGAGCCTACCAGCAACAGTTGGCAAACCAAGGATGTAACGCATACACACGACTGGGGTGTTTCTGATGCACCCCAGAATGAATCGCATAGCTTCGTTCTGTATGCGCTCAAATTTCACCAATTGACACTTTGAGACAGTGAGCAGTCCTAGTCCATAATCAATCACTGAGAGAATCACGTGCTGGTATAGTGTGAAAAGCATTCTCTGCTCTGTGTCCATTGCAGCGATAGTTTTAAGTGCATTGAGTCTCTTTTGAGATCTTGTCACAACCGACTCCACATGGTCCTTGAAGGACTGGCTCCTGTCAAATGTGATTCCCAGATACTTCAGTTTGTTCTCTCTGTTGACGCTTCTACCATCTATCGTGAGGCTTGGGACATCAGTTCTTACAATCCTGTTGTCCAGAGAGCAACACAAAACAGCTGCCTTTTCCGGGTGGATGACAGCACTCATTTCAGTGCAACTATCAATCACTTTTTCTACTGTCGCCTGTAGCTCCTGGGCTGTTTGCTCCCTATCTCTCCCCTGCCTATATGTTTGAATATCATCTGCAAATGTTAGTATCCTTCCAACCCTTGGTGCTTCTAGGTTTGCAATCTTGCTCGTATACACGTTAAAGAGCACCGGTGAGATTGCAGATCCCTGTGGCAGTCCCGGGGTTAAAATATGTGGCTCTGAGGTCCATGCACCCAGACGGAGAGCAACCCGACGAGAATGCAGGACGGCTGCTATCCAGTTCACCAACCAGGGATTTACCGCCTTCTCCATCAGTGCGGTACATTATTCACTTCCTTATTTGATCCATGCGTTTGAAGAATATTGAATAGTCAAAATGACAGCAGAAGTTGAAGAAGTGTCCATCACATGCAGAACAGATACAAATATTGTGGCCTACACCCGCTCCCATTGAGGACCAATTCAATGGGGATGTCAACAAGGTTACGTTGATTCCTGCTTTCTGTGCGTGTATTCACATGACGTCTGAAGGTGAGGGAAGAACAAGACATGGAATAGACAAAGTCACCAGCCTGCTGAGCATAATATATACCTCCGAAATGATTAAAATCTATGTTTCGTAGATCAGCAAGTAAATAGTCAGAGATAGACTGAGAGACATTATGCTAGCTGGACTGGAACGGTGGCATTGTGTCATATCATCAACCTAGTTTATCCAGAACACAAAGAACCGAGATTTATGGATAAGCACGACTAACTCAGTTTTCAGGGCACATGATGATGATTGCAATCTGAAGTTTGCGAATGCGATCAACATCGAAGAATTAGCATAATGAGTCACATAATAATATGAAGAAAAAAAAGAAAGGAAGATTATACAACAAGAAATAAAATAATAACAATGCTGATGTATATGCCATTGACAAAGGGGAAGTAAAAGACAGATGTCTTTAAAGATTTGAACATTACAGAAATCCAGTTCGAGACAGCGTCATTTCTCGGAAGATGGAGTGCTTCGGCCATAGAAAACGTCACAGTGGCTTGAACAGGACAATGATGGAAGACATGCCTCCTGGAAGAAGTGACAAGAGTAGAGCAGCAGGAAAATCGCAAGAGATTGCAGCTACCGTGGGCATGAGAATGCATGAGGCAGGAGAACTAGTAATAGATCTAGAGTGTGTTCGTTATGAAAGGAGCGCGGGTAGGGATGAAAGGAACGCTCGGCAAAGAACATGCTACTTGATGATGATGAGGTAAAACAAGATATCCCATATTGTCAACATACAGTTTACGTATTGCGCATTCAACACAAGTTTTTATATAACATAATTTAACGAATCAAAACTATACGTGAGGTTACAAAGAATAAGACATTGCTATGTGGTAAATTACATTAATTGCAGAATATCTAACACAAGTTGTGGGGCATGTGATATTAATGTCACTAGCGTTCTGTTCTTGTTGTCATGGGTTCGAATTCGTATCAGTGAATACATCTGACATTGACCTGGGCTCCCAAGTTGACCCAGCCTAAATTGAGTATCAGAAAATTTATATATTGGGAAGTAAAGGCGGCTGACATGACGTTGATCACATGACCCCTCGAATGCCCATTTATCTATACAAATATTATATGTCCTACACATATCAAAACGTGCGAAAGGTTTTTTTTTTTTTTACTTTTACTTACCAACATAGCCTGTATTTAAGGTAAGTTAACACAGTGTTCACAGTAACATTTAGCACAGGGTTAAATTAAATGTTATGTACAATGTAATATTCTTACGTTTACATAGGTCTCTTGAACATCCGATCTCTCAAAGTCTAGACAATCAGCGTATCACTTCCTGGTTCAACTGTGCAAAAACTGACGAGTCCGATTCTGGACGCGTAATTAGGGGCGGAAACATAAAGACTAGATAAAATAAATGCCCTTGGAAAGTCACGAGATGTGTTTATGAGTATACTTGAGTGCAGACACGCATCTTAGACACAAGTCAATGCTAAATTAGTCATCAACTTCACCATCGTCATAATCACTTGCACTATAAAATGGTGTAGGCACTTGGTGTCACAATAGTTTTAATGATGATGTTCCTCCATGTCTTTATCTCAGACCATCAGGTATCATTTCTCGCGGTTTGCCTCCAGAACATGACACCAATTTGTAATTTAACAAAGGACATGCAACACCAATACTTAACTGAGTCAATAAGTTCACATACCTTAGGGAAATCATCATTTCAGATGGAAGGTAAGCAGCATAGAATATGTGCAGACTCCGCCAAGGAAACGTTGCATTTCAGAAGATACATGTATCAAAGTATGTAATCTGTAATAATATACCAATCTCCTGGCACAGGAACGGAGCATAATGGGGACGACTCGTTGCTGTGAAGTTGGAACTGCGACTAACTAACTAACTAACTAATATACCAATATATATAGTTCTATAAAGTCGGTAACCCATATTATCCCTACACTTGTTTTTAGATTCTCAGTTGCTTCTCTAAATGTTCTTGTTTTTACAGCTCCGGTTGGTATGCATTTCATCTCACATGTTGTGATACTACCTCTTGTGTTTTTTCTAGGACTGCCCATGTGTAGCACTGGTTACACAACGTTGGGTCAAGTAGCGTGTCTATCATGAGTTTTAAAAAAAATGTTTTGCATATCCTTTACAGGACATCGCTGTCAACATCAGAATCTTTCAGCTGATTGTTGATTTCTTGGCAAGATTACGCTCAGTAGTTTGCAATTGCTTTTTGAGCGACCGGCTCCATTCTCTCATAAGTCACTGGCGCGACTCGAACCGCTTCCAATTCTCGTGCCCTCACGTCAACCACGAGAGTATTCGGGGTTACGGAGAAAGCTACTAACGCCTCGGCCAGGGAGGACGGCCTATCATGAGTACCGTATTTAAAAACATACTTCTGAAAGCTATACTGGCGGATAAAGTTGTTTTCTGGCAAACAATTGAGCTGATTATGTGGTTGTTTCGGGATTTGAAATTTAAATATTGAGCACAACCCACTACTGGCAACGCCGATCGCATTCTGGTATGAACCTAAGGCCTATCCACGTCAATATGGAAGAACTATATTCGAGCCTCGCCCTCGTTTGAGCTCGTCAGTAGTGCACATCCCTGACCGGATCCGGAAACAGTCCCGGATCACGCGTGTGAAGCGGGTGTGTAACCACGCGGCACACACTGGACACACCAAATTATCACAACAGAACATCACAACGCTACCCATCGTAGGCTATGCTCAAGATTGCCCAATCGCCGCGACCGACGTCCGTCAATCGATGGGACCCGAACGATCAGGACTTCTCACTGGCAAGGAACACCAGGCCTCCTAAATCCAGTGAGCAATAATCAATTGATTATGTGGTTGTTTCGGGATTTGAAATTTAAATATTGAGCACAACCCACTACTGGCAACGCCGATCGCATTCTGGTATGAACCTAAGGCCTATCCACGTCAATATGGAAGAACTATATTCGAGCCTCGCCCTCGTTTGAGCTCGTCAGTAGTGCACATCCCTGACCGGATCCGGAAACAGTCCCGGATCACGCGTGTGAAGCGGGTGTGTAACCACGCGGCACACACTGGACACACCAAATTATCACAACAGAACATCACAACGCTACCCATCGTAGGCTATGCTCAAGATTGCCCAATCGCCGCGACCGACGTCCGTCAATCGATGGGACCCGAACGATCAGGACTTCTCACTGGCAAGGAACACCAGGCCTCCTAAATCCAGTGAGCAATAATCAATTGATTATGTGGTTGTTTCGGGATTTGAAATTTAAATATTGAGCACAACCCACTACTGGCAACGCCGATCGCATTCTGGTATGAACCTAAGGCCTATCCACGTCAATATGGAAGAACTATATTCGAGCCTCGCCCTCGTTTGAGCTCGTCAGTAGTGCACATCCCTGACCGGATCCGGAAACAGTCCCGGATCACGCGTGTGAAGCGGGTGTGTAACCACGCGGCACACACTGGACACACCAAATTATCACAACAAAACATCACAACGCTACCCATCGTAGGCTATGCTCAAGATTGCCCAATCGCCGCGACCGACGTCCGTCAATCGATGGGACCCGAACGATCAGGACTTCTCACTGGCAAGGAACACCAGGCCTCCTAAATCCAGTGAGCAATAATCAATTGATTATGTGGTTGTTTCGGGATTTGAAATTTAAATATTGAGCACAACCCACTACTGGCAACGCCGATCGCATTCTGGTATGAACCTAAGGCCTATCCACGTCAATATGGAAGAACTATATTCGAGCCTCACCCTCGTTTGAGCTCGTCAGTAGTGCACATCCCTGACCGGATCCGGAAACAGTCCCGGATCACACGTGTGAAGCGGGTGTGTAACCACGCGGCACACACTGGACACACCAAATTATCACAACAGAACATCACAACGCTACCCATCGTAGGCTATGCTCAAGATTGCCCAATCGCCGCGACCGACGTCCGTCAATCGATGGGACCCGAACGATCAGGACTTCTCACTGGCAAGGAACACCAGGCCTCCTAAATCCAGTGAGCAATAATCAATTGATTATGTGGTTGTTTCGGGATTTGAAATTTAAATATTGAGCACAACCCACAACTGGCAACGCCGATCGCATTCTGGTATGAACCTAAGGCCTATCCACGTCAATATGGAAGAACTATATTCGAGCCTCGCCCTCGTTTGAGCTCGTCAGTAGTGCACATCCCTGACCGGATCCGGAAACAGTCCCGGATCACGCGTGTGAAGCGGGTGTGTAACCACGCGGCACACACTGGACACACCAAATTATCACAACAGAACATCACAACGCTACCCATCGTAGGCTATGCTCAAGATTGCCCAATCGACGTATCCATATTGACGTGGATAGGCCTTAGGTTCATACCAGAATGCGATCGGCGTTGCCAGTAGTGGGTTGTGCTCAATATTTAAACAATTGAGCGTCCAACGGGGCAAGTGATCAGATCAGCACAGCAGACCCAAAAAATGGGGCGGGTGGGGGAGGGGAGGGGGTACGATTTGTGAACAGAAAGTTGTGTGTAAACAGTTGTCTGCACTTTTCTCACAGCGAACCCAATATCTTCTGCACCAGATGACATCACTGAAGTCGCTGTCAGCTCTCAATCTCTCCACATTAACACACACATAATATAGCGGCTATATGTGGGCGTTACCTTGACCTTGGTTGCCACACGGCTACCAGATACAAACAGGAAAGGAAATCGGAAATACACAAGATCAAAAGATAACAGATCAATCGAACCGAAACTCAAATCTCTAAGCCCAAATGACTAACAATGACAGAGGTCTTTGAAATGCCTAACTGACACACACCAGCTGTGTTTCTCAGCTTGAACAGAAAATAATGACACACAACTGAGTCAGCGGCAATCTTTCTTCAGCAAATACAAAGACAGTTAGTTGCATATCTTTTACAGGACGTCGCAGTCAATACTAACATTACATGGTTGTTTGCAATTTCTCACCAAGTTTACGTTTAGTAATTTTCTATTGCTTTCTGAACGACCGGTACTCATACGAATATGAAAATCACGACTAATCGCTCGCAGCTGTGTTCCGAACGCGGTATGCGGGATTACGAACTGCATTCGTAACTTGTTCGCCACAGCGCCGGCTCCCCAGGAAATAACAATACAAAAACAAACCACGTGCATGTATGTGTCTCAACAGAATATGTCTGTGTCTCACCAGGTTATGTCTGTGTCTCACCAGAGTATGTCTGTATCTCACCAGGGTATGTCTGTGTCTCACCAGAATATGTCTGTGTCTCACCAGGTTATGTCTGTTTCTCACCAGAGTATGTCTGTGTCTCACCAGGGTATGTCTGTGTCTCACCAGAGTATGTCTGTGTCTCACCAGGGTATGTCTGTGTCTCACCTCGTTATGTCTGTGTCTCAACAAAGTATGTATTTGTCTCACCAGGGTATGTCTGTGTCTCACCAGGGTATGTCTGTGTCTCACCAGGCTATGTCTGTGTCTCACCAGGGTATGTCTGTGTCTCCAAAGGGTATGTCTGTGTATCACCAGGTTATGTCTGTATCTCACCAGGATATGTCTGTGTCTCACAAGGGTCTGTCTGTGTCTCACCAGGGTATGTCTGTGTCTCATCAGGGTATGTCTGTGTCTCGCCAGGGTATGTTTATGTTTCACCAGGGTATGTCTGTGTCTCACCAGGGTATGTCTGTGTCTCACCAGGTTATGTCTGTGTCTCACCAGGGTATGTCTGTGTCTCACCAGGATATGTCTTTGTCAGAGTGGGTATGTCTGTGTCTCGCCCGGTGTTTGTCTATGTCAGACCGGGTATGTCTATGTCTCGCCCGGGTATGTCTATGTCTCGCCAGGGTATGTCTATGTCTGACCGGGTATGTCTATGTCTCGCCCGGGTATGTCTATGTCAGTCCGGGTATGTCTATGTCTCGCCGGTGTGTTGCCCGCGACTACAGAAGAAACCAAGAATTCTGACACTGTAACCTAGCATTGCATGCTGCAGATTTGTAGACTTCCAGATCATTCCATTTGCTACTCTCACACCCACCATATAGTAATGGCAGCAATCAACTAAAAAAAAAAAACACCTTAATGTCATTAAGCTGACTTTATCTCAGCTTTTGTACGATGCATTGACGTGAAGGTTCGCTTGCAAACGTGAAAGAAGATAAGAAATGGGTCTACAAGAAGAAGACAACTTATCTCTAACTTCAGTACGAGGCAGGCACTACTTGTATCACATAATGAGAAGAGAAGAATTGGTAAAAATGTTGTATGTCTGTCACCATCAATCCCAACCCCATGATGATTTTTATGGGTAAGTTTACGTTTGATAGTTTGCTTTTGCTTTCTTGACGGGAGGTCACAATGATCACATTGTGAGAGGAGAAGCCCTTGTACGTGTTATAATAACTGATCACATTATGAGAGGAGCACATTATATACAGGGTGTTTGTAAAGTCTAACTACACTTTGTATGTAGAACAAATTTGAAAACATTCCTTCTTCCCTTGATAACACCATTCTGTTTGGACTGCAAAGGATTGCTCCAGCAGACAGCAGCCATTCTCTCAGACACACCGATGGACAATTGAGGACATTGTTTATGACGTCACGTAATTTATTTTTAAAATTTGTTCTACATACAAAGTGTAGTGAGATTTTACAAACGCTCTGTAGTGCGCGCGCGCGCGTGTGTGTGTGTGTGTGTGTGTGTGTGTGTAGTAAAAATAAAAGGACCCTTTAATATACCTTAAGTCGTATCGGGCATACGGTGCTAGATCCATACTTGTTTAGACCAATCGGCACTTGGTGTGTAATGTGGTCAGTATCATTCCAGCCGCCTTTTTTTTTTTATCCAAGACAATTTTTAGCCTGGGTAGAGCTGGTTCTCGCAGTGATGGTAACTCGCGTGGGTATGTGAGCCGGTCGTTTAGAAAGCAATAACAAACTACTGAACGTAAAACTTGCCTAGTACATCAACAGCAGCTGACAAATGCTGGTGTTGACTGCAACGTCCTGTAAAGGATATGCAACATTAAAAAAGAGCTGCTAACCCACATAAATTTGTTAGCCCATATGGCAAGATCCCATTACTAAATTAGCCTACCAAGTATCGTGAGATAACTCCTTCCTGAAACTTTGCACTTGATATTATCTCAGTGAATCTTTACGTTTCCTCTTTCAATGACACATCCGCCTTGTACTCGTCAAGGTCTCTACAAACGGGTTTACATGATCATCTGCGAACAAGACGTGATACCATGATTGTGTTGATTTTGCAGATGCGCAGGACATAGCTTGTAGTCTGTGCCGGCCGTGAAGAGACCTACGTATACTTCAGGGTACAATAGCTGTGAGTGTACATTGTGCTAAGTGGTACTGTAAATCGGCTGTTAACTTATTTCACATAGAGGCTGTGTTAAATAGATTACTCCATGTTATGCATCACGTGCTTACTCTATGTAACTCCATATACAGTTTCCATGTATTAAATTGTGCATGTATATATATATATATAAATTAACACTTGTGTTCATTGACCTAGGACTTCCGGTCCGCAGCATGGCGGTTAGGCATTGAACCGCTTCGGCCTCTAGCGTATTTATCTTTGTGGCTGCGGTTTGCATTTCGCATTTTCTCATGTTGGACTGGTAGTATATGCTTCCGTCGCTCTGCTACTGAGTGAATGCGTGGCGCGACACTGTGAGCTGTGATATTCACGTGGAATGCTTCTACATGTCCGCTTTTGTTTGTACAGTGAGCTGCATGTTCGGAACAATGGCTACCGGCTGTAGCTGAATTGACTGATCTAGGACAAACAGTGGGCAAACAATATCATGCAAAAATCGTTCTAGTGCATTAGAAGTAGTAATATGTGTGGACTACGCTTGAGTTAAAAGACAGGGAAAGCAAATTTAATTATTTTTTTCGTTACCCAGTGAGAGTAAATTTGTGCTTTGGTACCTGAAGAAATCTACACTGTAAGTACCCTAGAGTACATTCTTATCTTAACGTGTCGCGTGTCCTTTGCAGGACGTTGAGAGCAATCACAACAACTCGTTAATTTACTAGGCAATTTTAGGTTTACTAGTTTGAAATTGCCGGCTTCCTGGTCTAGAGGTTAGCGACTTTTCTCCGTAATCTAGTATACTCTCGTAAGTAACGTGACGACGGTGAGAATCAGCAGTGGTTCGAATCGCGTTGGTAACTTATGGGGTATGTGAGCTGGCCGCTCAGAAAGCAAAGCAATGGCAAACTACTGAGCGTAATCTTGCCAAGAAATCAACAATCAGCTGAAAGATGCTGATGTTAACAGCAATGTCCTGTAAAGGATATGCAAACAACTTTTTGTTTTTAGTTTGCCATTTCTTGATAAAAGAGAAGTCAACGTTGACATCAAACTGACCAGTGTAGGGAATGAACCCTCTACCCCTGCCTCAGCTTACTGAACATGCAACGCAAGCACATGAAGCACTACGGCCTAGCTAACTTCTATTCTTATCCTCATCATCACCATCACCATCATCACCATCATCACCATCATCACCATAATCATCATCATCACCATCATCACCATCATCACCATCACCATCATCATCATCACCATGGTTAATTGCCTTACCGACTGGCGTGGGCGGTCATGCTTCTCCATGTATTCCAATCTCTAACACATCTAACATTTCGAGTGTTGACTTCCTTCCGTGCCATGACACAAGACAGTCTAGAATTTTCTCTTGGCGGCTTCCTCTATCCTGTTTTCCACACATCTTTCCAGTTGTGGTATGTTCCAGCTTTTATCTGACAGCGTCTAAATTAGAAACCAGGCTATCTGGCTTATATGATCATTACTTGTGATGCTAAATGTCCTAACCGTTACAGTCTGTCTTCTTATCTCAATCCTTGGTGTTCTCAATCAGTTCTATCTGCGATATTTCTCCATATCAGGGTCTTACGCTCAGGAACACCAGTTCTCATATTTTGCTTCTGCCTCTTCGTCGGCTTTCGAAACACAGCACATTTCTTTATCCACTGCCATACAACAGCATATATTGGATATCACATTTCTTTATTCACTGCCATACAGCAGCATATATTGGATATCACATTTCTTTATCCACTGCCTATATTGTATAGCACATTTCTTTATCCACTGCCATACAACAGCCTATATTGGATATCACATTTCAGTACCATCTTTCTGACATTCAATGAGAGCGACTTATTTATTACATTTACTTTTCATCTTATGAAGTTCAACTTTTGCTTGGCTATTTTTGCTCTTCTACTGAATTTAGACAAGGAAGAGGAACAGAAGATCACATTCTCAATATACGATTAATATTAGAGAAGTGCAGAGTATTTAATGTAAACCTATTCTCATGTTTTGTGGATTATTCAAAGGCATAGAACAACAGAAACTTTGGGAAATCATGAGGAATATGGGCTTTCAACTATATGTAATACAACTCATAAGAATGCTCTATCTAGACCAACAAGCAGCGGTTAGAATACATGGTGAGACATCAAATTGGTTTGACATCAAGCAAGGATTCCGTCAGGGATGTGTGCTGTCCCCCTATTTGTTTAACCTGTACGCCGAAAATATAATGAGAAATGTAAGAGATGATATAAATAGGAGCTATATGATGCCCTAAATATCGGTGGTCTTGACATACCAGAGATTCGGTTTGCTGATGATACAGTATTGCTATCCACAACACAGACTGGTATAGAAAACCTAATAGCCTCAACCCAATTGAATAGTGAAAATCACAACTTGCATCTTAACATTGCAAAAACAAAGATAATGCATACAGATAAAACCACTATGGAGAAAGAAATATATGTTAATGAGGAAAAATTGGAGGTGGTGGGAAGTTTTTAATATCTTGGGTCATTGATTACCAACAACAGTGACACAATGAAGGAAATTAAACGATGACTATCAATTGCTCTTCAAAGACTAAAACAACTGAATAAATTATGGAATGGGACAGACAGAACTACAAAAAATTAGATTGTTAAGAGCATGCATCTTTCCCATTGCAACGTACGCCTGCGAGACCTAGACACTTACTAAACAATCTGAACAGCGCATAAATGCCTTTGAATATAAATGTTATAGGCGAGTTCTATGAATATCTTGGGTAAAGAAAAGAACAAATGCATCAATACTTAAAGAGCTGAATATTGAAGAAAGTTGGCTATTAAAAACGATAAAACAAAGAAAATTGAAATATTTTGGTCACTTGAAACGTCATGAAAGTTTGAAGAGAACAATAATGGAGGGGTATATGCCTGGAAAGAGAGAAAGAGGAAGGCCAAAGAGAAGATGGGTGCAGGATGTGGTGGATGATCTCCAGATGGGTGTATCGGACGCGGGACATCTTGCTTATGATCGAGAGGTTTTCCGGAAAGCTGTTATGGGAGCGAGGTTCTGCAAAGGACATGCTACTGAATGAATGAATGAATGATATGCCAGTTAAGAAAGGAAGAGGAAGGCCAAAGAGAAGATGGGTGCAGGATGTGGCGGGGGATCTCCAGATAGGTGTATCAGACGCGCGCGGGACATCTTGCTTGTGATCGAGAAGTTTTCCGGGAGGTTGTTATGGAAGCGAATTTCTGCAAAGGACATGCTACTCAATGAATGAATGAATGAATGAATGAATTTCTGCTCTTAAAACGTACCACTAATTTTGCCGAAGGCATAATTTTCCCAAATATTTTAATTGTTAACTTGGTTAAGCACTTTTCTTCTTGTACAATAACACATGCTTCTGATATATGTAATTTATTTGATATAACCATTGCTTCCTTGTTCTTGATATTCAAGGTAAGTCCCTTTTTATTGTACTCTCAATGATTACAGTATCCAACAGTTGTTGCATATATTTTGTGTTCTCAGTTATCAGTATTGTGTTATCTGCATGACACACTATTTATGTTACAACATCAAAATTATGTCATCTATATGACACATTAATTGTGTAACAACATCAGTATTATGTCATCTGCAAGACACATTAATTATGTTACAACATCAGTGTCGAAAAATATAAAGATCAATCAATCAATCAATCAATCAATCAATCAATCAGTCAATCAATCAATCAATAAATCGTTTCATCTGCATGACATATTATTTATTTTCTAACATCAGTGTCGTGTCTTCTGCATGACTTATCATCCGTATTTGTTCCATCTGTATGACACATTATTTATGTTATAACCTTGAACATATAATCCTGTTCTGCATTTAATTCCCCCCCCCCCCCCCCCCGAACCATTATCATTTCGGTATAAAGAAACGAGTTCAGATGGCTTAACACTTACGTGTCGCACTCCTACCATTATTTTTTTCCTAGTTGCCAAATTTATTTTAGATTGCATGCTGCTTCTTATTTCCAATAAATATATGTTATTCAGCCGGTCTCTCTGGCCGAGGAGTAAGCAGCTTTGTCCATATCCCCGAATACTCTCGTGGTTGAGAATTGGAAGCGGTTCGAGTTGCGCCAGTGACTTATGAGAGTATGGAGCCGGTCGCTCAGAAAGTCGTGGCGTGCTGATGATCGTAATCTAGCCTTGGAATAAACATACAGCTGAAAGATGCCGATGTTGACCGCAATATCCTGAAACAGGATGGAAACGCGGGGGGGGGGGGAAAAATATGTTATTCTATTCTAATATCGTTCATATAAATTGAAATATCCTCCAACTTATTGATTATTCCATCACATATTACTTTATCATATGCCTTAGTGTAATCTATTTAGCACAAGTTTAGGTTTTTCTGTGTCTCATTGGTCTCTCCATTAGCGGTAGTACACTTCGCTTGCCCCAGACCACAAAGCCACCAGTAAACACCACTGCGCCAACCTCTCCAGTGTTTCCGTGTATTTATGTGAGCGGATACCAGCGACAGCAGATTCCCGTGCTACAATCTCTGTCCATATCAATCTTGACACAAGTCGCAGGGAGCAAGATCCCGGCTCAGAAGACACAGAGGCCATAGCGCCCGAGAGACATACGGTAGGTATTTCTCGAGGTAATTGAAATAGCATGAGAAACAAGATCACATATAATGATTAATACTCACAGAAGTCATGGACAGTCGTTGATATGAGATGACAATGTAATATATAAGAAAGACAAGGAGCAATTGAATGCGAAGTTTAGTTTTACAGCCAGTCTCATAAATTATGTCATAAAGCTTTTTTTTCCAGAATTATCATGAGCAGAACAAGTAACAAAATAACAATGGAAATTGATGAAGAACAGTATGGATTTGTCCAAGGAAAAAGTGCACAAGGAAAGATCAGTGAGAAATAAGGCAGTGGCTGATCAATAAAAATAATATCATCAACAGAGCTAGGGGCGCAGAGGTGTTTCCAAGGCACCAGGGCCGGGTTATATACTGGCCAAGACCGATTGACGCGTCCTCGTCGAGCGTCCTGGGCAACAGGTCCCTTCGGGGTCCTGGCTAAAGTCAGTAGGATCGCTGATTCCTCCAAAGTCGGAGAGTGTCTGCCTGTACGGCGAGGAACCACCAGTCTGCACACCAATAAGCCAGACAGGGGACAACGGATACTCACGCAAACCTCAGGTCCTGTATGACATCACACTGATGTTGGACAACAGGATGCCTTCATCCGACATACAGGACTTCACATTGGAGCTCAAGCCAACGAACACAAGTAAGCAAGCAAGCATCAACAGAGCTGATCCATGGCACCAATGATCAAGATCTGTGGAACGAAATAAACACTTATGCCAGCTGGCAAGGCACATGATGATGATGATGATAATATATAGACTTGGTAAGCTGCAGGTACACAGAAATTTAAACCATGACTTGAATCGGAGAATACAGCTTCCTCTTCAGAGAGACACTGTTATCACGTGTGTGTTTACCGCAGCGTTGTTATCATTTCTCCATTTAGAATGGCGTTGTTGTTATTTGTTACTTTAGCACGGCGTTGTTGTCATTCGTTCCTATGTAAGGCGTTCTTGTAATTTCTTCCTATATTCAAGTGATGTTGCCATTTGTTCCTATAGCCAGGCTATGTTGTCATTTGTTCCTACAGCACGGCGTTGTTGTCATTTTTTTCCCTTTAGCACTAGTGATGTTGTCATTTGTTCCTTTAATTGGGAGTTGTTGTTATTTATTCCTTTAGTACGGAGTTGTTCCTTGTAGATCCATTTTCATGACGAGGATGTCTTTATTGTCCTTCTTCCAGCCTCCATTTGTCTAACCTCCACCTAATCCTCTGGGAACCATCTCTTCGATCCTAAAGCACTGAAACATGTAATGCGGCCAAAGTATTTCTCGCTGTTTATGAACCAGTTTTCCGAGAATTTCATATCTTGTGAAATGACGGTAGTATTCTTCTTCTTGATCCACATGATTGCGATATTTTAGTTTTAAAAACATGATTTTCCTCTCATGTGATTGTGAAATGGCCCACGATTAATATCTGCGTGTTGCTTCAAGCACGAAGATTTTATGGTGTACTTGTAATCAATGGTGTTGTATCAAACGCTCTTAATAGTATTTATACTTTGCAATGCAAGGGCGGATCTTCTTCTTACATTTTTTACACTCTGCCGAGTGGTGTTAATTATGGAGCCAAGATATGTAAAATGTATCACATTATCTAATTTCTTCATTGTTGATTGCAATTGTTAGTTTACATGTGCTTTGTCTGTGGGCACAGAACAAGGTTTTTAGCTTCACTGTGACTATCACAAACTGCGAGATGACTGCACCTGTCTAAAATTATTGTTTGTGTCTCTGTGTGTGTGTGTGTGTGTGTGTGTGTGTGTGTGTGTGTGTGTGTGTGTGTGTGTGTGTGTGTGTGTGTGCAGTGGCGTCACTGGGGTTGGTGTCACCCAGTGCGGTAAACTCTTGGTGTCACCCCTCTAGACTTTCACCATGGTCTTCTTCCGAGTGTTCCTGTACCATATATAATCGCATATAGTAATGTTTGTAAAATAAGTCAAAATGTTAATAAGGACATAAGAAAGAAAACAAATTGAACAATATAACTTCAATACTTCATGTAAAACATAAATAAAGAACTTCGACAAACTCGGACAAATTTTAATTTTTGTTATTTAACATTAAAATTTCTGTTATTTAAAATTAAAAGTTTCCCATCCAGACGCTCTGCATGGTGGCACCCTGTGCCTGCTCATGTATTTAACAATGAACTGTTATGAAACCCGACTAGACAGAGCTATGTCTGCTTTGTCAAATTTAAAATTTTTTTATTTTGGTGTCACCCCTTGATGGTGTCACCCGGTGCGGCCCTCACCCCCGCATCTCCCTAGTGACGCCCCTGTGTGTGTGTGTGTGTGCGTGTACGTATGTGCATGTGCGTATTTACGTGTACGTACAGATTAAATTGAGTCAATCCTGGTGTACGGAAACCAATCACCGTCACATAGCAGACAAGGGAGGAATAATGTTGAAACTGTGAAGAAGTGGTTGTATAGAAGAAAGATACTGACGTATAGAAGAACAATGAATTTATATTGAAAGAGGGGAACTCATAAAGAGAACTGGTTACTCACATAGAAAAAGGCAGTCCACATTCTTCGGGCATGTTATGTAAAGGGTAAAGCTAGGGTATGTCGTCACAATGAGAAGGTTGGAGGGGAATAAAGAGAGAGAGAGAGAGAGAGAGAGAGAGAGAGAGAGAGCGAGAGAGAGACAGAGAGAGAGGGCGAGAGAGAGCGAGAGAGAGAGAGAGCGAGAGAGAGAGCGAGAGAGAGAGACAGAGAGAGAGGGCGAGAGAGAGCGAGAGAGAGAGAGAGAGCCAATAGAGAGAGAGAGCCAAGAGAGAGAGAGAGCCAAGAGAGAGAGAGCCAAGAGAGAGAGAGAGCCAAGAGAGAGAGAGCCAAGAGAGAGAGAGCCAAGAGAGAGAGAGCCAAGAGAGAGAGAGCCAAGAGAGAGAGAGAGAGCCAAGAGAGAGAGCCAAGAGAGAGAGCCAAGAGAGAGAGAGCCAAGATAGAGAGAGCCAAGAGAGAGAGAGCCAAGAGAGAGAGAGTCAAGAGAGAGAGCCAAGAGAGAAAGCCAAGAGAGAGAGAGAGCGAGAGAGAGAGCCAAGAGAGAGAGCCAAGAGAGAGAGAGAGCCAAGAGAGAGAGAGCCAAGAGAGAGAGAGCAAAGAGAGAGAGCCAAGAGAGAGAGGGCCAAGAGAGAGAGAGCCAAGAGAGAGAGCGAGAGAGAGCCAAGAGAGAGAGAGAGAGAGAGAGCCAAGAGAGAGAGCCAAGAGAGAGAGAGCCAAGAGAGAGAGCCAAGAGAGAGAGAGAGCCAAGAGAGAGAGAGCCAAGAGAGAGAGAGCCAAGAGAGAGAGAGAGCCAAGAGAGAGAGCCAAGAGAGAGAGCCAAGAGAGAGAGCCAAGAGAGAGAGAGCCAAGAGAGAGAGAGAGAGCCAAGAGAGAGAGAGAGCCAAGAGAGAGAGCGAGAGAGAGAGAGAGAGCCAAGAGAGAGAGAGAGCCGAGAGAGAGAGAGAGAGCCAAGAGAGAGCCAAGAGAGAAAGAGAGCCAAGAGAGAGAGCCATGAGAGAGAGAGCAAAGAGAGAGAGAGCCAAGAGAGAGAGACAAGAGAGAGAGCGAGAGAGAGCGAGAGAGAGAGAGCCAAGAGAGAGAGAGAGGGAGTCAAGAGAGAGAGCCAAGAGAGAGAGAGAGAGCCAAGAGAGAGAGAGAGCCAAGAGAGAGAGAGCCAAGAGAGAGAGAGAAAGCCAAGAGAGATAGAGCCACGAGAGAGAGCCAAGAGAGAGAGAGCCAAGAGAGAGAGAGCCAAGAGAGAGAGAGAGAGCCAAGAGAGAGAGAGAGCCAAGAGAGAGAGAGCCAAGAGAGAGAGAGCCAAGAGAGAGAGAGAGCCAAGAGAGAGAGAGCCAAGAGAGATAGAGCCAAGAGAGAGAGACAGAGAGAGAGCCAAGAGAGAGAGCCAAGAGAGAGAGAGCCAAGAGAGAGAGCCAAGAGAGAGAGAGAGAGCCAAGAGAGAGAGAGAGCCAAGCGAGAGAGAGAGAGCCAAGAGAGAGAGAGCCAAGAGAGAGAGCTAAGAGAGAGAGAGAGCCAAGACAGAGAGAGAGAGCCAAGAGAGAGAGAGAGAGCCAAGAGAGAGAGAGAGCCAAGAGAGAGAGAGCCAAGAGAGAGAGAGAGCGAGAGAGAGAGAGAGAGCCAAGAGAGAGATCCAAGAGAGAGAGCCAAGAGAGAGAGAGCCAAGAGAGAGAGCCAAGATAGAGAGCCAAGAGAGAGAGCCAAGAGAGAGAGAGCCAAGAGAGAGAGAGCCAAGAGAGAGAGAGCGAGAGAGAGAGAGCCAAGAGAGAGAGCCAAGAGAGAGAGCCAAGAGAGAGAGCCAAGAGAGAGAGAGAGAGCCAAGAGAGAGAGAGTCAAGAGAGAGACCCAAGAGAGAGAGACCCAGGAGAGAGAGAGCCAAGAGAGAGAGAGCCAAGAGAGAGAGCCAAGAGAGAGAGCCAAGAGAGAGAGAGCCAAGAGAGAGAGCGAGAGAGCGAGAGAGAGAGCGAGAGAGAGAGCCAAGAGAGAGAGAGTAAAGAGAGAGAGAGAGAGCAAAGAGAGAGAGCCAAGAGAGAGAGAGCTAAGAGAGAGAGCCAAGAGAGAGAGAGCCAAGAGAGATAGAGCCAAGAGAGAGAGAGAGCCAAGAGAGAGAGCCAAGAAAGAGAGCCAAGAGAGAGAGAGTCAAGAGAGAGAGCGAGAGCCAAGATAGAGAGAGCCAAGAGAGAGAGCGAGAGAGAGAGAGTGCCAAGAGAGAGAGAGCCAAGAGAGAGACAGCCAAGAGAGAGAGCCAAGAGAGAGAGAGCCAAGAGAGAGAGAGAGCCAAGAGAGAGAGAGCCAAGAGAGAGAGAGAGCCAAGAGAGAGAGAGAGCCAAGAGAGAGAGCCAAGAGAGAGAGAGCCAAGATATAGAGAGAGCCAAGAGAGAGAGAGAGAGCCAAGAGAGAGAGAGAGCCAAGAGAGAGAGAGCCAAGAGAGAGAGCCAAGAGAGAGAGAGCAGAGAGAGAGAGGGAGAGAGAGAGCCAAGCGAGATAGAGAGAGACAAGAGAGAGAGAGCCAAGAGAGAGAGAGAGAGCCAAGAGAGAGAGAGCCAAGAGAGAGAGACAAGAGAGAGAGAGACAAGAGAGAGAGAGAGCAAAAAGAGAGAGAGAGAGAGAGCCAAGAGAGAGAGAGAGAGCCAAGAGAAAGAGAGAGAGAGAGAGCCAAGAGAGAGAGAGCCAAGAGAGAGAGAGAGTCAAGAGAGAGAGAGAGAGAGCCAAGAGAGAGAGAGAGAGATAGAGCCAAGAGAGAGAGCCAAGAGAGAGAGAGCTAAGAGAGAGAGAGAGAGCCAAGAGAGAGAGAGCCAAGAGAGAGAGCCAAGAGAGAGAGAGAGCCAAGAGAGAGAGAGAGAGAGAGCCAAGAGAGAGAGAGAGAGAGAGTCAAGAGAGAGAACCAAGAGAGAGAGAGCCAAGAGAGAGAGAGAGAGCCAAGAGAGAGAGAGCCAAGAGAGAGAGAGAGCCAAGAGAGAGAGAGGGAGAGAGCCAAGAGAGAGAGAGAGCCAAGAGAGATAGAGTCAAGAGAGAGAGCCAAGAGAGAGAGAGGGGGGCAAGAGAGAGAGAGCCAAGAGAGAGCCAAGAGAGAGAGAGAGCCAAGAAAGAGAGAGAGCCAAGAGAGAGAGAGCCAAGAGAGAGAGAGCCAAGAGAGAGAGAGCCAAGAGAGAGAGAGCCAAGAGAGAGAGAGAGAGAGAGCCAAGAGAGAGAGAGCCAAGAGAGAGAGAGCCAAGAGAGAGAGAGAGCCAAGAGAGAGAGCCAAGAGAGAGAGAGAGTCAAGAGAGAGAGAGCCAAGAGAGAGAGAGCCAAGAGAGAGAGAGCCAAGAGAGAGAGAGAAAGCCAAGAGAGAGAGAGCCAAGAGAGAGAGAGAGAGCCAAGAGAGAGAGAGAGTCAAGAGAGAGAGAGCCAAGAGAGAGAGAGTCAGGAGAGAGAGAGAGCCAAGAGAGAGAGAGCCAAGAGAGAGAGAGAGAAAGCCAAGAGAGAGAGAGCCAAGAGAGAGAGAGCCAAGAGAGAGAGAGAGCCAAGAGAGAGAGAGAGGGAGCCAAGAGAGAGAGAGAGAGAGCCAAAAGAGAGAGAGCCAAGAGAGAGAGAGAGCCAAGAGAGAGAGAGCCAAGAGAGAGAGAGCCAAGAGAGAGAGAGCCAAGAGAGAGAGAGAGCCAAGAGAGAGAGAGCCAAGAGAGAGAGAGAGCCAAGAGAGAGATAAGAGAGAGAGAGCCAAGAGAGAGAGAGAGCCAAGAGAGAGAGAGAGCCAAGAGAGAGAGAGAGAGCCAAGAGAGAGAGAGAGCCAAGAGAGAGAGAGAGAGAGCCAAGAGAGAGAGAGCCAAGAGAGAGAGAGCCAAGAGAGAGAGAGAGCCAAGAGAGAGAGATCCAAGAGAGAGAGAGCCAAGAGAGAGAGAGCCAAGAGAGAGAGAGAGAGCCAAGAGAGAGAGAGAGAGCCAAGAGAGAGAGCCAAGAGAGAGAGAGAGCCAAGAGAGAGAGAGAGAGCCAAGAGAGAGAGAGCCAAGAGAGAGAGAGAGCCAAGAGAGAGAGAGAGCCAAGAGAGAGAGAGAGAGCCAAGAGAGAGAGTGTAACAGAAGTAGGGTATTAGAGTTTGGTGGGAAAAGACTACAGCACGATTGAGCATCGGGGGAGAATGGGAAGAGAGATGCTCAAGTCGTGACGTAGTTAGTTGTCAGGGGGCAGTGAGGTCCGTTGTCAGTTATAAGTGGTGTGGGTTGCTGTTCTGTAAGAATCCCGATAAATAAGAAGAAGAGTGAAAGATACGGAGATAAACAAGATTAGTGAATATTGGAGAACGTGTTCCGATAAGGGTGACCAGTGTGATTATCGTCACGATGCAAGACTGCTAGGAGAGACTTGAGGATAGTTTAGAGTAGTTGTGGTGAGATGTTAAGAAAGTACTGATGCAGGAGAATGAAATATTAATTGCGTCGGATAGACGAGAAACTTAAAAAGTAGAATTAGCGTGGGTGAGGTCTATAGTAAATAGACAAAATTTTTGCTGGTAGTAGTAGAGTGGAGATACCGTAGATAACGGTAATAATGATTAACAAGTTGTAGTGTAGCTTGGTACAAATCCAAGGGAAACAATTAGTGTGACGAGCCACAGGTTCTATTAGTAGATAGATGACTGCTGGTACATTGAGATGACATTGAGATAATCGCCACATTAGTAATAGATAAAGTGAGTTAACATGTAGCCACAGTGCTTGCTTAAGATGATATTTGTAATGTGTTAGAAGTTAGTTTTGTAAAAGGTAGAAAATTGTGAGGGGAGAGAATCAATGATAGAACGGTCATTGTTGATTAATGATTTTTTTGTGCAGAGAGAACAGATATTGTTCTAAGTTAAGAAATTGGTCTGTAGTTAACAGATATACATACTTGGCGGTGAAGTGTTTGGTTTTCTCGGTTATAGAAATAGTGGAATGAATAGCTCATATAGGAGGCCAATGTTGATGGGCCACTGTACGTAGAAATTTTAAGGGGGTTATGTTTTTTGAAAACCTTCTCTTTAGCGAGAAGACAATTGTTTTATTGCCTCATGTATAATGTTTTTTTTTTTTTGCTTGATTTGGTCCCGTAAAATGATTGTTATTATTTTAGAATAGGGTTATTGTGTTCTTAGACTTTTGTGTATAAACTATTGGTCCGTAAAAGAGACCAATAGTAGTAGGTAACAATAGATTAGGATGTATGTTGTATTATTTTAATATATGTTTTTCTTTGAATGAGTTCATATCTTTAATTGATATGAGGGGAAACATAAATGATGTTATAAAAATTGGTGGGGGGGGGGGGGTATGATATCCTGTTGTGATTTTATTTCGCTGTTTTGTATGTTAAATAGTAGTTAATTAAGTTATGTTTAGTTCACATAGTTTTGTCTAGAATAAAGACAATATATAGGGTTTAATGAGGACCCTTCGTTCAGAAAAGAGTTAATAAAACTACTGAGAGCTAATAGAGAGACACATTCTCTTTGTGAAGAATAAGTTCATGGGTATTTTGTTGCTGTAATAATCAGCATAATGAGCTTGATATGGTTATGAAGTAGTGGAAACATATACCGGGGATGGTTATGGGAAAGTTTAGAGTTACACTAAAGTCAGCGTTGGAAAAAAAAATATATGGGATTGGAAGACATGTGGGAGAAGAAAAGATTAATGAATATAACAGTGGGGTAAATATGAGAAAAGTTTTGAACATAGTTTCCGTGGGGTTAAAAGAGCCATGATATACACGAGATTGCTGGGTTATAGAAAAATAAGAAGATTATCCCAGACAAAGAGTAAACATGAATTGAATCCATGTTTAAATCTGAAAACTGATTAGACACTGTGGATAGCAGTAAAATAGTAAGAATTGAACATTGTCACTGGGGAGACAAAATGATAGGAGGTTTTGTGGGTCCGTAATATATGGACTGAGATCAAGTAGATTACAAGCAATCACAGTTGGGGGTAGTGTATTGTTGCTGTTGATGACGGCATAAGTGGAGGTTTTAGTAGATGTGCCCATAATAAATGGACAGTAAGGGGTCGCTGAAATTGTCGGCGAGAGAATTCTGAGTGAGGTATAGAAGAAGATTAGTTATGTGAGGGGATGTGTATAATGTTGGAGGAGGTCTTAAGGAATAATAGACCTTTTTAATTGTGTCCTCGGGATATGTTTTGTGGTTGAGAGACATAAAAGTAATCTGTAGTATATAGACAATTGGAAGTGAATAATGTTTTTTGATGCTGTAGATAGCAGCGTAAACGTTTACCATAATGAGTGGTACTGTAGGAGATATAATTATTTTAGACTTTATTACATAAAGTCTCAAATGACATAGGGGGGTAAAGGAGTATGGTTTGGTAAAGGGGGTGTGGAATTTAGCTGAGTGTGGTCTTTGTGTGGAAGAGTTCTACTGCTTCTTTTAAATACCGGTGGCCACCGATTCTTTGTCTTTCTATTGTGTGAGAGTGATTACAGGTTGAAAGTAGAGAATTAGTGGGGTTGGTGATGAAAATAGGGAGTTGGTATCAGAAAAGTACAGTGTTTGAAATTGTAAGCGGATTGCTTATGAAGTGGAAAAGAAGTATTTAAGAAGATGTGTTATGATGTATTGTATAAAGTTGAGATTTAAATGTTATTAAAATATGTTATGTTTTTGAAGGGTCAGAAACGAAGATGTTTTTGAAGGGTCAGAAACGAAGAAGAAGTGGGTTGATATATAGCAGGGGAAAGAGTTAAAAAATAGAATATTTACTTAAGTTGGAGTTGGTTTGGGGAAGATTAGAGGAACTGTGAGAGGTAAGAGGGAATAGAGTAAGGGGATTAGGAGTAAAGATTTTTTCCTTTACAATAAAAATTCTTTAATAAACATGGGGAGGTGTAACAGAAGTAGGGTATTAGAGTTTGGTGGGAAAAGACTACAGCACGATTGAGCATCGGGGGAGAATGGGAAGAGAGATGCTCAAGTCGTGACGTAGTTAGTTGTCAGGGGGCAGTCAAGATCAGGGCCTGGAACTGGAAGGACGCCATATTTGTAGAAGTTGTCATACCATGGAAATAAACCTTATTTTATATGAAACCAACAGTCTTTCTTAGTCCTTCACACTGTTACAAGAGCCAAGAGAGAGAGAGAGAGAGAGAGAGCCAAGAGAGAGAGAGAGAGAGAGACAAGAGAGAGAGAGAGAGCCAAGAGAGAGAGAGCCAAGAGAGAGAGAGAGAGCCAAGAGAGAGAGAGCCAAGAGAGAGAGAGAGAGAGACAAGAGAGAGAGAGAGCCAAGAGAGAGAGCCAAGAGAGAGAGAGAGCCAAGAGAGAGAGAGCCAAGAGAGAGAGAGAGCCAAGAGAGAGCCAAGAGAGAGCCAAGAGAGAGAGCCAAGAGAGAGAGAGCCAAGAGAGAGAGAGCCAAGAGAGAGAGAGCCAAGAGAGAGAGAGCCAAGAGAGAGAGAGCCAAGAGAGAGAGAGAGAGCCAAGAGAGAGAGAGCCAAGAGAGAGAGAGAGCCAAGAGAGAGAGCCAAGAGAGAGAGAGAGCCAAGAGAGAGAGAGAGCCAAGAGAGAGAGCCAAGAGAGAGAGCCAAGAGAGAGAGCCAAGAGAGAGAGAGCCAAGAGAGAGAGCCAAGAGAGAGAGCCAAGAGAGAGAGAGAGCCAAGAGAGAGAGAGAGAGCCAAGAGAGAGAGAGTCAAGAGAGAGAACCAAGAGAGAGAGAGAGAGCCAAGAGAGAGAGCCAAGAGAGAGAGAGCCAAGAGAGAGAGAGCCAAGAGAGAGAGCCAAGAGAGAGAGCCAAGAGAGAGAGAACCAAGAGAGAGAGCCAAGAGAGAGAGAGAGCCAAGAGAGAGAGCCAAGAGAGAGAGAGAGCCAAGAGAGAGAGCCAAGAGAGAGAGCCAAGAGAGAGAGAGCCAAGATAGAGAGAGAGCCAAGAGAGAGAGAGCCAAGAGAGAGAGCCAAGAGAGAGAGAGAGAGCCAAGAGAGAGAGAGCCAAAAGAGAGAGAGCCAAGAGAGAGAGAGAGCCAAGAGAGAGAGAGAGTCAAGAGAGAGAGCCAAGAGGATAGAGCCAAGACAGAGAGAGCGAGAGAGAGAGCCAAGAGAGAGAGAGCCAAGATATAGAGAGAGCCAAGAGAGAGAGAGAGAGCCAAGAGAGAGAGCCAAGAGAGAGAGCCAAGAGAGAGAGAGAGCCAAGAGAGAGAGAGCCAAGAGAGAGAGCCAAGAGAGAGAGAGAGCCAAGAGAGAGAGAGCCAAGAGAGAGAGCCAAGAGAGAGAGAGCCAAGAGAGAGAGAGAGAGCCAAGAGAGAGAGAGTCAAGAGAGAGAGAGCCAAGAGAGAGAGAGCCAAGAGAGAGAGAGCCAAGAGAGAGAGAGCCAAGAGAGAGAGAGAGCCAAGAGAGAGAGCCAACAGAGAGAGAGCCAAGAGAGAGAGAGCCAAGAGAGAGAGAGAGCCAAGAGAGAGAGAGCCAAGACAGAGAGAGCGAGAGAGAGAGCCAAGAGAGAGAGCCAAGAGAGAGAGAGCCAAGAGAGAGAGAGAGCCAAGAGAGAGAGCCAAGAGAGAGAGAGCCAAGAGAGAGAGAGAGCCAAGAGAGAGAGAGAGCCAAGAGAAAGAGAGCCAAGAGAGAGAGAGAGAGCCAAGAGAGAGAGAGAGCCAAGAGAGAGAGAGCCAAGAGAGAGAGAGCCAAGAGAGAGAGAGAGCCAAGAGAGAGAGAGAGTGAGAGAGAGAGCCAAGAGAGAGAGCCAAGAGAGCCAAGAGAGAGAGAGCGAGAGACAGAGCGAGAGAGAGCGAGAGAGAGAGTGAGAGAGAGAGCCAAGAGAGAGAGCCAAGAGAGAGAGAGCGAGAGAGAGAGTGAGAGAGAGAGCCAAGAGAGAGAGAGAGCCAAGAGAGAGAGCGAGAGAGAGCGAGAGAGAGAGTGAGAGAGAGAGCCAAGAGAGAGATAGCCAAGAAAGATAGAGAGAGGGAGCGAGAGAGAGAGGGAGAGAGAGTGAGAGAGAGAGAGAGAGAGAGAGAGAGAGGTGGACCAAGAGAGAAGATGCTGTTCAGTTTGACAGTATGGCATGGAGGAAAATCGATATCAGAAACGATTGGCAGTACACGAGACATAGGTTGTGTACAGACATGATCACAAATGCAACAAGGCAGGGTCTGTCTATACGACATGTTTACCACTCCTTATTTTCTAGAAAATGCCAGCCCAGCATTCATATTTTCTCAATAAATTCTAGCCGTTGTTTCCCCACACTATATTGCGGGCTTTCCCGCTGAGATGAGTAAATAGCTTCAGCCATAAAGCTTAAGCAGACCCAGCAGATTGCAACCACATAGGAGATTACATATACTCCTTGTAACTAAACACTGTGTGTGCAAGCAGGAACTTAATTCATAACTTTGTGACGTGGAATGAGTTTAAGAAACAAATGACATACAATGTGATAATATACAGATTTTCTGAGGAGGAAACAAGTAAAGTTGTGTAATTATGAGTCGGTTAATTAACGTTTTTAAACACGGAAACCAAAATAATATGTTGCACGATTTATTGCCTGGTATATTTCGCTGCATTTCGTCAGGTACACACTGTAGAGTTATATATCGTATGAAGTGAATAAACGAATACTGTGGCTGAGATACTATAAGTTTCACACACAAGCCATGGTAAACTTTCGAATGTGTGTATACTATGATGTTTTATATATGCTATTGATATGCAGGATCGTTGGTTGTGGTTGTTTGTGTGGGTGGTTTGTTGACTGGCTGGTTGACTGATTGGTTGGTGGACTGGTTAAAATATAATTGGTTGGCTGTTTAATTGTTAGTTGGTTGATTAGTTGGTAGGGTTCTCGGTTGGGTGGTTGGTTCATTGGTTGGTTGTTGGATGCTTAATTGGTTAGTTGGTTGGTTGGTTGGTTGGTTGGCTGCCTGCTTGATTAGTTAATACAACATAAATAGGCAAACCTTCTCACCTAGAGAAACAGCAGTGGAAGATAAACTATATGGACTACTGATTTAACTAAATAGGCAGTGAGATTAATACAAGAAACAGCAGTGTAGATGCAAACACATTTCAAGAGAACGGAAGAATAAGAAAAAAAAAGTTAATTGGTGGGTTGACTGTTTGGTTTCGTTAGTTGATTGGTTGGTTCATTGTTATGTGGGTGATTCGTTGCTTCAGTGATTTGATCATTAGCTGGTTGGTTTGGTGGTTGGTTGTTCATTGGTTGGTTTGTTGACTAGTCCTCTTGCGAAAACAGATTGTTGACTTGTATGATGCAGTGGTACCCATGTTATTACAGGCTTCAAACTCTTTTAGTGAGCTTGGTCTAGAGACTGTTCTCTAAACCTGGTACCGATGCATCATCTCCGCGAGATATGTGTTGCGGTGTTGTACTTTTCCTCACCAAGGTCACATGAGTGTTTAAGACCGGAATTGCAAACACACATCTGCGTGGAGGCATAATAAGGTTTCTACAGGTCACGATACAGCACAGCCCAAACGGACTGGCTGGGATTACTACTAGACTGGTAATGCTTCCTACATCGGCTTTAGTTACTTTCTTGTAAACAGATTCCCACTCAGTTCTCAGGTGAAATATACATCCACCCCCCCCCCCCCCCCACACACACACACACACAAACACACACACACACACACACACACACACACATATATATATATATATATATATATATATATATATATATATATATATATATATATATATATATATCTTCTTCAGCGTTCCGAGCCATTGAGGTTCTTTGCTGCAGATACAATCCGTCTCCATTCGTCTCTCTGGTTGACCTTCTCTTGCCAGTCGGTGATTCCAAGTGCTTGTAGGTCTGTATATATATTATCTCTCCACCGTCTTCTTGGTCTACCTCGGGGTCTACGGTCATTTATTTCCTGAGTGTTAGCGAGTTTTGTTTCGCTATTATCTTCCATTCTTTATATATGCCCCAGCTATTGTAGTCTATTAGCCTTCATGATACCAGTGATTATCGGGGACTTAAACAGATCATAAATGTCTTTGTTGCTTCTTCTTTTCCACTCTCCACTTTGTGTATCCCTAATGGGTCCAAAGATGCCTCTTAAAACTTTGTTCTCAAAGGTTTGTAACAAGGCTTCGTCTCCGTTCGTTGTACTCCAGGTTTCAGAGCCATACAGCACAACTGGTTTGATCAGTGTTTTGTATATTGTGATTTTGGTGTTATGAGATAGCGCATTTGATTTTAGTAGATGTTGTAGTGCATAGTATATCTTATTTCCAGAATTGATTCTAGTTTGTATTTCTTCCCTTATGATGTTGGAGCAGTTGAAGATTGTACTCAGGTATTTGTATGTTTTCGTTCTTTTAATGGTCATATTATCTATTTGTATGGGGCCAGAGTTTTTAGCCATTCCTTCTCTTGAAATTACCATATATTCTGTCTTATCTTGGTTGATAACCAGCCCCATCTGTCGGGCTTTTTCCTTTAAGTGAGTCAATATTTCCAATGTCTTTTGTTCATTTTCTCCTATAATATCTATATCATCTGCATAACCAAGCAGCTTGGATGTTCCTCCAATATCACATTCCTCCTTTATCTTCCTTACAACTTTCTCTAGAGCCAGATTGAAGAGTAGCGGCGATAGTGCATCACCCTGTTTCAAGCCAGATGTTATTTGGAAAGGGTCTGATTTCCTGCCTTTATATGTTACTATATTATAAGTATCTTCCATGCATAGTCTGGTCATGTTGATTAACTTCCTTGGTATTCCAAATTCCTGCATAGCATTCCATAGATTATTCCTATGGACGCTATCATAAGCCTTTTTAAAATCCACAAAAATGTTATGGAGATCTCTTTTATATTCCCAATTTTTCTCGGCTATATATATATATTCATTCATTCAGTAGCATGTCCTTTGCAGAACCTCGCTCCCATAACAACCTTTTCGAAAAATGTTGGTCATGAGCTAGATGTCCCGCATCCGGTACACCAATCTGGAGATCATCTGCCGCATCTTGCATCCATCTTCTCTTTGGCCTTCCTCTTCCTCTCATCTCGGGCATATATCCCTCCATTATTGTTCTCTCCAAACTTTCATGACGTTTCAAGTGACCAAAATATTTCAATTTTATGGTCTCCAGTAGCCAACCTTCTTCAATATTCAGATCTTGTCGTACAGATGCATTTGCTCTTCTCTGTATCCAACATATTATTAAAACCTATCTATAACATTTATATTCAAAGGCATTTATGCGTTATTCAGCTTGTTTAGTAAGTGCCCAGGTGTTACAGGTATATGTTGCAATGGGAAAGATACATTCTCTTAAAAATCTAATATTTTTAGGTCTAACTATCCCACTTCACAATTTATTCAGTTGTTTTAGTCTTTATATCAGAAAGAATCATAACAGTCAGAATAAAAGAACAAACAATCACAACATATGTACAGATATACGCACCATGTAATGCAAACAATAATGAGCAAGAATGCGAGGACTTCTACGAAGACATACATGACGTGCTAAATAAAATACATAAGCAGGACAACATCATAGTTATGGGAGACTTCAATGGAAGACTAGGACATAACAGAGTGGGCATAGAAAAACACCTGGGAGCATTTGGAGATCAGCAAAATGAAAGAAATGATAACGGAAGTAGACTGATAGAGCTTTGCAGCCAACACGACCTCTATATAACAAACACATTCTATAAACATAAAGATTCGCAAGTATACACCTGGTATAAATGGAACGATCTAGATACTAAAAGCCAAATTGATTTTATACTAACAAGAAATAACAGAAAGAGAAATATATTAGATGCAAGAGCAGTGCCCAATTTCAGTATAAACACAGATCATAAAGCAGTCGTTGCACAATAAGAACCATTAGAAGAAGAAAACAAAGAGCAGGAAAATACATGCCATGCAAATCAGTAAACTTAAAAAACCTTAAAGACGAGGCAGTAAGGGAAAATTATGAGAAAGAACTAACTGAACTCTTTGTAAAATTACCTACGGAAAGAAAAACAGTGGAAGAAGAATGGGAGATGTTCAAATCAAGCATTTTAAATACTGCAAAAATAACATACGGAACCACGAAAAAACGCAAAACACGGATAACGAAAATAACAAGTTGGTGGAACGCAGAAGTAAAGAAAGCGGTAAAAGAAAAAAAGGAAAAATATAAAAAGTGGTTGAAGAGCAAACAGGAATGTGATTACAGAGAATACAGAATTTTTTTTTTACATTGGCACCTTGCCGTCTTGACAGACGATAGTTTGTGCTTTAAAAAGGCATAATAACTTTTAACTATGGCGGTAGCGAGTGTGACTGATAAGGCCAATTTGCGCTGTAAATGTCCGTTCACAGTGGGTGCATGTGAACACGTGGTCATTTCCACCATCATGCACCATCTTACGTCTCAAACGCTTGGTGTGTGACTTTTCTGCAATAATTTTCTCCTTTGACTTTATTCCATTTCTGATATTTGCCCTCCATGCAACACGTTCAGCGGCGACTTGCTCCCAATGTGCATTATCAATGCCTGTATCAATCATGTCCCGCTTACACACATCTTTGTATCGTAGTAGAGGCCGACCCTGAGATCTCTTACCCATCTGTAATTCACCAAAAAAGATATCCTTTGGTATTCTACCATCATCCATCCGCCTAAGATGTCCTATCTATCTAAGTCTACGAAGACTGAGCATGGAATACAGAATAGCGAGAAGATATTTGAGTAGAATAGTAAAGAGAGAAAAACAAAAAGACTGGGAAGAGTATGGAGAAACCCTAAATAAAAACTACAAGGAGGCAACCAGAAACTTCTACAAAAAGATAAGTGCAATGCGAACCAGAGGAGAACCCTTTGACCCAACTGAAATAATTAACAGCGAAAATGGAGAACCAATAAGTGAACAAAAACAGATCCTAATAAGATGGAAGCAGTATTTCGAACAACTTCTCAACATCCCATCATATGTCACAGGAATTCAAGAGACCTACACAGATGTCACCGAAGAACTAGAACCAGACATACTAAAAGAAGAAATTATAGAAGCCATCAGATTAGCCCCATTGAACAAATCACCAGGACAGGATGAAATACCAAATGAACTAATTAAAGCAGCAAGAGAAGTAGGAACAGCTTGGCTACATAGACTATTCAACCATGTTTGGGTAGAACAACAGACGCCACGAGACTGGGGAAACGCCATAATTATCCCAATTTGGAAAAACAAGGGCAGCAAAAGAGATTGCACACAATACAGAGGCATTTCACTGTTGAGTCATACTGGGAAAATATTTAGCAAAATTCTTGAAAAAAGATTACGAACTACTTTAGAACCCCAGCTAAGCGAAACGCAGCTTGGATTTAGGAAAAACAAAGGATGTACAGACGCCATTTTTGCTCTTAGACAACTTATAGAAAAATCAATCAAATTCAATGAAACACTCTACTTAGCCTTTGTCGACCAAGAAAAGGCATTTGATAGGGTAGATAGACACAAGCTATGGGAAATCCTTAAACAATATGGAGTGAGTACACATCTAACAAACCTATGTAGAAGTTTATACAACAACAGTGAATGCATAGTGAGAGCAACTGGAGGACACTCAGAACCCTTCACCATAAGATCTGGAGTACGACAAGGTTGTGTCCTGTCCCCTCTCTTGTTCACAATATATGTAAAGAAACCAGCCAAGCAGAGACAGCAAGAATACCGCATGACGAGAAAACAGAAGAAGAACCATCTGCAAATCTAACCATTAGAGAACTCCTGTTTGCGGACAACCAATCACTAATAGCAAAATCAGAAGTTGAATTACAAGACCACATGAATAGTCTAAACGAAATGTGTAGGGAACATAACATGAAAATTAGCACAAGCAAAACAGATGTAATGACTATAACTAAAGAAGAACAAACAACAACAATTCACCTAAACGAACATCCCTTGAAACAAGTAAAGAGCTTCAAGTACCTAGGAAGTATAATATCATCAAATGGCAGATCAGAAGACGAGATCGAAAATAGGTGCAATAAGGCAAATCAACTCATTGGACAAATGGCACCAATACTAAAGAACAAACATGTATCAATAACTACTAAGAAAGCACTTTACAACACAATCTTCCTACCAACTCTGTGCTACCAATGCCAAACCTGGACAATGACAGAAAAAGAGAAAAGAAAAATCACAACAACAGAAATGAGGTTCCTGAGAAGAATACTCAACGTATCAAGAAGAGATAAGATCAGAAATGAAGAAATCAGGACTAAAGTGGGGGTTAAAGCTGCTCTAGATTTTATTAGAAAGCAGCAAGTCAAATGGTTTGGCTATGCAAGTAGGTTACCAGTCAACAGCATGCCACAACAAGCAATGATGTACAGACCAGATGGAAATAGAGGAAGAGGCCGACCACGTAAACGTTGGACGGAGGGAATAACAGAATCCACGGGAATGTCGATATACGAAGCCCATAACCGGGCACTCTCACGAAGTTTATACTTCACCTCGACACCGCAAGGTACAAGAGGAACATGATGAGATGAGATGAGATTTTAGTCTTTGAAGAGCAATAGATATTCGTCTTTTAATCTCTTTCATTATGTCATCATTGTTGGTAATCAATGACACAAGATGTTAAAATTTTCCCACCACCTCCATTTTTCCCCATTAATATATATTTCTTTCTCCATATCAGTTTTATCTGTATGCATTATCTTTATTTGTGCTATGTTAAGATATAAGTTGCGATTTTCACTATTCTTTTGCGTTGAGGCTGTTAGTTTTTCTAAACCATTCTGTGATGTGGTTAGCAATGCTGTATCATCAGCATGTCGAATCTCTGGTATTTCATGACCACCGATATTTAGGGCATCATATTGCTCCTTGGGATTGCTCCTTTGGGACGGAAGTTTCCGTGGCGAAGTAGTCACCACGTCTGCCTCGAGCTCCGAAGGTTGTGAATTCGATTCCGGACTACGTCTTTCTGTTCTCGAGTGAATTTTTCTCGGAGACTCCTGGAAATCGTCGCTGGGGCTATAGAGTTTGTGCTGTGTGCGACGCTTTAGGCAAGCTGGAAAGAGTCATATGGGATAAAACTCTATGAAATGAAGTCGATCCTCTCGACTTTTAAGACTTTTCTTGTTTTGCTCCTTGGTTATATCATCTCTGACATTTCTCATTATATTTTCGGCGTACAGGTTAAACAATTAGGGGGACAGGATATATCTCTGACGGACTCCTTGATGTCAAACCAATCTGACGTCTCGCCATCTATTCTAAACACGGCTTGTTGGTCTAGATAGAGCATTTTGATGAGTTGTTTTAAATGTGATGGAAAGCCCATTTTCCTCATGATTTCCCAAAGTTGGTGATGTTGTACACAGTCAAATGCCTTTGAATAATCCACACATCATGGGAATAGGTTTACAGTATATTCTCTGCACTTCTATATTATTAAAAGCATGTTGAGTATGTGATCCCTTGTTCCTCTTCCTTGTTTAAATCCAACTTGAACCACGTTAATCTCTTCTTCCATTTTCTTACGAAGTCTTCCCATTATGATTTTTAGTAGAATTTTACTTGCATGACTGATCAGGGCAACAGTTCTATAGTTGGTGCATAATTTCAGGTTGCCCTTTTTTGGTATTATAATGAAGATAGTTACCGTCCAATCTTTTGGCCATATACCATAAACCATATTTCAATATCTTTTTACATATTGCGTGATAGATTTGAATGCTTTCTTCTCCTTCCTCTTTAATTAGTTCAGCTTTGCATCTCATCACCCGTGGTGATTTACCACTCTTCAGGTTCTTTAGGGTATGGTATAATGATGATGATGTATATGCAAGCATCAGCATTTACGAGGGGGCTTCAAATGAAAACCTTAAATATTATATGGGTGAATATATGATGAAACAATAAAGAAATACATTACTTTTCGATGTAGTCAATACTCCGTTAAATGCAAGTCCTCCAGCGCCGATAAAGTGTTTGGATTCCTGTAGAAATAATTTCACTTGGTTCACCTGCTGTACCTCTTCATCGGACCGAACAGTCTTTCCTCCCAATGACTCTTTGACTTGTCCAAGCACGTGGAAATCACATGAGGCTAGGTCTGACGAGAACGGGGTATGTGGTACACACTGAAAGTGGAGGTCTTCGATGGTTTTAACCGTTGCACAGGCAGTATGTGTTCGAGCATAGTCATGTTACTCAGAAGTCCACGTCGTTTGGATTTGATTGCTGTCATACATGATAGCTGAGAAAATCTGTATACGTATCACTGGTGACAGTGTTCCCTCTTGATATATAGTTCTCAATAAATAACGCCTTTTTCGTTCCAAAAAGAGAGTCAGCATAACCTTCCTGGCAGATCTCTGCGTGGGAAACGTCTGTGGCGAGGAGGGATGGCGCCATTCCTTACTCGCTCTCTTTGTTTCTTGCTCTGTGGGTCGTCGCTAGAGCTACGGAGTTCGTGCTTTGTGCGACGTTTTCCGCGCTGCGGAAAGAGACCGAGCCATATGGGATTTAACACAAAAAAAGACAGAGCCATATGGGATAAAACCCGGTGCAATGAAGTCGACCCTGATGACTTTTATGCGAGTTTGTTGGCTCGTGGTAGTGGACCGAGATGTCATCTCCAGTAGCAATTCTTGATAGGAGATCATCACCTTCTGCTTCAAAACATTGCAAACGTTCTTGAGAAGCATCAATGTGTGGTTGTTTCGATTTTGGAGTAAGCTGCCTTGGCACCCACTTGCAGGACACATTGCGGTACTGTAGCACAGATGTAATGGAAATGTCACAATGCTTTTGTTATCAGTTTCTGTGATTTGCCAATTATTTTATTTGTGTAACGTGGGTACAGATTTCACAAACCAGAGAAGGAGAGAAGCTAGACTGACTATTTGGACATGAAACGAGGACCAGCCGGTGGCCGGCTCTGTGGTTTGCTGGCATTGGTGTTTTCTGTGGATATCTGCCAGGGTATGGAGACTGTTTAAGCTGTTCACGTAACGTATCATACCCTGTACATGTATAGACGGACAAGTAGACAAGGCAACCGAACAGACAAAAAGGTATCTAGCTGGCCAAACAGACATACGGGAAGCTAGGAAGAGGTAAGACAGACAGCCAGAATGACAAACAAACATACACACATATATGTATTTACGCAGCTGGTAGACATACAATCAATCAGACACAGGCAAACACACATACAGACTGACAATCAGACAGAGAGACAGAAATTTGGACTGACAGGTTGACTGATAAATAGATGCATGTTATTGCACCTTTAAATACCCATTATCATGTTCTTTAAGTAGTATTGTGTGCGCTCTCTTAACCACATACAAAGGGTCAATTCCCAATTATAAACAGGACTAACTGAAACAAGACACCGATGTTATCTCTTGAGAAATGGATGCATTTATTAACGCCATAATAACAGCTGAATTTGTACTTACGCGTCTGTTATTTTAAGTAGTTGGTAGCCATGGTAGCGCTAGTGGCTGTACTCTTGCCTGATCGCCCTGTGGTTGTGTGTTAGAATCTCCATCGAGGCAGAGATTTTGTTCAATGACCCGAGCTACCACCCTATCATTTCGGTATCATTTCGTCTATTTCATCGAAGTCAAAACATAGCGGTCTGCTTCACAATCACCCATAGCTGGTTTCGAACCGGGAATTATGAAACTGCGCATCTCACCATTCCCTGACGGCGCCATTTATGATGTAAGTGAAATAAAACGTAAAGGATCCCTTTCTCGTCTCGAGGCTTGACATATCTTATATATAAAAGGCAATCTCCGTCTGTATGTCCTTTATGCGTTCGCGAACGGTCCATCCGATTGAGATGAAATTTTCTACACGTCTTCCTTTCATTCCAGCGCAGCCAACTGTGATTTTTTTTTTTTTTTTTTTTGGTGTGAAATCGGCTGCTTATTTAATATTATTTAATTTTTCATTTTACATTATAATTTATATACAGCGAGGGGACTTAACTCTAGAAAAGTTATTTCAAGGGGCATAACTTTTAATAACATTGCTGTATAATTTATAGTCATATTGTTGCATCGTTTTCAAAAATTTATAAACTCTTTGTCTATAGTTATGTACCGGCATATGAGTTATAATAAATAGTGATACAATCTTTAAGGCATTTTCAAAGTTTTCATAAAAATAATGCATAATGCATAACATTGTAACTCATCTTTTTATGCTTACGAAGTTATCTACAGTCATGCAGGTGATTAGAAACGGTTTTCATTAGAAATAATGGATGGTGTGTGGAAGGACATTCTTTTAAGTTACTATATTTTGTTGTATGAATTTAATGAGAAGCTACCCGCCAGGAGCTGGGCGAAGCCACGCCGGGTCAGATAGATAGACAGACCCACCTTTTCGCTGCAGTTATCTACAGGCATATGCGTTATAATCCTCCTCCTCCTCTCCCCTCCTCCTCTATCCTCTTCCTCTTCCCCTCCCCCTCTCCATCCTCCTCCTCCCTCTTTCTCCTCCTCCTCTCTCCTCCTCCCTCTTCCTCCTCCTTCATCCTCCTCCTTCCTCCTCCTCCTCCTCCCTCTTCCTCCTCCTACCTCCTCGCCCTCCTCCCTCCTCCTAATCACTCCTCTTCTTTCCTCCTCCCTTATCCTCCTCTCTCCTCCTACTCCCTCCTCCTCCTCCGTCCTCCCCCTCATCCCTCCTCCTCCCTCCTCCCTTTTTCTCCCTCCTCCTCCTACATCCTCCTCCTCCCCTTACTCCTCCCTCCTCCTGCTTCTCCTCCTCCCTCCTCATCCCTCCTCCTCCCTTCTCCTCCTCCCTCCTCATCCTCTCTCCTCCTCCGTCCTCCTCCTCCCTCTACCTCCTCCTCCCTCCTCCTCCTCCCTCCACATCCCTCCTCCTCCTCCCCCTCCTCCCTCTTCCTCCCTCTACCTCCTCCTCCTCCCTCCGCCTCCTCCCTCCTCCGCCTCCTCCCTCCTCCTCCTCCATCTCCCTCTCCTCCTCCTCCCCTCCTCCTCCTCCTCCCCTCCTCCTCCCCTCCTCTTCCTGCGTTCTTCTCCTCCCTCATCCTCCCTCCTCCTTCTCCTTCCTCCTCCCTCTTTCTCCTCCCTCCTCCTCCCTCTTCCTCGTCCTCCATACTCCTCCTCCCTACTCCTCCTCTCCTTATCCCTCCCCCTCTTCCTCTTCCTTCCTCCTCTCCCTCCTCCTTGCTCTCCTCCTCCCTCCTCCTCCTCCTAATCACTCTTCCTCCCTCCTCCTCCTCCCTTCTCCTCCCTTCTCCTCCTCTCTTCTTCCTCCTCCTCCCTCCTCCATCCTTCCCCCCTCCACCTCCTCCCTCTTCCTCCCTCCTCCCCCTCTTCCTCCCTCCTCCTCCCTTATCCCCCCTCCCTCCTCCTCCTCCCTCCTCCTCTTCTCTCCTCCTCCTCCTTCCTCCTCCTCCCTCCTCCTACCTCCTCCTCCTCCTCTCTCCTCCTCTTAATCCCTCCTCCCTCCTATTCCTCCCTACTCCTACTCCTTCCTCCTCTTCCCTCCTCCTCCTCTCTCCGCCTATCTCTTCCTCCCTCCTCCTCCTCCTCCCTCCTCCTCCCTCCTCCACCTCCCTCTTCCTCCTCCTCCCAGCTCCTACTCCTCCTTTTTCTTCTTCTGCTGCTGCTGCTGCCGCTGCTCCATTTACCCAAGTTAATTGTTGGAGAAGATGTAAAGACCTTCCAAGTGCTCTTTCTAATGCTTTTTGTAAGTTGGTCTTCGTTTATCTAGGTTGTTCTAACTGCAACCAATAAATGATTAGACAGACAGACAGACAGACAGATAGACGGACAGATAGACAGAGAGACAGTCGGGAACGGGAACTTATATGACTACTTATATGAATTAAATGAGATGCTCCACACCAGGAGTTGGGCGATGCCGGGCCGGGTCAGACAGGCAGACAGACAGATAGTCGGTAACGGGAACGAGAACTTATATGACTACTTATGTGAATTAAATGAGATGCTTCCCTCCAGGGACTGGGCGAAGCCGGGCCGGGTCAGCTAGTGGACAGTAAACACGTTAAGTAAACAACTTTCACATCTCGAGGCTGGACATATGGACAATAAACACGTTAAGTAAACAACTTTCACATCTCGAGGCTGGACATATGGACAATAAACACGTTAAATAAACAACTTTCACGTCTCCCGGCTTAGTATGTGGTAATTAAACAAGTAAAGTAAATAACTTTTACGTCTCCCGGCTGGATATGTGGTAAGTAAACACGTTACCTAAACAACTTTCACGTCTCCCGGCTGGGTATGTGGTAAGTAAACACGTTAAGTAAACAACTTTCACGTCTCCCGGCTGGATATGTGGTAAGTAAACACGTTACATAAACAACTTTCACGTCTCCCGGCTGGGTATGTGGTAAGTAAACAAGTTAAGTAAACAACTTTCACGTCTCCCGGCTGGATATGTGGTAAGTAAACAAGTTAAGTAAACAACTTTCACGTCTCCCGGCTGGGTATGTGGTAAGTAAACAAGTTAAGTAAACAACTTTCACGTCTCCCGGCTGGATATGTGGTAAGTAACAAGTTAAGTAAACAACTTTCACGTCTCCCAGATGGATATGTGGTAAGTAAACAAGTAAATTAAACAACTTTAACATCTCGAGGCGGACATATGGTAAGTAAACAAGTTAAGTAAACAGCTTTTACGTCTTGAGGCTGGATATATCGTCAGTAGACAAGTTAAGTAAATTACTCGTTTCCAAGCTTTCATGTGGTTTTGGACTTTTATGCTAGCCTACAATTTGATCAATCAATGGGTCGTCGATGCTTGGTTTGGTCATTATCCCGCTAGAGCCTTAACTTCCCAGAACAATTCTTGGTAACCAGTTGAGATTGGATCGACATGTCAGCTCATGTCATTTTTTTAAAACACAAATGACTCACTTCTAGGGAAATTTGAACACAAAACCACCGGGCTGGCAAGCAAGCGTTTCATCCACTGCCCTACCGCGACTGAGTACACTATTTTGACTGACACAATCTGTTTCTGTCTTTAAAGGAAAAATCACATCATTTTTGGTAAAGAATCAGAGTTGCTTATTGCTTCACAACGACGGGGTTCTAGCTTGTGATGTTGATGATGATTCGTCTACCATTGCAATAAAACGATTGAAAGATGGAAGATTAGTCGGCACGCCACGTGTTGGAGAAAAGTCCCTCAAACACGTCATCTATAATGTGTCATGTTCTGACACGGGGACTTACGAGTGTTTCCTAGATAACACAGAACGATTGACTGCTGATCTTGTCATTACAGAGTGTAAGTTACATAGTTTGTATAACATGATAATCTAGCATCTTAAATAATACCGCTATATATCTATAAATCTAACTGTCTGTCTGTCTGTCTGCCTGTCTGTCTGTCTGTCTGTCTGTCTGTCTGTCTGTCTGGGTGGATGATGTGTGGATCTGTAGAGGATATGTGGGTGGGTGAGTGTGTGTAGGTTAGGAAATGGTGGGGGATGTTTGTATGGGTGCGCTCGGGATCTGTGAGTGGGCTGGGGAAGATGGGAGATTATGTGGGTGGGTGCGGAATTTGTGTGTGCGTAGATGCGGGATATGTGAGATGGCGGGGAGATGTGTGTGTGTGCGTGGGGGATGTGTGGTTGAGGGATGTGTTGGCTGGGTGGTTGGATCTGTGTGGGTGGAGGAGGATATGTTGGTGGGTGATTGTTGGTGGGTATTTGGACGGGTGGAGGATATGTGAGTGGGTGGGGGTTGTGTGGGTTGGGAAATGTATGTATGCTTGGGGTGTGGGTGGATAGAATGTGTGGTTGGTGGGAGTGTGTGTGGGTGGGGAGATGTGTAGGTGTGGGATGTTGTGGATGGGTGGGGGCATGTATGTGTGCCTGGGGTGTGTGTGTGTGTGGTTGGGTGGGTGATGTGTGGGTGAATGGGGGATGTGTGGTTGGGTGATGGATGTGTCTCATAACATGGTAATACACATTATTTTTGTTTACAAAATTCATTTGACAATGTTTTTCCTATGCACTATTGATGAACGAAAGATGAGTGATTGGAATGTAAGACAGGCCTGCGTGCCCAATTTGTTACCCTTTGAAAATAAAGTCCGTTCGTTCGTTCGTTCGTTCGTTTGTTTTGTCTGTCTGTCTGTCTGTCTGTCTGTCTGTCTGTCTGTCTGTCTGTCTGTCGGTCGATCGGTCGTTCGGTCTGTCGATCGGTCTATCTGTCGGTCTCTCTCTCTCTCTCTTTCTCTTTCTCTCTCTCTCTCTCTCTCTCTCTCTCTCTCTCTCTCTCGCTTTGTTTGTCTGTCTCTGTCTGTCTGTCTCTCAAGATCTCTAACTGCCTGTATCTCTACTTATCTACTTACCTATCTACCTATCTATCTTTCTACCACTATTTTCACCACTATGATGGATGTAGTCTTTAGTAATGCGAGAGAAATAATACTGCTAGGCGACATCAACATAGACACTAACAAATCAAACAAAACATGAGAAAACATAATAAAGTCATATAACTTCCAACAGTTAGTCAAACAAGCCAATAGAATAACAAAATCATCTGCAACACTTATAGATCATATCTATACTACGTGTGCTGACAACATCACATAATGTACTGTACCTATTAATGCAATGAGCGACCACTACCCAGTATGTTGCACGTGGTCGAAAAGAGGTACCAAAACTCCGAAACACAAATATATAAGTATAAAATATAGAAATTACAAAAACTTCAATCAAGATGCTTTTCTACAAGACTTGCTCAACTCATCTCTGGACTATGTTTACCAGCTTCCTGACCCAGATGATGCTCTGGACCACTGGCTGAAGACCTGCCTAAGCGTATTTTATAAGAATGTTCCATTTAAGGAAGTTCGTGTTAAACATCACACTACGCCCCCGTGGATCACACAGGAGGTAATTGAACTTATGAGAGACCGGGACAGGGCACATAAAAATAGAGATCTAACTATGTACCGTAGTCTGAGAAACAAAGTTCAATATGTTATTCGAAAGGAAAAGAAAAACTATTTTAAGAAATTTCTAATAGATAAAATCAACACCAAAGATATATGGAAAGCAATTAATACCTTGACAAACAAACATAAATCATCACAATCGTTACCATCAAATCAGGTTACATGTGATCAATTCAGTAGTTTCTTTCAGTCTGACATAAACCAACTGAGGGCTGCAATACCAGATGTGCCTCATGACATATCTTTATTATCATCATTCTGTGAGAGCAAATGCTATGGAGACATTCCCACAAACATACCGCTAATGACTGCCACTGAAGTATTTACTCAGCTCAGTAACCTAAAAAAAAACAATAACTCATCAGGACTAGATGGAATCAGTAATCGGATCCTTCGCTATGCTGCACCGGCGATCTGCGAGTCACTAACTTTTATATAAAATCAATGTCTCACCAAAGGTCACTTTCCATCAGCCTTTAAAATCGCTAGTGTATCCTCATTTAAAAGCTGGTTTCTTTAGACGATCGCATCATGAGTAATTATAGGCCAATTTCCATATTATCCTCTTTATCCAAACCGCTAGAAAAGCACATCCACAAAACAACATTAGAGCACTTAGTTCGCCACAATCTAATAGCTGACAATCAGTCAGGATTTCGGCCGAAATATTCCTGTCATACGGCCCTAACAAACATGATAGAAAACTGGCATCAAAATATTAACAACAATACTCTATGTGGAACGATGTTTATAGACTTTAAAAAGCATTCGATATGATAGATCATACTATCCTAATTAAAATACTAGAAACAATGAAAGTAAGATTTAATATAGTGACACTAATAAATTCATTCTTATTAGACAGACAACAAGTAGTATCACACATTAAATCTCTATCCCAAGCCATTACCATTAACACATTAATACTGGAGTACCTCAGGGGTCTATACTTGACCCTCTGTTATTTGCCATTTATATAAATGATCTTCCCTTATATCTGCCATCGCCCTGCGATCTATTTGCAGACGACTGCACAGTATATACAAACGCTATTGATCGTAATGTGCTAGAATTATCCTTGCAACAGGAAATAAATAGTGTAGTTAACCGGAGTCATGCAAACCGCATGCAAATTAACATTTCTAAAACAAAGTCTATGTTAATAGGAACAAGGCAAAGACTTCACACTCTAAACTCGCAGAGAACTTTTCAGCTGCACATTGGTAGCACGCCTATAGAAAGTGCAACCGAGAAGAAGGCACTGGGTCTTATCATAGATCAAAATCTATCCTTTAATTCCCATGTTCATGCTCTAGTTAAACAAATAGCCAGAAATGTATACCAACTTCCCAAAATTAAAATCTTCCTCGACGAAAACACAAGAAAGATATTCTATACTTCCCACATACAAACACATATTTATTATTGCTTCACAATCTGGGATGGATGCTCCAAATCAATAACAAAACGCCTGTATTCACTCCAGAAAAGGGCAGTGTGTCTAATCAATGGTGATAAGTTTACAGACAATTCTAACCTACATGAATGTCTTCAGTTACTGCCACCAAACAAACGCCTACATTTTAATAAGGCTAAACTAACTCACAAAATCCTATTTCAAAATGCCCCAAGCTACCTTTGGCCATTGTTTAAATATAACGCTAGACATAGCGAACGACTAAATATACTCCATGTACCTAAACCTAGGATAAACTTATATAAAACAAGCTTAGCATACTCTGCCACTCAATTGTGGAACAATCTTCCACAAGAAATCAAATACACCACCAATCATTATACAAACCGTCGCAATCTGTTTGAACACTACCTCAGGACATGCGCCTACTACATGCCCCCTTTAAAAAAAGAAACAGCAACAAAGACAATAATAATGGTAAATTATCTCCAGCGACAACTAGCCAGACAAAAAAAAAACAAAAAAACATTCCTATATGTGTGGCACGTTACACCCACCTTGGGTATTTATGATGCCCATGTTAAACATTGCCTCAACGAGTCCTTTATTATTGATTATTTTTCATGCGTTTTAATACTTATTGTTCTTTTGTTGTTAAAGAATTGCTTCACAAGAGATGTTGAATGAAAAAATGAATAAAGGAAATAGAGAAGAAGGGCAAAATGTCAGACGGGCCTGGATGCCCAATTCTTAACCCTTTGAAAATTAAGATTTTCTTTCTTTCTTTCTTTCTTTCTTTCTTTCTTTCTTTCTTTCTTTCTTTCTTTCTTTCTTTCTTTCTACCTACCTTTCTACCTACATGTCTTTCTGTCTCTTCTCTCTATCTATCTGTGTAAGAGCATGTTTTCACCAGCTCTCCGGATTAAAAAAAAAATAAAATGTTTCAACAAAGTCTTACTAAGTCAATCAGTATGTTGCTTACATCACTATGTTCGTTTTAACACTGGAAGCACCGTCTCATTCATTCATTTATTCAGTAGTATGTCTTTTGTAGAACTTCGCTCAAATAACAATCTTCCGGAATACCTCTCATCATAAGCAAGATGTCCCGCATCTGATACACCCAACTGGAAATCATCTGCCACACACAGTACCCATCTTCTCTTTGGCCTTCCCGGGCATATCACCCCCCCCCCCCTCCTCTCCCCCCTCCCCATTTATTGATCTCTCAAAACTTTCATGAAGTTTCAAGTGACCAACATATTGCAATTTTCTTTATTTTATCGTCTTTAGTTGCCAACCTTCTTCAAAATTCAATTCCTTTCGTGTGAATGAATTTGTTCTTTTCTGTATCCAAGATATTGTTAGAACCCGTCTATAATATTTATATTCAAAGGCATTTATAAGCTGTTCAGCTTGTTTTGTAAGTGTCCAGGTCTCACAGGGCTTTCGTGGTTGCTAGGGTTTCTTGGCAAGTTTTGAAGAAGGTAGTTTGCCATTGATTTCCTTCTGGGCAGTGACTGTACTAGTCGGTGGCAATAACCATTGTCTCTACTGATGAGATCATCTGCCTATCACCGCAGAGTGCAGACAATAACCAACAACAATCTGTCGACTGCTCTCACACTCCATCCACCACCTACTTCCATGGCTTCACGTATCCTTGATGATGGTGTTTGGGGGCGAGGGGGGGGGGGGAGTTAAGCGGGTACTCCACCTTGCCCAACGGTGCCCCATAGTACATCGGAGGAAAGGAGGCGTTTTACATCTACTTTGATAGGGAATACCCCTACCCTGCTACTTCTAAATAACAATATTTAAGTTTATGTGACTATATTTTCGTGAAATCAGAATTTCATTGTGGAATGTAATCTGTAAGAACATGCATCGTTGTATTTCACCAATAGTCGATACTTGACAATTGTCAATACTTGAAAATTGTCGATACATGACAACTGCGTGCCTAGCGAGTGATATATCGTAACCCTCACTTTACAGAAAGGCCTGGCCTTATATTTATGTTTGCTCAAATAGTGGGCTTGCTGGGTAAATTATCTGAGCAATCAGTAATAATTTGTGAAACATTGTGTATTTTTGGAGTAAACGATAATCGTCTCAACGACAAAATAACCGGTTCTCAAATCAATCGTGAAGAGTTTAATTCGGAGAGATGCAGTAATAAAATTACTATCATGCATAGCATAGCTGTAAACACTTTAAATTATCTCAGTTGTTCTCGAATTTGTGATCTTGAAACTGTAGAGATAAAATATGTTTGGCTATAGGTAAAGCCAGCTATCGGGCAATCGGTTGTCATTGGTTACATACATCGAATTCCTTGTGCCGATTACAGCTGGTACGACGGTTTCACCTTAATGGTGGATTTTTTATTTTTCGCATATGCTTTAAAGGACATGTTTTGTTGATTTCTTGGCAAGATTTCACTCAATAGTTTGCCATTGCTTTCTGAACGGCCGGCTCACATACTCCTTAATTTACCAACAAGCGAGAACTACTACCGATTCTCGCCCAAGTTACGTTCCTCACGTGGATATACGGGATTACGGAGAAATTCGCTAAGTCCTAGACCAGGAAGACCGGCTTAATGGTGGATATAATATTTAATATTGGTAAATAAATTATACTCCTTAGAGATTTTAATATACATATTAGTACATTCAACAACGCATGAATCCATATCATGGTATCTTAAAAATGTTTAACAACTAATTAACTGTCCCATAAGAGTTACATAAACAATCCAATGATAATTGATCATATGTACGTCAACTGTCAAATAAATATCGCCGAATGTTCTGTTCTTGATAGTAATGTTATTGACTATTAACAAGTACGTTGTACGTGATCAAATTTGGACACAAAACTCCTAAAAATAAAAATTTTAGTAACAAATTTAGAAATTGTAAAACTTTGAAACGAGATATATTTATGCCTGTTGTCACCATTATTATTTTTACTGACTATAGACAAGTTCACGATAACAACAATAACAACGGCCAGAAATAGAATTCAATGGATTCTAACAAAACAACTTAATAATTTGGACTTCATCGACGAAATTGCACTTCTGTCACACAAGTAATCAGACCTAGAATGAATAATCACACTTGATGAGAGGTCATAACAATTAGGTCTAAAAACCGATAGAGGAAAGACAAATATAATCAGATTAAACGAAGCAAATAACAATCTGATCTCCCTTGGTGAAATCCCACTTTATGAGGCGGAATAATACACCTATTTGGGAAGTGATGCAGACAGAAATTGGGTGTTGGGGTGAGGAGACAGATATATGTATATATTAAAATAAGAATACAAAATGCAAGGGAGCTTTCATAGCTCTAGGAAATGTGTGGAAGTCAAAACTTAGTACTTAGAATGTTAAACTCCAATGTTAAATTGGTACTACTTTATGGGTCAGAAACGTGAGGAGCAACTAAAACAATTACTAATAAACTACAAACATTCACTGATTGGTGTCTTTGCAGAATAGTGGGAATAATATGGTATGACAGAATCACTAAATAGAGCTCATCCAGACAACCAAACAATTTCCACTGAAACAAGAGTTGGGGAAAAGAAGCTGGAGCTGGATAGGACACACACTAAGAAAATATGAAGACAATATAACTAGACACTCTCTTATCTGGAATCTACAAGGCTAATGGAATAGCCGAAGCACAAAAAACTCGCTGAGAAAAGAATTGCAGACAGAGATGACTAATATTGGGAGGACATGGAGGGCGCTGCAGGAGATAGCAAGAGATAGGGCGGATTAGCGTGGGTTGGCCGAGAGTCTATGCCCCACTGGGGGTACAGGGCAGAAGAATAAGGCGTCCATCATGATCGTCGTCATCATTATAAATCAATCGGGTGCCGTCTTCACAATGACGGTTGGCTGCAATGGATCGCCAACACTGTCTGCCTCTCGCACTGAATGTACAGGGTGGGGCAAAAAAGATCTGACACATTTGTCACTTTAATAAAACTAAATTAAAATAAATGAAAAAAAAAAAAGTATTTTTATTGATCAAATGTACACATGATGCCATTTTGTTTTATGTTGTTTGAATAATGAAAACAGTATTTTTATTTCCTAAATATACATATGATATCATTTTATTTCATTTTCTTTTAAAAATTACGTCAGTCAAATGTTCGCCGTTATTGTCCACACACTGTTGAAGACGTTCGCGAAAGTTGTCCATAACTCGGCGGATCATTTCATGTGGAATAGACTCAATTTCTTGATGAATGGCATCTGTCAATTATTCAATAGATCGGGGGCGATGAATGTATACCTTTGATTTTAGGTATCCCCAGAGAGAAAAAAAATCACACGGGTTCAAGTCAGGTGATCGGGCAGGCCAACCGAGGTCACCTCGGAATGAAATTAAATGACCTGGGAACATCTCCCTCAAAATTTTCATTCTACGTCTAGACGTGTGGGATGTTGCGCGTCTTGTTGGAACCAAATATTATTTTTGACGTCAAGTTCATCCAATTTGGGTCGCAGAAAAGTGTCCAGCAACACGAAATACCGTTCAGAGTTAACGGTCACTGTAACATTGTCTTCTTCAAAAAAGTACCGACCCAAAATGCCAAATGCTGCTATCGCATACCATACAGTTACATGAGGACTGTGCAAGGGGTGTTCATGTAACTCATGAGGATTGTTTTGGGACCAATAGCGGAAATTTTGCTTATTCACGCTTCCACACAAATGAAAATGGTCCTCGTCACTGAAAATCACAATAGCAGTACGGAGAACCTGTTGTTGAATTTCCCCACATAAATCATTATTCAAACAACATAAAACAAAATGGCATCATGTGTACGATTGATAAATAAAAATACTTTTTTTTTCCTTTATTCTAATTTAGTTTTATTAAAGTTACAAATGTGTCAGATCATTTTGCCCCACCCTGAACATTCTGTCAGATTGATGTCCGTTCATCTCTTGATGTTATCTTCCCACTTGTATCGTTGTCTCCTCTTGCTCGCTTTCCCTCAACCTTGCCCTCCAGTATGGTTTTTATAAGAGTAGTGTCATGGACCTATTGTTACTAAAACACACACTTACTGGTCCCTGACAGGGAAACAGTATACTTTCACACAATAACTGCACTCGGAGACGGGCTCATGATCCGTCCCAAATCAGGAACATTTATTCATACAAGCGAGCGTCACAAATATAACATCGACCGCTCGTTACACCAATGAGGTCGGTACTATAAAACATGATATTCGCTAAGTATATACACACAGCAATCTAGGTACAAACACTCACCCTAGCATACAATCTAGCCATTACGTTCACGCTCCATACAACCGTCAGTGTCTCACTCAATCAGAGCACGCTCGTCGACTCGCAGTTATACAGCTCGTCTTCACGCAATTACACAGCTCATCAATCGTAATAACTTTCACTGGTCTCTCATGTCAGATATAAGCAGTCCTCTCTCGAACATGCCCATCTCCGTCGCTAGTCTTGCACAGTCTGCCTGGGCCTTTGTCCGGACCTTCCTACCCCGTGTCCGGTGGCCACGGGCTTCTTGCCTGACCTATATTAGTCCGTTCCGTTCGTCTCGAGTCTGTACTGCGTTGCAGTCCAATTGTCCCTGACCTCTCGGTGTCTGTCAACAGTCGTGACCTGTCCCTGCACTCATAATACCTATCTTGCACTCAAGTCCCTGTCAACTGGCTGTCTATCTTCTACACCTGTCCCGTCAGCTCAGTCTGTGGCGACTCTGTATACTGTTAGGTCTCTGACAAACAGTATGTATTTTAACGTGGCCGAAATATTTCACTTCCCTCTATTTTATTTCTTTCATCAACTTTTTTTTTTCATTCCCAGTTTTGTTTTTTTATTTCTATAACCTGTGTATTTGATTGTTTTGTTTCCATGAAATACGAAACATTCATCTGTATATCCATATCTCCAGGGCCTCTATTCGACTTTCCTAGTTGCTTGCTCAATGTCCAAGCCTCCGCGCCATACAGTAGCGTTGAATATACGTAGCATTTGACAATTCTCATTTTTAATGCGTTGTTAATCTCTCTAGATGTCAATGCTGATTTAATGCTGTTGAAATCATTTTTGGCCATTCCTATTCTCTTTTTGAGTTCTATTTCACTTCTGCTATCATCTGTTTTTACAGTACAAGATAGGAGAAACCATTGTTTGTCTGTCTCTGTATTTCAGTTTCCGAGATAATCACATCATTGGAATGCCATAATGTTTTCTCTTATTGATCCCCATTATTCCGAGAATTGTTCTGTAACACTTATGTTCAGGGCCTAGAGTTTCATATTTATCTATTGCAAAATTTTCCATGACTCCATCCGTATGTTGCCTCAGGAGATATGTGTGTATTAAACAGTTGCACTTTAACTTGTTTGGTGGTGTTCTGCTGTGGGCTGTTAATATTCTGAGACCTCAGCATTGCAGAGTCATTCTCCTTCTAACATTGAACAGTCCCCATTGACTTTGAACATGGAGCCAAGCTATTCAGTTTTTGACATCTTCAAATGTTTTATTGTTGATTGTGAGTTCTCATTGTCATGTAATTTTGTCTGTGAACAATATTTTTATTTGACTTACAGAAAAGAAAATACGTTGATTTTCACTTGTTTTCCCCCAGGCAGGATTAACTTTTCTAAGCGATTAACAATGACGCTTAAAAATGACATAGAATGACTGTTTCATCTGTATATATGAAATCTGGAACTGGATGTTCACCAAATATAAATGATCAGACTTGTTATAAGACTCATCATTGTTGACCGTCTCCATTATAATTTATGTACATATGTCGAACCAGCGACTGGAGATAATCCAAGCCTGTTTTGCTTTCCTTAGCAAATCAAACCAGTGTGGTGTTTCACCATCTACTCTGACAGGTGCCTGTTTTTGGTAATATTTCAGTTAAGTGGATTAGTCAAATTTGCTGGATTCCCCACATCTCTCATGCGTTTCCACAGATTCTTATGATGTATATAGTCATGACACAATAAGGCTAACAACAAGTGAGAATAAATAACCGACAATTTCAAACGTCATGTCCTGTGAAAGTTAAATTCTAAAACAATGCACACATTTCAGGTCCACTTCAACCCTGCTATGGTGCTGAAATCAATACGACGATGGTTGTTGGTGTCGGTGACAAAGTCAACTTCTCTGCCTGTGTCCTGGCCTGTTACAACATTGCGCCTAACGCAGAATTCAACGGCTCATTGGTTAGAAGGAGGAGTCACTCAGTCTGGACGTGGGAGTATGCACCGATTACATCTACTGGTCTGTCCACCACTACCAGGTATAACGTACATGTCACGCGTGATCGCATGGATACAGAGGCGTATGGTTTGTTACGTGTGAGGATATTTAGCCATCTTGGTCAACTTTACTATCTGGACTTCCATATCATGCTGCAACCTCCAGGTGAGACTTTCTCTTGCAGAATAACACACACATACACCCTCACACACATACACACAAAAACAAACACATGCACTTACACACAGAAACACACACAGGCACGAACACATGCACACAAACACACATACACACACACACCCACCCACCCACACACCTGCAATGTATACAGACATATAAATGCACATAAACGTATAATGTATTCATACATGTATGCAATGTATATATACCTACAGTTTTGTAGTTTTGATTCAACTATACATGCATATACAGACATGCAATGTATAAAGACATACACGTGCACACATACATACATGAATGCAATGCATACATGCCTGCATACATAACTAATATATGAAATGTACAAATTCATGCATGTATGCAATGCATACTTGCCAACAGATACACTTCTTCTTCTTCTTCTTCTTCTTCTTCTTCTTCTTCTTCTTCTTCTTCTTCTTCTTCTTCTTCTTCTTCTTCTTCTTCAGCGTTCCGAGCCATAGAGGTTCTTTGCTGCAAATACAATCCGTCTCCATTCGTCTCTCTGGTGGACCTTCTCTTGCCAGTCGTTGATTCCAAGTGCTTGTAGGTCTGTATATATATTATCTCTCCACCGTCTTCTTGGTCTACCTCGGGGTCTACGCAACAGATACACACATACATAAAAAATACGTACAATGTAAATATGCATATACACATACGATAGTAATCCAGTAATCCACTTGTAGTCACATATGTGGATCATGGCTGGTGTCATGGTGTTCAAACACTCTGCTGGCCATCTCCTAGACTGATCTAAGCGAGGAGATGACCACACTTCAGGGTGCAGTCATGTGCAATGAACGTGTTCTTTCACAATTCAAAAGAAAGCGAACCAAGACAATAACCAAATCAAGACCCAAACATGGAGACCAAGACATAAACCGCACCAAGACACACACCAAACCAATGTTGTGAGATCATTGAATATTTAACAAACGTCTTGTTACCAGGTTCTCCACATTGTATTACATATATCAGAGTTAGATTACCGAATATTGCAACAATATTCTTTTTCCTACCCTGTATACACACACACACACACACACACACACACACACACACACACACATATATATATATATATATATATATATATATATATATATATATATATATATGTGTGTGTGTGTGTGTGTGTGTGTTGATAGAAAGATCAATGAGGATATCTTGAGAAAAGTTAACTGACAAAGTGAATTGGTTACTTGCATCAGAAAAATGCAGTATATATTCTTTTCATACTGTTTGGCAATCACGATCACGTCTGCCCATAACCCTCTGTCTCGTGTGCTGCGAATTATTTATGATACTGATGTTCCTCCATGCCATTATGTCAAACATACCAGCATCTTTCCACTCCCTGCCTCTCTTTCCCTGCAACTTCCCTGTTGTGACGACATACTTCAGCTGTCTCCTTCTCATGACATGCCCGAAGAATGTGGACTGCATTTTTCTGATGCAAGTAACCAATTCACTTTGTCAGTTAACTTTTCTCAAGATATCCTCATTGATCTTTCTATACGCCCACTGTGTTCTCATCATTTTTTTTTTTAAATACTACATGGCCACATCCTCAACGAGTAGATGTCAATTAGCGGTTTGGGGCCAAAAGGGTCGGGGCACTACAGGAGCGCCAAAAGAAAGCCCCCTAGGGCCAAAAGGGTCGGGGCACTACAGGAGCGCCAAAAGAAAGCCCCCTAGGGACCCAACCCCCGGGGGCCCCACCCCCCAGGGCCCCGGGGCGCGACCGCCCGACCGGGCCGTCCTCTGTATCCCGGAGCGCACGCATGGCGACCGAGCCGCTCGCCACGATATATTACTCAGACATATTTTGGAAAAGCTGTCATATCTCCCAACACAAGCCGGTGTGATATATTTTACGCCTGCAGCCACAAAGCTCAAAAAAAAAAAAACGGCGGGCTATTTTTTTTTTTTACCACCACACGTTCGTTAACAGAATGTGCTACACACAGCACGCTTATTTCCCCCGCCAAAAAGTGACGTGGGAGTTAATCAATGCGCGCTGAGCCAGTGATATACAAAATCTTGCTTTTATAAGCTTTTATTAATTTCTTTGCTTTTTTTATAACATACATTGGAAAAAAAACATTGTATGTACAAAAAAATTATATACAAATGTATGTACAAAATTATATACAAATGTATACTACATATTTTAATAGTGACATATAACCACAAAATGTTGTTGTTACCTCGGTCGGTGGCGTGGTCAAGTTGGTTAAACCACATCTCACTCAGCAGGTCTAGAAATTGAATGGTTTGCATGCTCAAACCCGGGTTTCCATTCAATATTCTAGGCTGCCGTAGTGCGGATGGGGGCACCTTCTAGGTTCGCTAGTATTTCGTTTCGATTAGCAACCAACAAGGGGGTCGCCTAATCTCTATACATGTGGTTTAACCAACACACCTCACATCTCTCGGAGGATGGCAAGTTGTGTGCATAAAAACCCGGGTTGTTGTCATCCTCTGAGAGGGGTGGGGGAACGAATCACAAAGCCGACTTTTGCATTTTTTTTTAAATTCTTTTTTTTTAAAATTCGCGTGATGGTTTAGGCGGCTTTTTTTCGTTATGGTGCTATATCTGAAAATATTAGGCGCGTCGAATTAGAGGCTGACTTATTGGGCACATACAGATGGAGACCTATGGATGTGAGTGGCCGAAGCTCGGCACAGAACTTCATTGCGGCCGCCCAGCCATCGGCCTTTATTGTTCTTGGCATGAGGCAAAGCGGGGCGAGGTGATAGAAGAGTGTATATTCTGTGAGAGGGGTGTTAGGAAACCATATGAGATGTGTGAGCGTTGCACACTAGACGCACTTCATAGGATGGTTTGGAAACTGCTACTCTATAAAGGGGTGAAGTTAGATCCTCAATATAGCCCAGAAGGCCTATAGGTGTGGCTTAGCGCAAATTTCGTCGGCCAACCACCATTGCGAGCAACCGTGACACGCGGGAGAGAAAAAATGTTCATACACACCTTGTTTATCTGAGGAGTATATCCTTCCGCGCATTATCCACTGGCGGATCGTTCGGTGGAATAGGGGGGGCGGCCCCAGATTTTCCTGATCGTGTATACAGGTTATTTCGACCCTAAAGCTTTTACAAACTCTGCCCGTGCCGCGTCTCGGCCTTTCAGAATGAGAGATTTTTTTGTCTCTTCGTCCAGATCCGCCGGCGCCTTGCTCCGAATATCTTTTTTCAACTGGTGAAATTTATTTTCTTCAGCTGTAATTATTTTATACCCCACGTCTGAAATTCTCCCATCATCCAAAGCCTTTGAAACAAGGTCGGCTATACTAGAAAGCTTAGCCGTCGCCAGAGTGCAAATTTCATCATGCTTCTTAGCTTTTGATGTTAGTTTGCGGGACGCTAGCTTGCTCCCAGCGGACATGATTCCACAAGCTAGGGCAGCTATCTCGAGCCCGACAACTATAGGGGCAGCGATAATTGTGGTAAGAAGCCCAACACCCCCCACCCCCATACCAAGGCTAGCCGCCAGCATCGCGCTGTCCACAGCGTCTAATGCATTAACGGCACGCCGATATTTTTTATACAGTGCAGCCCGTTTGTCCCTTTCATCTTCCAGAGACTTCCGAAGACGGGTAAGCTCTTGAATACGATAGGCACCGCCGTCACTAGTATCGATTGTAGGATAGAGCGACATTATTCTTTGCGCGTCAAACCTACTTCTTCAACTGAGATATTAAATGTTCAATGCGAACGGTGCTAATCGGCCCTGTAGTGAACAAAAGCCGGACAAAAGCAGTAACGGTAGTAAAAATGATTTCATCTACCGCAACCTCACCGAGCTCTACTATAATATCCGTCTCTGTTGCCCGGGCCGCCCACGTCCCGTCGGCCTCGGAAGTAATGACGAGAGCAACATGCCTGGGGAGTGATGACGCACTCCATTTAATAGAGACCCCAGGAAGGACTGGGACAAACTCTGTCTGTGCCACAGGCCCAATAGCTAACTCGAGATAGATGGTTGACTCCTTAGGAGGCTTACCTAGCATTTCAAGGTCAGCTTTACACTCTGTAACAGCCTTCAGACAATATTTAGTCCCCTGAGCTTTAGCCTCAGTCGCCGATACGGCATAGAAGAGAGCCCTGGCGCACTGCATTTTCAGAAATGACTGGTAGGTCACAACAGGAGACTTGTTGGGGCGTGTGACTGTCCTGCAGGCCTGATAACTCACAAACACCTTGCCCATGTTGGTTAACCTGATAAGTATCCCATTGGGCTCGAGGTGAGTATATCCCGTGCGAAGCTCAAGCTGCAGATCCCAGTCATCGTCGTCGGGATGGTCTATGGCAGCACGAGCATAGACCCCCTGGGGAGTGAGCTGGAGGCCATAGATCTTGTAGTTATGACCCGGCTCTCGCCACCCAATAGTGTCGGCCAAATCAGCAAAGGTTAGGGTAGAGCATGCTCTTGGGCGATGCCTTCCTGGACCTTCTGAATCAGCCATTGTGTTTTCTGATGTGGAGTTCACAACTTAGATATGCTAGTGGCACAGCTTTGCCTTTTTCATCACGGACCGAAAGTCTAATATCGTTTAGAGTTCCAGTCTCCAACTTCTTATAACGAGGCACAGAGAAAACCTCGTGTCTCCCTTGATTACATTCCACATTTTTAACGGGCACAACCCTAAGGAGTGTGGAGGGAAGCGAATTATGACGGTTCTCATAAGATGATAGACCCTCGAGATGAATGTACAACTCCTTATATAAGAGGAGTCTGGGAAACTCTTTTCCAACCAATCCAGTATCATACAATCCCCACTCAGAACCCCCAAGAGTGTACGATAAGCCTGTTCCCAATATATCGGCGTAGTCATATACACCATCGAGGCTTACAAGACCAGTTGCGGGGTTCAGTGTCAGAGAAAACTTGTGAGGCTCAAAGAATTGCTTGTTGAGGGTACATATGTCGTAGTACCCATCGGGGATAACAATCTGTTTACCCCCCACTTGGAAGGTATTATTGTCCAGCTTATGGGAAATATTAACCCACGCTGGATAGAACAACAATTCCACAATAGCTACCTCAAGGTCACCATCGCGATTGTCTATGATCGGGTTGAGGGGGGTGGGTTCCCCATGCTGAATGTTGGTTAATGTGATGTACATTTTAGCATGCCTGATAATTTACGAGTTCATAAGGATGGTAAATACCCGACGGAGCAACCATGTCTGATGTGAGGTACACAGCTTAGATATGCCAGTGGCACGTCGTTACCCTTTTCATCTCGGACCGAAAGTCTTATACCCCCTACCGTTCCAGTTTCTAGCCTTTTATAATGAGGCACAGAGAAAATCTCATGTCTCCCTTGATTACATTCCTCTTTTTTAACAGGTACAGCCCGGAGGAGTGTGGAGGGAAGCGAATTATGACGGTTTTCATATGATGATAGGCCCTCGAGATGAATGTACAACTCCTTATATATGATAAGTTTAGGAAACTTCTCCGCATGGAATGTAAACACCTCATTGAACCGCTCAATTCTGTAGTCTATGCCGAACCCAAGAACCCCACCTAGCCCTCCGAACCCTAAGGCCACCCCCTATTTTATACCACTGAGACTTACAAGGCCTGTTGCGGGGTTGAGAGAAAGAGAGAGCTTCCGTGGCTCAAAGAATTGTTTGTTAAGAGCACAGACATCATAATACCCGTCGGGGATAGTAACAACTTCATCATCAAGTTTGAACCAATTGTTTTTCAGCTTCGCGGAAATATTAACCCACGCGGGGTAGAACAACAATTCCACGATAGCCACCTCTAGGTCACCATTGCGATTGTCTAGGACCGGGTTGAGGGGGATGGGTTCCCCATGTTGGACGTTGCTAAGTGTGAAAAACATATTAGCACAGCTAATAATAATGACTGCTTACGAGTTCAATAAGGACGCCAAATACCCGACGGGTGGGGTATACCCGTTTGCACAAATAAAGGATCTCATAAAGGTGGACATACATGTCAACCTCCAAGGAGCCTTTCCGACACAGTTCCCCAACATGTTTGAAAAATACCGGTTGCCATACGTGGAGTCAGACCAGACCGTGCAAGCCTGGTACAGCAATCCGATGCAATTCTGGCAAAACCAACTCAACTTCGCAGTATGGTGTGCCACAGCGGGGTGTGGGGTGTCCGCGCAGGAGCATCTGTCCGTCCCTGACCCACTAACGCGAGCCGTCTTCATATTCCATGTCTACTACCAGATTCGTCGAATCCTCAAAGAGATGCGTGTGGCTCTACCACAAGACCAGGGTTGGAACACCTTTGAAAATCCCTACGATGTAAGAGCCTATCAGCGTATATGCGCGGAATTTGGAATTCCCCAGAATGATAACTGGAGACGGCTCGGGAGGAATAACGGGTTGGGGAGTGTATACATTTACTGGACGAACACTGGTTATCGCGCCCTGCCTGATGGACATGATGGTGTATATGACCCAAAGCGCCATTCATTCACACAACAAACCACAAATGACATACTACACATAGATTATATCTCGCAAGACGATATTCACGCTGATTCTGGCTGACAGGCTTTCATTCTTAACAATTCACAGGGCTTCACACGCCCTGGTGTTGAGCGAATAAATGACAGCATTCGAACCTATGTGTGGGCCATCTTAGGGGCCCAGGCTCAGACTAGAACACGAATTCTGGGAACCGGAACGGCGTTTGATGCCCAGAAGCAATTCCTGGTATTAGTAGAAGACGCCATCTCTGCGCCCGTCGATCTCGCGGCAGCCATCAAAAGATATCAGGATGTGCTACAAAACGCGAGCTCAGAAGTTAATTATGTCTTTGGAACGGGGTTGTATATGTCCCCCAGTGACATGCTGCTCCGCATTGGCCAGATAGCTGGATATAACAACATGATCGTCATCGCAGAGCCAGGCCTAAAGCGTGGCCTGAATACAACCATTAATGCCCCTAAGCTGCCCACCATTGCACAGCCGACGGTAGAGCTGCCCAGCATTGCTAAGCCAGCGCAGCCGACCACTAGCATAGCTGATAAGGCAGCTGGGCTGCAGCATCAAAATGAAAAGATAGCACTCATTGCTGGGGGTGTCGCAGTCGGTCTAGTGGTCCTATGGTTTGTTCACCGCAATTAGCCGCTCTCTGATAGCCAGCAGCAGCAAGCCACCGAGTGCAACCACTAATGCCCAGAGATTTCCAGCCAGCCATCCCACACCCTTACTCAAGAAGTTAAGAAGCCAGGAGATAATACCGCCTATGATTCCTGGGAGTGCCTCCGCAGCCTTACCAGCTAGCCTGGCTAGAAGGCTCGCTAGGTCTTTCAGTTTCTGCCGAATCCATTCCTTAGCCCCAGGGCCAGGTGGCGGGCCAGGTGGTGGGATAGGTTGTGGGCCAGGCGGTGGGATAGGTGGCGGGCCAGGCGGTGGGGTAGGACCACCACCACCACCAGTAATGGTTAGGGTGATAGTGGAAATTAAGAGGCCGATCGCTGTGAGAATGCTCGCTATGGTGATACCCTGCTCTCGGAACAGAGTCCGCAGCCTCGCACCCAGTGTGGTGTCTTCATTGACCACCCGATGAATGGTTTCACGGATCCGACTGAATTGGGTGCGTAAGTCTTCGTGTAACTCAGCGACCTCTATTAAAAGCCTTTTCTTAGCTTCTTCAATATCGGCAATCTTTTGCTCTTGAAAGTCCCTACTCTCCTCATTGGGTGCTATCAACATTTTCCTCCGCCTTATGGCGATCTCTTTATCTTGCTGGTCGAGAATAACCAGATAGTTTGTGAGTTTACCTTTAATCGTTGTCACCGCTTTGTCAAGCGCCATGAGCCCCCGGAGTTCTCTCACTGGAGGTAAGCCTTTCTCTCCCAGGTATTGGTCTACGTGTGAGGTTTCTAAAACCCGCTGCACTTCTGGACTCGACATAGCCCGTTCTAAGATGTTGCCAACATTTGAAGCTATTTGTGGGACAGCCTGAATATCTGCACCACTTAGAGCAGCTTCTTCCTCCGCCAGATCACTAGCAGTCTCCTCAAGGATGGTGACAACCTTTGGTGGTATTTTCTGAGGTTATTCACAGCTAACGGCATGCCATTATCATACTGTGTAATCCTTTGGTGGTTAACATAGAGAGCATTCCGGCGACCCAAACGAATTTTTGTATAATCTATACCAGTTATAGGTTTGATACCCCACATCTTCTCCACCCTTTTAAAATAGTCGTTAATAGCGCTGTTTTCTAGTTCTATGAATAAGTTGCGCTCCCCCTGTGACGTCTCCCCCTGTGACGTCTCCCCCTGTGACGGCCACTCGGTATTAACAATGCGGGGATTATCGACATCAAAATCGTCGTCGATGAAGCCTGTCTCTTCTTCCTCGCCCGTTTCAGGCCTCCCCTCTTCACCACCAAAATCGGTCAGCTCAACTCTATCCATATTAGATATTGCTACAAAGCAACAAACAACTAGCCATGTCTTCAAGTGCATATGGTCGTAAGCTTAACCCTTACCGCCGTCTCCGGGAGCCGCTCGGTGTGAAAGGATTGCGGCAAACGATAATCGTGACCAACAATCCTTCTACGATCGGTCCGAAGCAGCAGTTACTAGTTCGTTTTCCCAATCTCGGTGCACACGATGTTATCGTGCCTGGGTCGGTGCGGCTGGCATTCAATGTCGACCTCAGCTCCCCTGATGTCAACCGGACCGTGGTCCAGAACCTCGACCGAGCACTGGTTCAAAAGCTGACCGTCAGGCTATCGGGCAATGAAGTCTTCTCTCTTGTGGACAGTGACGTCTACAGCGTCTATCTGGATCTTTGGAAGAGCCAATCGGAGCGGGCGAGCGCTGTGTATCAAGGCATCGATACAAGTACCGGCATGAATGTGAACAAGGCGCGTGTTGGTGCAGCGGATGCTGTTGTTCTGCCCCTCGCCAATGCGAGAGACGTGGCCATCGCGAAGGCCTTCAAAAACAGGTACTATATACCACTAGACTTTGAGCTGCTTGAAACGCATGCGCCCTTCTACCAATCTGCTCTTAGTGGTCGGCTGGAGATTGAGTTGACCTTTAACGACGCTTCCCGTGTGATTCGCGCAACTGGTAAAGATGCCGGAAACTCCTCATACTCCCTAGAAAACATCTGTCTCGAGTACGAAGTAGTCACTGAACCCACGTTGGCCCGGCTAATTCGGAGCATGTATGAGAGCCGTATGGTGGTGTTATACGAGCGGGTCCTACGACATAGACGGATCCCTCAGAAAAAGGAGGACTCGATATGGAACATCAATCTGAACACACCCTGTAAGTCTTTGAAAGGCATTCTCCTATTATGGGAAGACCCCGCCAACCAAAAGGATTTTGCACGCCAACCAGAGTGGTTTTACAACCCACAGATCACCAAAGTTGAAGTCATCGTAGAAGGACAAGCCAATCAGCTATTTGCGCACGGCTTAGCACCACACCAGCTCTGGGACGAAGCGAGGAAATTCTTCGCTGGTGGCCTCAAAAGGCACCCTGAGACAAGCGCAGTCGCCAAAGAGCTAGGATTGTTCGATGTTAGTCTAGGCGAGTACTTGACGTCAAAATTCTGCTTGTGGCTGGACTTCCGGACCTCCGACGATGACCATCTTCACGGCAGCGGCCGGCGTGTAGAGAACGGCTCTGAGGGCATCACTCTCCAGATCACGAAAGAGGCCGAACCGGCGGGGCCCCTGTACTGCTACGTTTATTTGGTTATGGACGGACAGCTGAACATCGACACCGGGAGATTCGTTAGTGCTGTTTATTAATGGAGTTCCCACTTAAGCCACACTCGGCCATCATCACAGGCCCCACATCGTGTGGTAAAACAGAATTCATTCTCGACCTCCTGGAAGGCCCGTACAGGGGTGTTTTCGAGCATATTGTAATTGCTTGCCCTTCGGTACGATACAATGAAACATACCGGGCCCGGCCGTGGGTGTGGTCAGATCGCGAGGTCTTCATATTTGACCCCGGTGATCGGCTGCTCAAATGGCTAGAGGCCTTCTATAAAATGTTTCAGGGGACACCAACGTTATACATCATTGATGACTGCAGCGCAGAGGACGCTATTGCGCAGAAGCGGACTATGTTGACTTATCTAGCTTTTAGCGGGCGACATGCCCAGCAAAGTCTGTGGGTTCAAACCCAGAAGTACAACGCCGTTGCGAAAGGCCTCACAGCGCAGACACAATGGGTGGCGCTCTTCCATTCCAAGGATAAGGATAGCTTTGAAGACTGCCTGGATGAGAACTACATCATCCACTCTAGGGAGGAACGTGATGGGGTGCGAAAGCAACTCGAAACCAATGAGTTCTCAAAGCTGGTACTGAGGACCAAGTTCCCATTTTCTTATAAAGTGCTCAAAGCTGGTGAGGTTTGTTAGATACTAAGCATATGTTAAGCATCAGCTAAGTATATGTTAAGCATCAGCTAAGCATATGTTACGCATCAGCTAAGCATGTATAAAGCAGTGCTTTGTTACTCCGTAACAGCCTTAGTTGTATTACAACTGATATGCACATGTTGTGTGCTTGGATGGGCTGTGCATTCCTATATTAGAGTTAGACGTTGGGTATTTGCAAACGCTGTGATGGATTGTGACACCATACTCGACCAGCTGTTACGTGAAGAGGCAAAGCCGGTAGAGTCTGCTCCGGAACCTACAACAACACCACAGTCCGGACATGCATCACCACCTACCACAACGCCACAGTCCGGACATGCGTTGCATCGTGAAAGGCTGGCAGCACTTGCGGCTGGGGGACGTGCCGGGCAGTACATAGGCGGTAAGTACTCCAAACTTACAATGGAACAGGTTGAGGCCTTGTCTGATCAAGAAATTGAGAAGCTATATGCGAGGCATGAGGCGAGGCTTGGAGCTGCAATAACAAAGACCCTAGGCACGGCTATGTTACAGATGTACGCACAAGTGGCAAGTATGTTCCTCCCCATTGCTGATAATCAAGCTTTGGTGACAGACCTGGAGGCCGACCCGTTTCTAGGGCATGCGCTAAACACAGTTACATGTGAACTCTACCATAAGTTCGGTATGTGCTTAGCACCTGCAACTGTCGCGCTAGCAACTTTTAGGCACTGCCATTTTGGACATATCTGTCCTAAGCAAGAACAAGATGGAGGAGGAGACCCCCGAAATTTCTCCACAGGAGACACTAGTGACGAAGGACCCCAGGAAAGTTGCTGCTGGGAAGAGAGGAGCTGCTGCTCGAAAGAGTCGTGAAGCAGAGAGGCTGTCTCTAGCTCTGCAGCAGGCTGTTCGTGAGAAGAAACGAAAGTTAGCCCCCGAGCATGAGCAGGCCCCACCACCGCTGTTTCCAATAGTGCCAGTTGATTACCGTGGCTGGACTCCCTAGATTATCGGAGTGGCTGGCGTTGTCGTTGTCGTCGGAGTAATTAGGCAGAAAATGCGGCGGACTAAAGCACCTGCCCCACCTGCGCCCTCCAAGCGACCGGAGACTAACATATTAAAGAATAGAGATCCATTTTATATGGAATAATGGCAGGCGTTGACGGGAAAGCTATTGTTAACGCCGTTTACCACGGCGCTGTGGTGGCCGCGCTTACGGTAGGCACCGCAAAACTGACCAAGGTGATTTTCAAAGGGGCAACCTTGCCCAAGCTAGACGCTGATATGTATGACCTTGGGATGATGGTTTTAGACACGTCCATCGCCTTAGCACTCCGAGATTTGCTTATCAAAGAGGGCTTGATCCCCGCTGATATATTGCATAAACCCTTACAGTATCAGCCCCGCTAGCTATGGCCTCTGTCGCAATGATGATAGGGGGCGCTGTTGTCAATGCCCTCGCGTTTACGGGGGGCAACTACCTCTTTTCAAAGCTAGGGCATGCGGACGCCCATGAAGAAATGAGGCGGCACGATGAGGCTGTCGAGCGGCTACAGGCGGCCCAGGCTGAGTGGATGAGAAAGAGAACCGCGCGGCTGGACTGGCTCAACGATGAGCTACAGCGCGAAGGCCACGCCGTTCACTCTTTCCAGGATGTCGACCAGGCCATGCGGGAATACAGCCTGATCTCTGGCAAACGTGTCGAGCCCCTCGAGCCTGAACCTCGCCTGTCGGATTTCTATGTGCCATCAGAGCCGCAGAAAGACCGCGAGATCACTTTTATCGTTCTTGGGCTGGCAGCGACTGGTATTGTTGCTTACAAGTTGCTTTAGAGATTGACTGCTGCTACCAAAATGAAAGATCTGGAGGATATCTACTACAGCCCTCAGGGCTACTGGAAAGGCTTGGCGGCCATTAAGAAGCTAGCTGCTGCAGCTAATGTTTCGGAGGATGTTGCCCGAGACTGGCTCAAGAAGCAAGCTATTTTTCAGATCTATTTACCCGCTACTCGTTACATTCCGCGGCCATCTATTGATGAAGATAGACCGAATGCCGTCCATCAGGCTGACTTGCTCTACCTACCACATGACCGGGTTGGTCGTAAGACATTTAAGTATGCCTTGACAGTTGTGGATGTTGCCTCACGGTTTAAGGAAGCAGAGGCTTTGACAGACAAGAGCAGTGAAGGGGTGGCTTTGGCCCTAGAGCGAATTTACAAACGCGGGCCACTCAAATGGCCACGGCCTCTGCAGATTGATCCGGGGCGTGAGCTTATGGGTGCTGTGAGCCAGCTGGCAGCAAAGCATAAGACACAGATACGGCGTGGAGAAGCTGGGAATCACCGGCAGCAGGCGATCGTCGAGAGGTTCAATCGCACTCTGGCGGAGAGACTGTTCGGTGCCCAGTACGCCCAAGAGTTACTACTGGCGGCTCGAAGGTCCTCTGAACGTTCAGTTGAATGGGTTCGGGCTCTTCCTCAGGTGGTCGCGGCTCTTAACGGTGAGGTGACTCGTTTGACGGGTCGGAAGCCGGTTGATGCCATTAAGGACACTTCTGTATCCCATTCACCGGCCGCTCCTGCTCACCGTACTATTGGCCTCAAGGAACCTGTGATTCCGTCTGATGCGCTAGTTCGGTATCTGTATGCAAGCTCCCCTGGGGAGCATGAGCTTGAAGGTGGCCGGCGCCGGGCGACTGATCCTTCGTGGTCATTAACAGTACACGAGATTCGTAGAACAGTATGCCAGGATGGGCGGCCTGCGCTGTACTACCTGGAGGATGGGCCAGCGCGGGGCTTCGTTCGCGAAGAGCTGATGATTGTTCCTCCCGACACCCAAATGCCTCCTGATCGGATCCTCCCTAAGCGATGAGGCCCAGGCTGGCGATCTGCCCGTTATGCATCCCTCGGTTCTCTACTCTATGGACTTCTACCTCGTAGATTGACCAGCTCGTGGATGTGAGGAGCTCCACAGCTACTCCCTAGCAGGATTCTAGGTAGCCGTAGGCCCTAGTGTTGATACCATCAGCACAAATCCATTTTTTCGTGTCCATAGGGCTCAGGGATGTTTTGTTCATCTCATAAACCCCTATCTGGTGGCCCTTGCTTCGTATGGCAACCTGTGTGTGCTTGTATTCCCGCTGACCGAACAGACTGTCCTTGTAGTGTTCGTGTCTGAGGTCCTTCTTCACAACTGCCCGAGCCACTCCTTTGGCTTTCTTGATGTTGGCGGCCTCCTCTAGGATTGAGTACATCTTTGGTCTGAGACCGACGAACTCAGCTATCGAGCGGCCGTTGCATTCATCTTTGAATTTCCCGACCACCTTTTTATTCGCAGTCGAATGGTTGGGGTGGTCACGCGGATAATCTGAGAAGTCGTACCAGTCGGGGTGAGTCTTCATGTCCGCGTACACATCCTCAGTCTCCACCTGAAGTAGAAGGGAGTCAGTATCAGTGTAGCAGAGCTGGAGTCTATTACCGTATTGGGGTTTAAGCCGATTGTACCAGAAGTCGTACATGAGGTACTTGGATTGGTCCAGGATGGCCTGCCCACAATTGACTGGTTTATTCAGCTGGACCTTGTTCTTGATGCTGTGCACCGCCACCAGTCCACCGTTGAAGATTCTACACGATTCGTAGTTGGGGCTGGCGATTAATTTTCGGAGTCGGTCAGTCTCGGTGCCTCTGATAAGGTTGACTCTGATGCGTTTGCGAACATTCTCCATACTCTTCCCAAAGACGGCATTGTTCATCAGCTTGAAGAAGTCCTTCTCAAATTCCGACTTGGCTTGGGCTCGTAGAGAGGTGTTCATCTCTATGTAGGACTTCATCCATTGGGACTGATTGAACTTGATGGCTCGGTGGATCTGGGTGACCTCTAGACCGAGGCTGTGATAGAGTTTGAGATTGCGGTAGTGGACGACGTATCGCTCCTTGTTGTGGAGATGAGGTACCAGCTTTGTTTGCTCCGTGAACTTAACCCCCAGTTTGTTCTGGAGCTCGCGCTGATAGCTGCTCAACCAGGCCTCTGGGATGGTCATGGTTTCTGGAGCTAGCGGATAGTCACTGTGGGCTTCATGTAGGCGCGCTGGGTACTTCAAATCAACCTCAACAAGCCATCCCTCTGGGGCGTTGTCGGGGGTGTTGAGTACCTCCTCGAGAGTTGGATTGGCCCATTGGAACCCTCCGGTGGGGAGGTATTCCATCATGGCCCACCCATACAGGTTATTTGCATCTAGGTACATGATCCACGAATTGGGTGTTGTGGGGTCATAGTCTGAAGTCTTGGGGTTGTTGGCCTTAGCATACCTCTTGGAGACCATAGCCACACCCCCTCGGAGACCCTTCTCAAAGAGGAGGTGCATATCCAAGTCGGTTAGGAGTTCGAGTTGCACCTTCGTCTTTTTTAGGAGTGCGTCCCATGCCAGGCCTGGTGCACTGATGTAGTGGGCTGGGTCGAGCTGATATACCTCCATACAGGTGTCTCGGAATGCCTCGAATATATCAGCCAACAGACTGACGTCTGTTTTCAGGTATAGGTCATGGTAGCCTCCGAGTGTTTTGCAATCGAGCTCCTGCCACACTTTCTGGGCGTGGGCATAGTCAGAGTCACTGATTCCTTCTCGGGTGAGCTTGCTGTAGAATGCCTCTTTGGGTGGTAGGCGGTCCTCTGCAAAGCGCTCGAAGCTGTCCAAATATTCGTAGGGGTATACACCCTTACGGAGAAGGAGATGTGACTGGCTCTGGCTTAGCGTGGTCCTGAACTTGCTCATTAAGACAGCCCAGGGGGTGTGCTTCTCAGTGTTGCACGTCTCACATCTTGAGATTATATCGTTGCCTCTACGTGTCAGAGCCATTGATTTACCGCAGTATGTCAGCTCGCTGAGGTTCCCTACCAGGGTGTCTAGAGAGCTATTCATGAACTGTAGGCTGTCAATGAATTGCAGCTGACCGATGGTGAAGGAGGCGTACTTCTCTATGGTGTTTGGTATGCAGGTGATTGTTGTGTTGTCTACTTGTTTGGTTTGCCATTGGCCGTTTTTCTTCTTCTTGTAGACCGTTCTTTTTCCCCAGTCCAGACGGCCGGCCGCTTGCATGATGATGTGGGAGTCGTATCCTCTGAGGTTGTGAAAGACTACAGGTATCTTCAGCTTGTCTCTGTTTATGCGCCATGCTAGATTACAGACATTGTGGGCAGCGCCCCGGTATTTGCCTGTAATATAGCAGTGGTCTCTCACCTTGTCCTCCTCCAGCGGCTCTTTACAGATGTGGCAGGTGGTGGCGGAGGCAAAGTCTTCACGGTCTTTTTGCCCCAGCACCACCAGAGCCGGCCGCTGTAACTTGTGGTGGATGGTGGCCTGCTCTTGTCCCAAGCGTTTGAGGAATTCGTCGGCAGCATCCTCCCCCCGATATACGACAGGGTTTGTGGTGAGCCCGTCGCAGCGTACAATGGTGTAGCCGAAGCCGCAGGGGGGCTGCTCAGCAAGTTGGCGCGTGTTGCTCTGGCTTGGATCCATTGCCGCACCATGTACTGGAACGTTCAACGTCTCAAAGTCTGCGTATATGATGTATGGCGCCCTCATCTGTTTCTGGAGGGACTTGAAATTCATCTTTCCCTCTTTAGGCATGACATTCACCTGGCAGGCTGTGTTGATGCCTTGGCAGAGTGGCACATGTTGGTCTAAGGTTTCCTGAGAGGAGTGTACATGGAGACAGTTGAGACATGGATACTTCTTACCCTCATATTTACTGTTTCCATATAGAAGCCGCCCCACATCCTTGACCCAGACATAGTGCCTATTCTCATCCTTACATACGAGCAAGAGGTTGATTTGGTTGCGCTGGAGTGTGTTGGTCCGGAGTATGGTTGGTCCTTTGTTCCACCCAAAGACTCTGATGGCTATGGTAGGATTCTGGTTTTCAAACTTCGCAATGCTGGTCAGCTGCACTGGGAACTCGATTCCTTCAAAGTTTAGCTCTCCCAGGTGGGCGCTATAATTGTTGAGCCTATCAGGATGCTCTCCATGTGCTACTGGGTAGAGTGCTGAGAGTATGGCCCATTCAAAGCAGCGGTTGTCCTCATTCTTTACATTCATAACACTACGTGGTGGAATGAAGCTGGGTGTCGCGAAGTAGCTAGAGCCTCGGAATGGTTGGTATTTTACTATGTAGAGGTCGAGCTGCACACACTCATCATAGTGCCAATCCGAGCCCTGTTCGGTGAAGCATTCACTGTCAGCGAATATCTTGGCTCTGGCGAGCTTCAGCCCCTCATCAATTTCCCCCTCGGGCAGTACTTCATAGTTCCTGCTTCCATGGGTGGCGATTGCCGTAATCTGTTCGCCTTCTGGGGTGGTGCGATAGTATTTTAGATGGAGATACAGCTGCATTTTAACGCTGCCATAATCCCCCAACCCTTTTACCACCAGGGCTTTGATGGCGGGCTCCATCGAAAACATAAATTGTCCAGGCTCATCATAGTCGCCACCTTCTGGGACGCTTGCTTCATATTTTCTCAGGCTCCCCTCAATCTCCCGGGTGAGTTTCAATTCGGGTGCATTGCGAATTAGCCCCGCCAACTCCTCATCCATTTCCTCTCGCACACTATCAGCTCGGGCAAGGAACTCTGCTTCGAGGTCGGCGTGGCGTTGAGCACGCTGCCGGGCGCGGTGTCGTCGCTCGGCGACGATCGCGGCTCGGTCCGCGGCGGTACCATATACAAATCTCAGGGCGGTGGTAATCCCTGCTTCAAGTCGTGCCCCTTGTAGGTTGGGGTTCTTCTCGAGCAGGGTGGCCCGAGCCATCTCACGCGCTCTGGATATTTCCCCCTCAAGATCGGCCTTCCTCCTCCCACTGTATGGCATGCCATACTCGCGGGTTTGCTTTTTCAACTGAATCAGCGTAGGCATGGCTAAATACACAGATCTGTCAGTCTCTAACAGGTGAGTGTGTACGTACAGTGGATAGTTCCATGTCTCTAATTGACTTTTATATTTCTGTGATCATAGCCAATCGCTTAAACTCGGCGTTAAAAGGCTTTATCTTTTCATGGTACCATGTTCGGCGATTGGCTGCGTTATAACCACACTCCTTACAAATTGATAGATAGTTTGTGACCCCCCTCCCACAGCTTCTGCACGGTTTGGTACATGAACCCTTCCGTATTAGCACTGCATGGACTTTGCAGTAGTCCCTCATACAACTCCGATTGCAGGGCTCTGTGGAACGTAGCCGTAGCCACTTACAACTGTTCTTCGCGGTGCGCATCTTGGTATGTCTGTAGATGATACACTCTAAATCGATGGCTCGGTCGCCATGCGTGCGCTCCGGGATACAGAGGACGGCCCGGTCGGGCGGTCGCGCCCCGGGGCCCTGGGGGGTGGGGCCCCCGGGGTTGGGTCCCTAGGGGGCTTTCTTTTGGCGCTCCTGTAGTGCCCCGACCCTTTTGGCCCTAGGGGGCTTTCTTTTGGCGCTCCTGTAGTGCCCCGACCCTTTTGGCCCTAGGGGGCTTTCTTTTGGCGCTCCTGTAGTGCCCCGACCCTTTTGGCCCCAAACCGCTAATTGACATCTACTCAACGTAATATCTCACTTGTCTGCTGTTTGTCCGTGGTTCGCATCAATTTCATCACGACTGGTTCACTGTAGCTCTTAGGAACTCTGCTCCTCACCTCGATTGACAGAGATCTACTTCATGTCTACATATCGCTGCATGATTATTCAGAAATCATAACCCATTCATCTTGTTCCTAAATTGTCCACACTGTCTTGCTTATTGTTCCCAAGTTCTCCACGCTGTCTCATTTATTATTTTCGTATTCTCCAGACTGTCATACTTATTATTTCCATGTTCTCCACACTGTCTTACTTCTTGTTCCCAGATTCCCCACACTGTCTTACTACTTGTTCCCAGGTTCTCCACACTGTCTTATTTATTGTTCCCAGGTTCTCCACACTGTCTTATTTATTGTTCCCAAGTTCTCCACACTGTCTTACTTCTTATTCCCATATTCTCCACACCGTCTTACGTCTTATTCCCTGTTTCTCCACAGTGTCTTACTTCTTGTTCCCAGGTTCTCCACACTGTCTTACTTTTTGTTCCTAGATTCTCCACACTGTCTTACTTCTTATTCCCATATTCTCCACACCGTCTTACTTCTTATTCCCTGTTTCTCCACAGTGTCTTACTACTTGTTCCCAGGTTCTCCACACTGTCTTATTTATTGTTCCCAGGTTCTCCACACTGTCTTACTTCTTGTTCCCAGGTTCTCCACACTGTCTTACTTTTTGTTTCTAGATTCCACGCAATGCCTTACTCTTTGTTCCCAGATTCTCCAACTGTCTTACTTCTTGTTCTGAGGTTCTCAACACTGTATTACATATATCCAACTGATTACATAGAAATAGCAGTTGGGGAGCCCAATAATATCATAAAGGTTGGCGGGATAGGGGTATCGCCTATCAAAGGAGAAGTGAGGTGCCTCCTTCCCTCCGTTAGCCCACGGGACACCCTTGGGCAAGGTGGAGTACCCGTTTAACCTCCCGATTAGGGTTAAGTGATGCAATGGAAGCGGATGGTGGATGAAGTTAAAGAGCAGCAGACAGATAGTTGTAGGTTATGGACTCCAATTTCACGACGGTATTTAGAGAATAATTATTTTTTTTTTAAGTAGCTTAAAAGTCGACAGGGTCGACTTCATTGCACAGGGATTTTATCCCATATGGCTCTGTCTCTTTCCGCAGCGCGGAAAGCGTCGCACAAAGCGCGAACTCCGTAGCTCTAGCGACGACCCACATGAGTCTCCGAAAAATTTCACTCGTGAACCTAAGGACACGGCCCGGCATCGAACCCACAATCTTCGGAGCCCGAGTCAAAAGGCTTGACCACTTCGCCACGGAGACTCCCAAAGACTCTACTCTTGTTTTTAAAGACAATGGCTACGGTCATCGACCAGTATGGTCACTGGTAAGACGGAAAGCAATTGCATAATACCTTCTTTACATATGCCAAGAAAGTCATGTTTTGTAGTTTCACATTTTGATTTCAACATCATACAAGTTTATGCATCAGTGATGACAGCTTCGATGGATTTTATATTGATTTGGAGAATGCCTTCACGAAATGCAAGCATTCAGAATTAAATATCATACTGGATGACTGTAATACTAAAGTTGGAAATCAACAGTACGGATGCATGGTGTGCAAATATGGACTAGGGGGACTGAGTGGAAGAGGTTGCAGATTTGTATAGTGGTCAAAAGAGCATGATATAGTTATTAGAAACACCTGGTATCAACAACACCCAAGAAGATTATGGACATGAAGGAGTCCTGACCATAAGTTCAGAAATCATACTGATTACATCCTCATCAATAGAAGATTTCAGAGCGCCTTAAAATTTACAAAAACTATACCAAGCGCAGACTGCCACAGCGACCAAAGATTATTCATAAGCAATATACATATAAAATTACAGAAGGTCAAATATACACCAAGAAACACAATATTTGATCTGCGTGTACTGAAGAGTGAGGAGATTTTAAAATATAAATTCAAAGTACAGGTAAAAACAGATCTGATGCATTGTCCGATCTGGAAATATTATTGCACGATGTCAGCGAACAATTAGAAACATTAATGCCACCAGTCAGCCAAGCTGCAGAAACATGTATCCCAAAAATGAAGATGATGGGACGTAAGAAATGGACGACGGAAGACATCTTAAAGTTCATGGAAATAAGAAGAAATGAAAAAAAAAAAAATATGAAAAATAAGAAGAGATTCACATGAAAGTGTTCGTCTCATTATAAATCTGAGTAGAAGCTTAGTGACATTTGTTTATGAGGTTAATTGTACGAAAATCTTCGTATTCAAGTGCCCCTGGTCTGTTTGGTTTAGCAATAAATACAGATTTCAGCATATCAATCGGTAAATATCCACTGTTGTAAATATCATTCAGTATTTTGGTTAATATATCTACTCCAAATTCACCCAGTACTTCTAATTCTTCTGTTGTGATTCCATCTTGCCCAGCTGTTTTTCCTTTCTTCACCAGCCTGCTGAACACAATATGCGATACTGGCAGTATACCTCATGAAGTATGTAATTCTATATTTTTTGCAATTCCAAAGAAATCAGAAGTATTGTAATGTGATCAGCTTCGAACAATTAGTATAATTAGCCACATCACGCAGATTTTGCTTAGAATCATTATGCAAAGAGTAAGGAAGAAAATACAACCCGAGACAGGAGAAGAACAATGTAGGTTCGTAGAGAGAAAAGGTACAGTAAATGTTGTGTATATGATGAGAACATTAACTGAACGTTCTATAGAAGTATACAAAGACCTACATCTTTGCTGTATTGACTACACAAAGGCTTTTGATAAAGTAAGACATGTCAACCTGATGCAGATGCTTTCAGATCTAAAAATTGATGGGGAAGATCGTAGGCTTGTAAAATACATGTATTGGAAACAACAATCTGCCATAAAGATTGATAATTACGAAGGCAAATATCAGGCTATTAAGAGAGGTATGAGACAGGGATGCATAATGTCCCCAGATGTATTTTTCCTATACAGTGAAATTGTTTATTAGAAATTTAGAAGATGCGATAGGAAACACCATTGGGAGACGTAACATCATTAGATATGCGGATGATACAGTATTGACTGCAGACAATGAGCAGAATCAGCAACATTTAGTAGATGTGGTTGTTGTACACAGGGAACAACTAGGGTTTAAATTACATTGTAAGAAGACACAGATTATGGTCATCATTATGATCCAGAAAATACCACAATGTAATATACAGGTAAATGGGAAATGGTTTAAGAATTCTTAAACAATTGAAACTACAACTATCTCGGAACAATCCAGTCATAATATATGATCGAAGGTGCCTTGACGAGATTAAAACAAGACACGCCATGGCTATTGTTATATCAAAATTGAGGCTATACACAGAGCATTTTGCATGATGGAAAACATACTACCAATAAAAATATGTCAATTGCAATGAGAAAAAGAGTGTCGATGTGCTACATAGAACCTGTACTTTTGAATGCCTGTGAAATTTGGACAATGAGCAGACAAGCTGAAAAATATCTAATGGCTGTGGAAATGTTGTTTCTGGGAGAAATGACAAGAATTCCATGGACAGACAAAACAACCTATGACAAAGTCCTACAAGTTATGAGAAGAAATAATTTGGAGAACTTGGTGACAACTAGCAAGATTGAGAGGAAAAGAACAATAGGAAGGCAGAGAAGTAAATATCTAAATGGCTTGGCCAGGGGGTATGGTCGAAACAAGAGCGCCGAGTTGATCCACGACTGTGGTGATTGTTTGAAATGGCGAACCATGACCACACACTCTTAACGGCATGGCACATGATGATGATAAATAAAGCCACTAAGACAAGATACAAATAAACACACATCAATTGTTTGGCGGTCACAGAAGTAGAAGAAAGAAGTAAGGATTTGAGGACGCATTAGATAACATAACAATATGAAGCTATATTTATCCACCGCGATTATAACCTGTCATCACAAAATGTGGTCCTGCAGCGAGGTACTGTCGACATTTGGAGGTGACAGGTTCGAATCCCTGTCGGTACCTAAATATTTCAATTTTTATGTTGTCTAGTGTGTCCTCTAATGCCTATTTCTTTCTTCGACTTCTGTGAGCATCAAGCAATACATGTATGTTTATTTATGTTATATCAAAATGAGGATATTGAAACATTGTAAAATATTATTTTTGTCCCTCAGGTTCTCCACACTGCCCGACAGATATCAGTGTCACAAATTATGGACACGACTACGTCATTCTCTCGTGGACACCTGGATTGGACGGCGGCTTCAGACAATATTTTTATGTTTACTACTCAAAAGACAACATCACTTGGTATACACATGTAAGAAAAACAGAAAATACTAAAGAAAGCGTGTCTGGTTTAAGCTCGAACACCAGCTATTATTTTAGAGTTGCTTCTTTGAATCAACACCGTACATCACCAGATGCTAGTACCTGTACGAGGACAGTGTTTGTGACAACTAGTAAGTATATTTGTTATCTTTGGGAAAACGCTATCAGCGGACATGTTGAATTTGTTTTACGTCCTCAACAATTTGTCTTTGATTCTCTCTCTCTCTCTCTCTCTCTCTCTCTCTCTCTCTCTCTCTCTCTCTCTCTCTCTCTCTCTCTCTATCTCTCTTTCTCTCTTTCTCTCTCTCTCTCTCTCTCTCGTAAGACGGGCCTGCGCGCCCAATTTGTGACCCTAATAAAGTTGATTTGATTTGATTTGATTTCTCTCTCTCTGTCCATATATATATATATATTCATTCATTCATTGGCACCTTTCCGTCTTGACAGACGATACTTTGGTATATTGTGCTTCAAAAAGGCTTAATAACTACGATCCATGGCGGTGGCGAGTGTGGCTGGTAAGGCCAATTCTTGCTGCAAGTGTTTGCCCACAGTAGGTGCATGTGAAAACATGGTCACTTCCACCATTTTGCACCATCTTACGTCTCTCACGCTCTGTGTGTGCTTTATCTGCAATCATTTTCTCCTGTGTCTTTATTCCATTTCTGATATTTACCCTCCATGCAACACGTTCAGCGGCGACGTGCTCCCAGTGTGCATTATCAATGCCTGTATCAATCATGTCCCGCTTACATACATCTTTGTATCGTAGTAGAGGCCGACCCTGAGATCTCTTACCCATCTGTAATTCACCAAAAAAGATGTCCATTGGTATTCTACCATCATCCATCCTCCTAACGTGTCCTATCCATCTAAGTCTACGAAGACTGAGCATGGAATACACCGTCACACAACCTGATCTTTCCAATACTTCAGTATTTGTGATTTTGTCTTGCCACTTATTACCATGTTTTGCGTATCCTTTTACAGGACTTAGCTGTCAACAGCAGCATCTTTCAGCTGTCTGTTGATCTCTTGGCAAGATTACGCTCAGTAGTTTGCCATTGCTTTCTGAGCGGCCGGCTCAGTATCCGCAAGTCACGAGCGGGGGTCGAACCACCTCAGTTCTCGCTCCGCTGCGAGACTCTGCGTGATAAACGGGATTACAGAGAGAAAGTGTTGTAACCCCACAGCCAGAGAGACCGGCACTTATTACCATATATAATAAATATATATAATATATATATTATATATATACATATTATTTTCCATGTTATCCCCACTATCCAAACCGTTAGAAAAGCATATTCAGAAAACAACACTAGAGCACTTAGTTCGCCACAAACTAATAGTTGACAGTAAGTCATGATTACGGCCAAAATATTCTTGTCATACGGCCCTAACAAACATGATAGAAAACTGGCATCAAAATATTAACAACAATACTGTGTGTGGAGCGGTGTTTACATACTTTAGAAAAGCATTCGATATGATAGGTCATGCTATTCTATTTTATATATATATATATATATATATATATATATATATATATATATATATATATATATATATATATATATATATATATATATATATATATATATTCATTGGCACCTTGCCGTCTTGACAGACGATAGTTTGTGCTTTAAAAAGGCATAATAACTTTTACCTATGGCGGTAGCGAATGTGACTGATAAGGCCAATTTGCGCTGTAAATGTCCGTTACCAGTGGGTGCATGTGAACACGTGGTCATTTCCACCATCATGCACCGTCTTACTTCTCAAACGCACGGTGTGTGACTTATCTGCAATAATTTTCTCCTTTGTCTTTATTTCATTTCTGATGTTTACCCTCCATGCAACACGTTCAGCGGCGACTTGCTCCCAATGTGCATTATCAATGCCTGTATCAATCATGTCCCTCTTACACACATCTTTGTATCGTAGTAGAGGCCGACCCTGAGATCTCTTACCCATCTGTAATTCACCAAAAAAGATGTCCTTTGGTATTCTACCATCATCCATCCTCCTACCTCCTAAGATGTCCTATCAATCTAAGTCTACGAAGACTGAGCATGGAATAAACTGTCCCACAACCTGATCTTTCCAATACTTCAGTATTTGTGATTTTGTCTTGCCAATTAATACCAAGAATTCTTCGCAGGCACCGCATATGAAAGCTGTTTAAATGTTTCTCTTGGTGTGAGTAAGTTGTCCAGGTTTCACTGCCATAAAGAAGAGTACTAAGGACACAGGCTTGATAGACGAGGACTTATGTTTTGGCAGTAAGCTTCCTGTTCTCCCAGACTCTTTTTCTTAACCTGTTCATTGTTGTTGCTGCCTTACCAATCCGGATGTTGATTTCCTGATCTAGGGATAATTTGCTATTTACCACTGGTCCTAGATATGTAAAATGGTCTACCATCTCTAGTTCGGCGTCGTCAATAAAGATTGATGGTACCCCATGAGCACCTTGTGACATAATCTGTGTCTTCCTTTTGCTAATTGTTAAACCAAATTCAGAACAAGCATTGGAGAATGCAGATAGTAGACATTGCAATTCTTCATCAGAGTGGGTTGTAACTGCAGCATCATCTGCAAAAGGCAACTCTCTGATCAGTCCCTCCTAATTTTGGTCTTGGCCTTCAATCTCTGAGCATTGTAAAGGCCGCCATCTGAGCGTGAGTGAATGTATATACCACCATCCTGATCACGAAAGGCATATTTCAGTAGAAGTGAAAAGTATATTCCAAAGAGGGTGGGAGCTAGTACACAACCTTGCTTAACTCCACTCTTGATTTCAAATTCTTCATAAGTTGCACCATTAAACTTGATTATACCTGTCATGCCTGTGTGGAACGATTCCACAATGGACAGAAGAGTTGGTGGGCAGCCAATCTTCTTTAGTGCCTTGAATAGACCCTCACGACTGACCAAATCAAATGCCTTTGTGAGGTCAATGAAGGCAATAAACAGTGGTTGATTCTGTTCACGGCATTTTTCTTGCATTTGTCGCAATTAGGATATCATATCAGTGGTAGACCGGTTCTGTCGAAAGCCACACTGTGATTCGGGGTAGACTTGATCTCCTAGGACTTGAAGTCTGCGCAGAACAATTCTGGCAAATACTTTTCCAACAATACACAGAAGTGAGATACCCCTATAGTTGTTGCAGTCGCTCCGATCGCCCTTGTTCTTGTACAGTGTTATGATGCTTGAATCTTTGAAATCCTGTGGAACTTGTCCTTCTCGCCAGCATAGCTCTATTAGCTGATGGATCTGTATAGTGAGTGTGTCTTGCCCACTCCTGATAACCTCTATTGGAATCCCATCCTTACCTGGAGCCTTGCCAGATGCAAGTTCATTTATAGCACACTTAACTTCTGTTATGGTGGGAAGTGTGTCCAGGTGGTCAAGAGTTGGTAGAGCCTCTATGGCGTTGAAGGCATCATCCGCTAATTTGGTCTCACTTGAGTAAAGCTCCAAATAGTGCTCTACCCATCTGTCCATCTGCTGTTTCTTATCAATGATGATTTCTCCAGTCAAGGTTTTCAATGGTGCACTTCTTTTGATCACTAGACCACAGGCTTTCTTTATTCCTTCATACATGCTTCTTATGTTTCCCTTATCACTTGCGATTTGAATGGACTCACATAAATTGATCCAATAATCATTTGCACACTGCCTGGCAGCCTTTTGCACATCCTTCCTAGCTTGCTTTAGCTCACTTAGAGTGTTACGCGTTGGTCTTTCCTTGTTTCTTAAGAGAGCTTTCTTCTTCTTATCAATCAAGGGCTGCAGAGTCTCGCTGTTTGCCGCAAACCAGTCCTGCCTCTTATGATCCACAGTGCCGTAAACCCCTACGGCAGTTTTATAAAGAGTTTCCTTAATTTGACCCCACTTTTTATTTACTGTACAATTTTCTGGTGTATCAGTGAAAGCGTCTTCACGTTGCTGTTGAAACTGAAAGCACTTTTCAGGATCGTGAGTGTTAATCATATTAATCCTGGGGCTAGATTTGTGTTTAGCTGTGTAGTTTCTCTTTGGTCTCAGTCTAATCCTTGCAACAACCAAAGAATGATCCGTATCACAGTCAGCACTGTGGTAACTTCGAGTCAATGATATATGGTTCAGATGTTGTCTCCGTGTGATGATGAAGTCCAGCTGGTGCCAATGGCCGGATCTTGGATGTTTCCATGTGACCTTATGCATCTCTTTTGTTTTTAAAAAGGAGTTTGTAATACATAGGTCATTACTGGTGCAATGCTCCAACAGCCTTTGCCCATTTGCATTCATGCGACCGATGTTGTATTTTCCAAGGCACAATGGCCATGAACTTGAGTCCTTGCCCACACGAGCATTGAAATCACCGAGCATATAAATGTAGTCAGATTTTGGAACTGCCTTGATCACGGAGTCTAACTCCTCATAGAATGAATCCTTCACATCATCAGAGGAATCGAGTGTCGGTGCATATGCAGTAATAATGGTGGCAAACCCACAAGAGGTTGCCAAACGCAGGGATAATATATAAACAATGAAAGCAAGCTTTAATATAGTGACATTAATAAAAAATCATTTTATTAGACAGAAAACAAGTAGTATCACACAATAAAACTGTATCTCAAGCCATTACCGTTAATATTGGAGTACCTCAGGGGTGTATACTTGGCCCTCTGTTATTTGTCATTTATATAAATGATCTTCCCTTATATCTTTCGCCATCCTGCTATGTATTTGCAGACAACTGCACAGTATATACAAAGGCTATTGATTGTAATGTGTTAGAATCATCCTTGCAACAGGAAATAAATAAAGTAGTTAACTGGAGTCATGCAAATGGCATGCAAATTAACACCTCTAAAACAAAATTAATAGCAACCAGGCAAAGACTTCACACTCTTAACTTGGAAAGAACTCTTCAGCTGCACATTGGTAGCACGCCTGTAGAAAGTGTAACCGAGCACAAGGCACTGAGTCTTATTATTGATTAAAATCCATCCTTTAATTCCCATGTTCATGCTCTAGTTAAAAAAGAAAAAAAAACATAGCGAAAAGAGTATACCAACTTGCCAAAATTAAAAATTTCCTTGACAAGAACGCAAGAAAGATATTCTATACTTCCCACATACAAACACATATTGATTATTGCTCCACAATCTGGGATAGATGCTCCAAATCAATAACAAAACGCCTTTATTCACTCCAGAAAAGGGCAGTGCGTTTGAAAGCTTACCGACTATTCTAACCTACATGAACGTCTTCAGTTACTGCCACTCCACAATCGCCTACTTTATAATAAGGCTAAACTAATTCACAAAATCCTATTTCAAAATGCTCCAAGCTACCTTTGGCCATTGTTCAAATATAACGCAAGACATGGCAAACGACTAAATATACTTCATGTCTCTAAACCTAGGGTAGACTTATATAAAACAAGCTTAGCATACTCTGCAGTTCAGTTGTGGAACAATCTTCCACAAGAAATCAAAGACATCGCCAATCATTATACATACAGTCGCAACCTGTTTGAACACTACCTCAGTACAGACTACATGCCCCCCCCCACCCCCCCCCCCCCACACCCCCCCCTAAAAATAAGAATAGTAAATTATCTCAAACGACAACTAGCCAATAAACATTCCCATATGTATGGCACGTTACAATTTCCTTAGATATTTTTAATGCCCATGTTAAACAATGTCGGTCTCCCTAGCCTAGGGTTTAGCGACTTCCTCCGTAATCCCGTATACTGTCGTGAGTAACGTGACGACGGCGAGAATCGGTAGCGGTTCTAACCACGTCGGTAGCTTACAGGGTATGAGCCGGTCACTCAGAAAGCAATGGCAAACTACTGAGCGTAATCTTGCTAAGAAATCAACAATCAGCTGTAAGATGCTGATGTTTACAGCGATGTCCTGTAAAGGATATGCAAACATTTAACGTTAAACATTGCTTCAGTGAGTCATGTATTATTAATTATTTTTCATGCGTATTAATGCTTATTGTTCTTGTTTTGTCTAAGATTAACTTCATAAGTGATGTGGAATAAAACAATGTATGAGAGGAAATAGAGAAGAAGGGCAGAATGTCAGACGGGCCTGCGTGCCCAATTCTTAACCCTTTAAAAATAAAGATTGTTCGTTCGTTTGTTCGTTCGTTCGTACTACTGAACGTAAAGTTGGCTAGAAAATCACAAACACCAAACCAACACTCAGCCCCCCCCCCCCCCCCCCCCCCGGTCTCCCACATATACACACACGCATGTTAGAGTTTATTGCTACGTCCTGTAAAGGTCATGCAATTAGCTTGTTTTTATCTGAAGGATTCTGGGAAGGAGTCAGTTTAGGTTGATTGTGAAAGTTACCCCATGGAGAAAGAATGCAATTGTGTTTACTTTATATGACCTCCTTGTTTCTCTCACAAGTTCCGGTTAACAGGCTTTGTCATCGTCGGGGTTATTATTCACCCGAGAAGACTGTCAAGACTGGGATTTCAGGTTTCCCAACATGCAGTATCTTCACTGCCACCACAGCTCCTCGCTAGATTTACTCAGAGAGTTGAAAACGTCCAAAACAAAAACTTGAGTGGAGTTGAGTTGTGCTAAGTACCGACATTACTGCACTCAGAACAGTCCCATTTCCTCTCCGTCGCCTCGATCAACAGCCAGCGAAGAGTCATACTACAAATCTTTCCCACCTCTGTCTGATTGAAAGTTATCCTCGTTTTCCCTCTCAGTTTTGAGATTCTCTTAGAACCCTTGCTATCCTCCGCCATATCATTCTTTCCACATATGGGTTCTCAGTAAAAAACAGAAAGGAAGATTATAAAAAGAATTAGAAGCTGTCATGGTAATAGGAAATGTATGGAAGTGAAAGGAAGTTAAACAAAGCATAAACTTACAATGTTTAACACCGTTGTCAAATCAATACTACTCTATGAGTCAGAAACATGGAGAAAAAGTAAAACAATTACCAATAAACTACAAACATTCCCTAATTGATGAGCTAATGGGAATAACTAAACAAAGTCCAGTGAACCATGAGGTGAGGAAAAGACGCTGGACATAACACACACTGAGAACACATACGGACAACATAAGAAGAAGAAGAAGAAGAAGAAGAAGAAGAAGAAGAAGAAGAAGAAGAAGAAGAAGAAGAAGAAGAAGAAGAAGAAGAAGAAGAAGAAGAAGAAGAAGGAGGAGGAGGAGGAGGAGGAGGAGGAGGAGGAGGAGGAGAAGGAGAAGAAGAAGAAGAAGAAGAAGAAGAAGAAGAAGAAGAAGAAGAAGAAGAAGAAGAAGAAGAAGAAGAAGAAGAAGAAGAATTGATCTTTATTGATCTTTATTTTCAAAATGTAACAAATTGGGCGCGATGGCCCGTCTTACATTCGGCCATTCCAATCACTCATCTTTCTTTCATCAACAGTGCATGATGCATTGACATAGGAAGAAAAAAAACATTGTCAAATGAATGTTATAAGCATAAACAAAGCATATTCTCATGTTATGTGACACATCCCCCCTCCCACAAACACATCCCACACCAACCAACCCACACACACACATCCCTGACTTACCCACACATCACCCACCCATACCCACACATCCCAAAATCACCACACATCCCCCACTCATCCCTCCACCCACTCTTAGATCCCGCCACCAACCCAGACATCACCCACACACACATCCTTCACCCACCCACACGCATCTTTCCACCCACTCACACATACCCCAATCAACTCATGCTCACCCACACACACATGCTCCACCCACACACCCTCCAACCACACACACATACCTCTCACACACATCCCGCACCAACACACACATATCCCTCACCCATTCACACATCACCCACCCATCCACACACACATCTCCTAGCCCTCCTACACATTTCACATCCACCCACACACCCCAACAACCACACACACAACTCCTACCGACACACATTCCCCCACCAACACACACACATCTCCCACGCAAACACACATCTCCCACGCAAACGCACATCCCCCACCAACACCCACAAATCCCCTACCAGCAAACACCCACACATCCCACTACCCACCAACACCCACGCAAACACACTAACCCAAACACACATCCTCCTCCCACACATCCCTCACCCGCCCCCACGCCCCATCCATACACACATCCCTCCACCCACCAACCAACTCATCTCGGCACCCACCTATATATCCCCCACAAACCCACACATCCTAAACCTCCCCACCACCCACTCACATCCTCACCCGCATACTTCTCCCGTACTCCAACACACCTCTCCCACCCACCCACACATCTCCACAATCCACACATACACTCCCCATCCACACATTCCCTCACCGACACACAAACACCGACACATACCCATACACACATCACCCACACCCCCTATACATCCCCACACACCCACCCAAAATCAACACACCCACCCACCAATACCCACCCACTCACACTCATACCTCGCCCACACTGACACCCCCACCGACCCACTCACATTTCCATCCAGACACATACCTCATCCACACACACACACATATTCCCCCACCAACACATCTCTCCACCAACCCACCCAGCCACACACAATTCCCCCACCTATACACACATACCCCCACACACATACCCCCACCCACAATCTCATCCCACAACACAAACATAATCCTCACATCTAGACACACATATAATGCCTCAAATAATCACTGAAGCTAATGTAAACAAACTCCCACACTTTACACACACCTACACTGAAGATTATCGTGAGCATAATCACACAAATGTTTTTTTTAAAAAATGAAGACAAATTATGCACATACATTGTGTAGCGTAAAAAATAGTGATGCGATTCAATAAGTTGATTCCTAAAATTGACATAAATATGATGGAATAAGCAGTGCACAAATTTGTGTCAGTATGTGTTAGAAAATCAAGTGGCAGTAAAAATTATATGTATGATGAGTATACAGAAAAAAATATGGAATAGCACGTCACATAACATACACGCGCTCAACCCTCTCTATCTCTCTTTCTTTTCTTTTTTCTTTTTTGTTGGTTTCTTTCACATGCACATAATCCCCCTCCCATACACTCATCCCCCACACAAATTTATCCACTCACGTACTGATCCCACAACCACTCACACCTACACATCCCCCACCCACCCATCATCACATACAACTCCCATCTACCCACCCACACTCACACAGCCAAACCACCCAGACAAACACACACGCCCACCCTAACATACATCTTTTACCCACCTGCACATCCCACACCCAGTCACACGTCCCCCATCCACCCATACACCTCACCCATCTCCCCTCTCACACAACACCCCACTCATATACACATCCCGACCCACACACATGCCACCATCCACCATCTCCCACCCATGCACACATCCCCCACCTACAAACACGCTTACCACCCACACATACATCCTCCATCCACACACACCCCACCCACACAGACATATCCCCCACCCCCAAGCACATCCCCACACCCATCACACACCCATCCCTCAACCTACACAATCTTCCCACCGCCACACATCCCCCATTCACCCACCCACCCACCCACATACACATTCCCCAGCAACACAAGTCCCCCCCCCCTCCACCTACCAACACCCACATACTTCCACCCCAATATCCTCCACCCACACCTACATCCATCACCCACCACACATCTCCCATTCACAACCCCTCCAAACATACATCCCCCACATACACACTCACACACATCATCAGATCTAGACACTTACATGATGCCTCACATAATCACTGAAATTGGTATGAGCAAACTCCCACACTTTACATGCACATACACTGACAATACTCGCAAAAAATGTATAAACTGGATAAAAACTGTACATTATGTAACGTAGAAATTAGTGATGCAGTTCAACTCTTTCTTTTTTCTTACGCTCTCTCCTCTCTCTCTCTCTCTCTCTCTCTCTCTATCTCTCTCTCTCTCTCTCTCTCTCTCTCTCTCTCTCTCTCTCTCACACACACACACACACTAACTCTTTCAATCACTCTACAGTAATGTGCATGTGTTCGTATTATAAATGATTATATCAAGTGGCATACAAAATGTTAATATGAAAGATGAGAATACTCAAAACAATATGGAATCAAGTGGAATTCAAAATGATAATATGAAAGACGAGAAGAAGAAGAAGAAGAAGAAGAAGAAGAAGAAGAAGAAGAAGAAGAAGAAGAAGAAGAAGAAGAAGAAGAAGAAGAAGAAGAAGAAGAAGAAGAAGAAGAAGAAGAAGAAGAAGAAGAAGAAGAAGGAGGAGGAGGAGGAGGAGGAGGAGGAGGAGGAGGAGGAGGAGGAGAAAAAGTGTTGAAAGAGGCCAGCGAAAGGGTCGGTTTCGAAAGTCTGTTTGAAACTTAGTTGTAATTTAAATGGAGGAGGGAGGTAAAGTATTCGCCACATATTTCAGTGAAGGAAACCGGAAGGAGTTAGTAGGAATGTTTCATCTAGTAGATCTTAGAATGTCCATGGAAACATTCGTACACTAACTTCTTTCCAGATTTATTTAGTCTTCTAAATGTCCAGGAATGCTTAAGTAGGACAGAGTTTTCCTATAATTTAATGATGCTGTGCATTACCTGACGTTCATTTGTGAAAATATACATGGGTGTAATTCTTTCCTCAGAACAGTTTATCAAACCTGTTGGGTTGTTTGAAGACCCCAACGGTTCTGATGTGTTAGTGCTGACTCTTGGCGTCTGCTCGCTATTGGTCGTCATATTGTTTCTGTCAGCACTTTTTTGTTGGAGAAGAAAAGGTAACACTTTGCTATTTACCATCGACCGCTAAAAACCTTTTTTATGTATAGAGGTGTCAATGATCAATGATCCCTAAAGGGTCAGAAGAACTCACCAAAGATTGTAGGATTAAAACAAAAGCCTGTGATACATGCCATGAAAGAAGTGGACATAGAGAGACAAAACAAGATGAGGTGAAATAGCGGACCTAGTTTCATACAGGTACGGTGACACATGAGGTGTCCACAATAAGTGATTATGCGTAGCGCGCTACGAATAACGCCTCCCATGGGTACGTGTTATTGGCAGTCGAGGTTGGTCACGTGACGATTACTACCGTAATCACTTAAGGTTGAGTGTGTGGTGGACTGCTAGGCCGATCGATGGATGCAATAAATGTGTCTGGGCCCGGAGGGCCCTCACTGTCGTCGGAGTGTATATCCATATTATTAATCTCAATATTATTAGCAGCGATCTGTGTTTAATGCTCAGTAGGCCTATCCTTCGCAAGCGCACTGCGGATAACGCTCAGTATTACTCGAAGCGCGCTGCGAATAACGCCCCCCCCCCCTTCCCAGTTAGCTAAGGGATAATATACATGGAGCCCATTCTGATTAATCATGAAAAATTAAGACTCGTGAGGAATTGTGTGGTTGATTCCGAGATTTGGTTGATAGACAAATTATGAGAACATCGTGGACGGATGAATTGAGCAATTAAGATATCATTTTACAAAAACAAAAACTGTAACTCACAAAAAGAACTGGTTTTTCGAATCAGAAGAAGGCAATCCCTATTCTGTGGACACATCATGATAAGTGGAACGCCTCGGTCAGAAGAGAACGTATAAGTGTGTTAGAACTCTCAGCCATACCGAACTCCGGTGTATAATGAACATTTATTATTTCACAATTCTAGCAACGCCTTCTGCTATATTAGACCCGCCATCCAGATTTGACCACCCCATTTCTCACACTGGAGTCATGTTATTATGCTTCATTCTTGTTCACTTTTTTATGAGCTATAAACTCTAAGAGACACCTCGCCACAACTAGCTGGATTTGGCTGACGTCGAGTATATACGGTATTCTCTGGCTAAAAACGGGTGATGCTGGCGGATGGTTTTTGTCCCCGAAATCTGCACCCTGAGTTATTTCGTTGTGTACTCAGTCAGTTCTCAAGTACCGTAGGACAGACTAAGTGTATTTTCCCTCGCACATGCTTGGCAATTGCAGAATCTGAGAATACCATACTTCATCAAGAGAATGTCCTCTCGTTTCAAACTATGGTTACATTTGGTTCAGTATGATGATAGTAGTAGTAGTAGTAGTAGTAGTAGTAGTAGTAGTAGTAGTAGTAGTAGTAGTAGTAGTAGTAGTAGTAGTAGTAGTAGTAGTAGTAGTAGTAGTAGTAGTAGTAGTAGTAGTAGTAGTAGTAGTAGTAGTAGTAGTAGTAGTAGTAGTAGTAGTAGTAGTAGTAGTAGTAGTAGTAGTAGTAGTAGTAGTAGTTAGTTAGTTGTAGTAGTAGTAGCAGCAGCAGCAGTAGTAATAGTAGTAATTGTTGTTGGTAGGAGTCTCCATGGCTTAGTGGTCAAGTCGTTTGACTCGGGCTCCGAAGGTTGTGGGTTCGATTCCGGGCCGCGTCCCTCGGTTCACGAGTGAATTTTTGTCGGAAACTCCTGTGGGTCGTCGCTGGAGCTAATGAGTTCGTGCTTTATGCGACGCTTTCCGCACTGCAGAAAGAGACCGAGCCATATGAGATTAAAACCCTGTGCTATGAAGTCGATCCTGTCGACTTTTAAGGGACTTTTTTTGTTGTTGTTGATATTGTTTTATTCTCCAAGCTTTACTTTAAGCACACCTCATTATAGCCACGCATATACTACGCACGGCGCTCTACTCAGTAAAGTGTCATACTCGCCTGGACCAGACAAAGAGAGAAAGTGAGATTATACTTATAAACATTATACAAGACCCAACGTCCAGCCGGCTCTACATCCTAGGATAGAAGTGGAGGACCACTGACAAGCTGATGTAAGCACACTGACAATCTGATATAAGCACACTGATAGTCTCATATAAGCTCACAGAAAAGCTTGTGGAATACAGCAAGCAAACCTTAACTAAATATACAAGATATCAAAGACTGACATCTGACAGAGGGTTATATGAGGATGCATGTTTCCAACGGAATACCTTTATTACACGCATGCTCTCCGAAAGTGACCTACTCTCCGCCGCTAGATCCTAGAATCAGAATATTATCACAGTGCACAAGCTCCAGTAGGATATTAACACGGTGCCCAAACTTCAGGAGAATATTACCACGGTGCACACACTCCAAGAGAATATTACCACAGTGCACAAACTTCGGGATAATATTAACACAGTGCACCAACTCCAGGATAATATGCAACCATATGTAGACAAAATTTAAGATTGGCAAATCAGCCATGTGCAAATGTCGACTGCAGATCACATACTCAGAGAACGAAATGTCTAGGCAAACTTTCTGGCCTAAGAAAACAGTGAATTTTAAAAAAGCCAGTGAAGATTATACAAGAGACAATACTGCAGATAAAGACAACAAATTGCAAGCGAATGTGAGAAGAAGATAGAAGTACATTTCTTTGCACCAAGAATTTCACTACAATATCCACTGCCTACAGTAATTAATGTCTCTTAATTCAATATTAGAAATTTCTTGTCGAATCCGTTCAACAAGACGTCACTGCAATTGGCTAACAGAATTAATTGGCTGCTTGATTTATTGATTGATTGGTTGATTGACTGTATTCAGGATCATCTGTATCACAGTTGCAATAACCCATAGTGCCCCACGGACCTCAAATAATATTCAGCGCAAGGAGATTCTCAGCTCGGTGCACGAATTCCGTATCTTGGGCGAGTGTACACAAGAAATGAATATCATATGTAATTATGTTGTCTGTAGCACACTAAACTTTGAAATTTTTTCCACGGCGGTGACCCATGCGACATACTTTTACAATTTTCAATTGGCAAAGATTCATAGGGAAAATTGGAGGAAAGGCGCTAGTCACAGGCGCCGGAACTTCAATGACGACTCCCCACGACGCCTAACGGCAAAAGTGGAAGAAACATCACCACCACCACCACCAACAACAACAACAACAACAACAACAACAACAACAACAACAACAACTGGATCATTAACATCATCATCGTGTAGTCTTCCTCCGCCTTTTTCAGTCTGGTCTCAGTAGACTAGGCAATGGATTCGCTAGCTGTTGTCATAGTGGTTATTTAATTCGTAATCAATGAAGTAACTTCATGTTCAGAAATAAACTGTTATTATACAAACGTGGTTGTTGTGCAACGACTGGATGCTAACCGTCAATGTGGATAGTTGAGGTTCGGTACCCGTGTTGCTCTACATAAATATCAATGTGGAACACACTGAGGCCACCACAACAGTTCATAAATAAACACACGTATTGTTGGCGCTCATAGCAGTAGAGGAGAGAAGTAGAGCCTTGAGGACGAACTAGTCCTAGTAACAACAATTTTAATTTGTAGTTTCCGACCGGGATTCGAAACTCTCCACTCCAAATAGCAGCAGCACCTCGCTGTAGCAGCGAGTGTACTTCGACTCATGACCAACTAGTCACCCCTGAAAAAGGTGTCTAGACAGGTCTGTCATTCACATGAACTCACAACTATGGAATACGGACAGAATTCTTATCCAACCATTGACATAGCACCATAGGTCTCAGAATGTTATATTAAACCAGCATAGCTCAAATAGCAAACACACAAACACACCAGACTGCGTTGCTGTGTCCAGTATATTAATGAACATATAAACAAGAGAAATGATTCGATGCACATATTACACATAAAGATCAGTTGGGGAATCCTTTGAGGCCATCAAGACAGTTCATAATTAAACACACATGTAATGTTGGGCGCTCATAGAAGTGAAGAGACAAGTAGGGGGTTGAAGACAGCTTACAAATTGAAACCACAGCTGTCGATGGTAGACCTGGCTAATTAATATACCTTTGGAGTTGGGTGGGGGAGAGTGTCTAGTTTGTCACGCAACGAAGTAGACTTGTTCCTTCAGCGAGGGGATGTCGTCATTTGGAGGTGACATATTCAAATCCCGGTCGGTAACTATAACTTTTAATTTCTAAATTGTCTAGTGCACCCTCTAGCCTTTACTTCTTTCTTCTACTTCTATCAGAGCCAAACAATGTGTTTATTTATGAACTATGTTGCACTGCAGAATTATACATCTGGCCAACTAAATTGTTTGCATTTATGCATATATGTCTGAAAACGGGTGGTTTTTCTAGACTCCAGTGGAAGCAGTACAGAGAATTATACAGAAAGAAAGAAGTTGTATAATGAATTATGTGGTCATATTTACACATCTCTCTCTCTCTGTCTCCCTCTCTTTTCTCTCTCTCATTCTCTCTCTCTCTCTCTCTCTCTCTCTCTCTCTCTCTCTCTCTCTCTCTCTCTCTCTCTCTCTCTCTCTCTCCCTCGCACACTCTCAATCTCTGACTCAGCATACCTGTACATTCTCCAGTCAACAGAGAACAAACCAGAGACCCAAGTCAAGTAAAAGAGGAAGCCAAAGAAGTAGCAACAAAGGATGACACGAACTCGGTAAGCATGTCCCCACGTTACCGATTAGATTGGTGTTAATTATATGGACCCCCGCAAGACAATCGAGGCGGCAGTCTCAGAAACTGTAAACTGCCAGACGACAGTGCAGGTGTGCAGTTTGTACATCCGTGATTCCCAGCCAGGAGCAAATGTCCACTTATCTGGGAATTGTAAGGATTTCAGAGGGCTATTGTAGAGCTTTTTTATGTTGCATATCCCTTGCAGGACGTTGCAGTCAACACCATCATTTTTCAGCTGCTTTTGATGTACTAGGCAAGTTTTTACGTTCAGTAATTTGCCATTGCTTTCTGAACGACCGGCTCCCATACCAGCACGTTATAACACAACGCGACACGGTCTGCTAAGATTTCAGCAGGGAATTTGGACCACAGATACGAACTGATAGATTATCAATCTTGCTGCATAAATTAACTACGTCTTGCTATCTCTCAATCGGATCTGTTTACTGCTAGGTTTAGTCTGTTAAGTAATTCCTTATCTCCTCCACCTCTCCTTATCCTTCTTCTTCTGTCTCTTCTTCTTTTTCTTTGGCTTTAAATACAGTGTAGTATTGTCCCACAACCGCGCATGTCAAGCCCTGTGTAGACCAGTTCGTGATTGTTTGGATATTAGCTGATTTTTTTTATTCCTCGGTGTGAGTTAGTCAGCCTCAGACCAATCCTCTTCAGTTGACTCTTACGACATGCACAGGAGGTCTACAATGTAACTGTTCTCTGCTTCCCCTTTAGGTCTCCCAGTAACCCAGGGCGCTGTTGCGCAATTAGTCCCTCATAAAAATCTTGCCGTCTGGTGTGGTCGATAATGCCTTTCCACATCTGACCATCCCTAACAAAATGTGTCAGTTCCTCTTGCCAGTGTTGTCCATGTCATGAGTAAAGGCTGTCAAGTATCTTCTCTCGCTGTCTTCCTTCATGTACTGACTCCCTTCTGGGCCATGAAATACTGTAAAGAATGCTATCACGTTGTTTTCCTTTCTCACTCTTTCCACACATCTTTCCGTGTATAGTTTTTGTCTTCTCTTTGTGAGATCAAAAAATTAAGACTGTCTATCTCTGTTGTTTGTGATAAGTTATATTTGCGTCTTGACCGCCTTCAAAATGTCCAGATCACTCATTTTGACTGTTCAAGGAATTGTCAGCATTCTTCTATAAAGCCACATCTCCAAAGGCTCCATGGATGTTTTCGCTTGTTTACTAAGTGCCGATGGTTCACAGCCATGTGTGTTTGAACTGGTTCCATGTAACATGCGATATTTATGTTTTCTATAATCCAATGGCCGGTTTCTCTGGCCGAGGGGTTACAACACTTTCTCCGTAATCTGGTTTATCACGCAGAGTCTCGTAGCGGGCGAGAACTGGGAGCGGTTCGTCCCCCGCTGGGGACTTGCGGGATAACTGAGCCGGCCGCTTAGAAAACAATGGCAAACTACTGAGCGTAATCTTGCCAAGAAATCAACATACAGCTGAAAGATGCTGCTGTTGACAGCGATGTCCTGTAAAGGATATGCGAATATTTATTTATATAATCCAATGACAAGGACGTATAGAATAAAACATTCTAGGTGTGATAAGATGTGGTTGTTGCTTGTTCTTGTCTGTTATTTATCTCTGTAATGCATCAATTTAACTGGCTGATACTGAAGACCGGCTCTGTGGCGAAGGGCTACAGACGCAATTCGCAATCCCAGATACCGTGTTCGGAACACAGATGAGAACGATTTGGAAGCAAACCACCTTGCGCTGGTTGCATTCAAGTATGAATGTCGATCGTTCAGAAAGCAAAGGCAAACAACTGAACGTAAACTTGCCAAGACATCACAAACAGACTAAAGCTGGGGTTGACAGCGACGTCCTGTAAAGAATTCGAAAATAAACTTTTAACTGAAGACATCGATTTTGTGGGTCCAATAGTTGTTGCTTTAATTACTTGCTGATTTTTGTTTCCTCAGAGTCTTGGAGATTATGTGTCTGATGACGGCCTCAAGTACATCAGGGTCTATCCTATCCATGACAAGCGAAGAAAGGCAAAGAAGAAAAGGAAGCGACAGGACAGCGTGCAGTACGCAACTGTAGATTCTCTCAAAACCCAGGAGCTGGGTCGAAATCCTGCTCCGGAGCAGCATAAGATGATGATTTGATTCTACGCAACAAAATATTATACTGTCGATTAGCACTCACGAAAGGCATATGAAAACCATACAGCTTATATGGTACATTAGAAAACAAAACTGAATATTATGTTTACACCAGGATTCTAATATATCACCTCCAAATATGAACTGCGTTTCGATGAAAGAGTTAGACATAGACTTGTGACGCACCAGTTAGACATGTGAACACGGCGTAAACACTAGTAGATATATCGTCCAGCTGATACTACAGCTTAGCGACATGTGAACACGGTGTAGACACTAGTAGATATATCGTCCAGTTGATACTACACGGTAGTGACATGTGAACATGGTGTAAGCACTAGTAGATATATCGTCCAGCTGATACTACAGCTTAGTGACATGTGAACGCTGTGTAGACACTAGTAGATATATCGTCCAGTTGATACTACAGCTTAGCGACATGTGAACACGGTGTAGACACTAGTAGATATATCGTCCAGTTGATACTACAGCTTAGCGACATGTGAACACGGTGTAGACACTAGTAGATATATCGTCCAGTTGATACTACACGGTAGTGACATGTGAACATGGTGTAAGCACTAGTAGATATATCGTCCAGCTGATACTACAGCTTAGCGACATGTGAACACGGCGTAAACACTAGTAGATATATCGTCCAGCTGATACTACAGCTTAGTGACATGTGAACACGGCGTAAACACAGTAGATATATCGTCCAGCTGATACTACAGCTTAGTGACATGTGAACACGGCGTAGACACTAGTAGATATATCGTCCAGTTGATACTACAGCTTAGTGACATGTGAACACGGCGTAAACACAGTAGATATATCGTCCAGCTGATACTACAGCTTAGTGACATGTGAACACGGCGTAAACACAGTAGATATATCGTCCAGCTGATACTACAGCTTAGTGACATGTGAACACGGCGTAGACACTAGTAGATATATCGTCCAGTTGATACTACAGCTTAGTGACATGTGAACACGGCGTAAACACAGTAGATATATCGTCCAGTTGATACTACAGCTTAGTGACATGTGAACACGGCGTAAACACTAGTAGATATATCGTCCAGTTGATACTACACGGTAGTGACATGTGAACACGGCGTAAACACTAGTAGATATATCGTCCAGCTGATACTACAGCTTAGTGACATGTGAACACGGCGTAAACACAGTAGATATATCGTCCAGCTGATACTACAACTTAGTGACATGTGAACACGGCGTAGACACTAGTAGATATATCGTCCAGCTGATTCTACAGCTTAGTGACATGTGAACACGGCGTAAACACAGTAGATATATCGTCCAGCTGATACTACAGCTTAGTGACATGTGAACACGGCGTAGACACTAGTAGATATATCGTCCAGCTGATACTACTGCGTAGTGGCATGTGAACACTGCGTAAACACAGTAGATATATTGTGCAGCTATTACTACAGCTTGGTGACATGTGAACACGGCATAAACACTAGTAGATATATCGTGCAACTGATACTACAAGAATATGAATGAATCACCAAATAACGAGAAGTAGATTGTGAGCTTTACTAAAATGTGATCACAATAAACAAATTGGACGTTGCGGCCAAAGCCTTCGTCAGCACAGAACAAACAAACACTACCCGACACAAAAACTATATGAAACACACTACATGACAATATTAAACTAAATAAAGTTACTTATCTGAATATGAATCCTTGCTGGGAACGACTGACACACGTTAGACGACTAGTCAGTAGATTGTATGAATCGGATGTATGGTCAGCGGCTCAAAAGGATAATGTAGCGAAACGCCAGTGGTCCATGTCCTTATGCATTCTTTTATTTTGGGTAGACAGGGGGGAACGGCTTTCGGAAGCTCTCAGTTCTCTTGTTCTCTCAAATCTCCATGAAAGATGGTTCTTTGGGTTATCTTCCTATCACAATCTTTACATGGAGCAAGTAGCCAATGTCTTTCACATCGGGTAAACCCGATGGAGCGCCCTGCGCCAAAAGTGCGCTGGTGCGGCTGCTAAGCAATTCATGGCCGTGTACACACCTACCGTTGGATAGTGGCATCTTGTCAAGTCGATTTGAAGATTGGGACAGAGATGCAACATCCTACTGAAGTGGTGAAGAAAGGTAGGGCTTGGGTTGTGGGTACTCCAGCCAAACATGGAGTTATAAATATACAATGTGTTGAAGGGGAAGATGAATTGGCGAAAGGCCAATCATAACCAATGACGAGTTGGGTGACCGTTAGCCGATCTGGCTGCGCGTCTTGTCCTTGGCATAGCCGGGGAAGTGAATCTGAACCATATATCTCCCAAGAGGATTTCATTTGTTCTTGGCGTCAGATGAGCTGTTGCTATCTTTCTATCTACGGCTTGAATTGGACAGATTGTCATCTTTCTGTTGTATATACTCAGTGGATGGCTATGGTATTTTTGGGGATGGGGTACACCAATCTCTGATCTATCTTCTTGAGCCAGAAGAGGCTATTCACAGGACTATCTCTTTCATCTGTTACTAGATAGGATGATGTAGGGAAGATAATGGACTTCTGTATCTCATTTAGAGAACCTGCATTCCGCTAAATCTATGTGTTCTGTGGGGCACTGCTGGTACATTGCGGCGACAGCTCAAACAAGAGCAGAGCCGGGAGGGGGTAGGATCTTCTTTCCTATTCTTGCAGGGAGTGGGGAACTACAATGCGTGCCATACAACCCCATTACTATACTATTAGTTAATGAGATGTAACACACGGATTACTGGGCGCACCACACCACAAGATCTTGCGGGTGAGAAAGGCATGGTTGCAAGTGAGAGGGAAGCATGGGAATGAATGTGCCCAATCATAATAAAGGCTTGGTATGAGTGTGGAGGGTGTGTCGTGTGGCCAAAAAGACAACCGGACTTCGTCCAGCTGGAGGTCTACTCAAACCCGGACGTGGCCAATCCAGGGGCTACCTGACAGGTCAGGCCTGGTCATTCAGGTATTAAATATAGTGTATTTGTGTGATACATGAGTCAGCCCAGTCGCTCAGGTTTTATTTATTATTTCCAGGGTCCTCTTCTATGGGAAGTGACTATGTCTTCTAAGGGACAATATCACCAGTGCTTCTAGGCTGACGCCAATATGTCCAACGAGGCCAACTCAAGGTTTGGTGTGTTTAACTCTGAGACAGAGGCAAGGTGCAGGTCTTGAGGCAAGGACATTTTGTATGACTGGTGCATTGCCGGTTTTGTTTTAACAACATACGCCTGAGAGCAGTTGTTGTCTGGAGGGAGCCTAAGAGTGATTTTCTGGCATACCCATTTTATACCGGACATTAAAAGGACCCATCCATTATCCTTCACAAACACCTCACCTTATCGGCAACACTAAAGCCTTTCATAGGTCAGTGAAGACCTAGTGCCGAACTAATTCAGATGACAATGAACAGAAGTCCTCAACACACCAGTCGCTTGGATTCTACAAAAGCCGGTTGAACCTACACCCAGTTGCTGGAGAAGGAAGGAGATTCGGACATCTTTGGTGAGAAGTGTGTGGACAGATCAGACAGTATCTGAAGCTGGATCTGTGACTGTGGCGACTTGAGGCTCTGTGTTGGAACTTTACCAGTGTAGTGTCTGTGTAGATCTATCTGTTTATCTGCCTTTATGTGTTCCTGTGCTGTTCTTGATTAGGTTAATAAAATTACTTCCAAGTTGTTCTGACGACTGCCATGTTATTTATGCGTCAGCCAGAAGAACACTGCAGGAAATAGGTCCCTAGGTCGAAAGGAAGCGTGACAGTGTGTCCAGGGAAAACGGGAGGAGGGTTGGCAGGTAAAGACCTATCTAAGCCAGGGCTATAGAAGATATTTGAAATATTGTGACCGGGCTATTTGGGACCCTCCACGTAGCTTGTTACAATTTCTGGGGGCTCGTCCCGGGATATTTGTAATCCTGGTGGAGTTCTGGCTGATTTAGTGATAGGGGACAGATATCCTTGTTTTCTATCAATAGGTTCTGCCTACCGTGCCTGGCTATTGTCTATACTCTTCCTGACACAGACTGACCGACATACGACGTGTTGTGGTCGTGTAATGTAACTTGTTGTGTAATTGTGAGAAAAATTTTATTAGACAATTACCTCTTCCCTTACCCTCTGAGTACAAGATGGCATCAGCTGGGTTTAATGTCGCTGACGTACAGGCTACAGGGCGTGAGATGGGATATGATGGAGCGGAGTTACAGAAATATGTGCAGGAAGTGGAAAGAGACTACAGACAGGCTGTGCGCGAAGCCAAGAGGATTGAGGCGGAGGCTGAGGCTAAGAGGATGGAGGCTGAGGCCAAGAGGATTGAGGCGGAGGCTGAAGCTAAGAGGATGGAGGCTGAGGCTAGGAAGATGGAGGCCGAGCAGGCAGCCAGAGACCATGAGTTCCGTATGAGAGAGTTGGAGCTGAAAGCTCAAACTGCCAAGGAAAGAGACGGTGCAGTGGGAGACGCAGTTCTCCCTGACTCAACAACTTCTGGTGGCGGTCCATGCCAGGCAATGAAGTTCCCATTGCTCCCGTTCGATGAACACAAAGATAAGATCGACCAGTATCTTCACAGATTTCGGTCGATGGCTTTGGCTATGGGATTGGAGCGAGGGAAATGGAACTTGAAACTCTCACAGGGCCTGAGGGGGACCGCGTACGAGGTCTATTCTAGGTTGCCACCTGGTATGGAGAATGACTATGAAACTCTGGAGAAAGCACTTTTGAAAAGGTTCCAGATGACAACTCATACTTATCGACAACAGTTCAGAAAGTCGAAGAGAGAGCCAGGAGAGATGTTCGCAGCCTACTGTGTCAGATTGAAGTCTTACCTTTTGAAGTGGATGTCTTTAGCTGGATTTGCTAACGACTATGAAAGTTTGGAAGAATTGGTGGTCGTGGACCAAATGAAGAGAATGATGCCTAAGCCATTGCAAACCTTTTTGCTGGAAAATGGGGCAGAAAGGTTAGAGCTAGTCAACACGTTGGCTGAAAGGTATGTGCTAGCTCATGGGGATAATGGGGAATTGTCACAACCCAATCCCCGACCACCAGACACATGGTCTGGAAAGAAGAAGAACCCTAAAACAGCTCACACCAAGAAGGAGGATCCTTCCGATAAAGTTCCTATCAAGAAACCCTCTGGTAAGAGTCCACTTGGATCTCCTAAAAGAAAGTGGAGTGAAAAGTGGTGCGCCTATTGCAAATCTCCCACACACAATACGGTTGATTGCCGGCGTAAACAGAAAGACTCTCACTATGCTGCTTGTCTTGTAGAAACCGGGGAAGGATCTCACAAGGAGGTAGAAGGGAGGGATCTTGGGAACAGAGATTTAGAAAAACCACCAGTAGTAGAAACGGTACTTGTGAACGGTCAACCAGTTGAGTGTCTCTATGACACCGGTTTGCAGTTTGAGGCTGTAATTTCATCACACTTAGTGAGCCCAGAGCAGCTAACCGGGGAATCTATTGAGATTCAAACGGCGACAAAGAGTGCGGTAGCGATGTCTTTTCCAATTGCGAAGGTGGACATCAAATCAAAATATGTTACCGGCACTATACAGGCAGCCGTTCTGCTAGATCCTATCTTCCCAATGATCTTGGGTTGTCGCTACGTCTTTCTAGGGATTCCAACCGAACCCATGTACGTAGGGGCAATGCAAACCAGATCTCAATTGGAGGATGAGCAGACGCCGGCCTTGATTGTGAATCCCTTGCCTGGGGAGTTACGAGCTGCTCAAAGCCAGGATGCTACTTTGCAACCTTGCTTCAACCAGTTGCCAAAAGGTTCTGACCCACCAAGACGGGGTCAGTATTATATGAAGAATCGGTTACTGTACCGGAGAGCCGGAGTGGAGGATCACCAGCATGGACAGCTGGTGGTTCCTAAGGCTTATCGGGAACAGCTTCTTCATATGGGACACACCATTTCTTTCAGTGGACATATGGGTGTCGGGGCAACTCTCCAGCGCATTTCATGCCATTACTACTGGCCAGGGATGACTGGAGACGTGCGCAGGTACGTCAAGTCGTGCCCAGAGTGCCAGCGTGTGGCACCAAAACACTGGACAGCTCCGGTAGTCCTGGGAGACATGCCTATTATGAACTCTCCTTTCGAGAGAGTTGCCATCGATCTTGTTGGTCCTCTTCCTAGGACTAGGAAGAGGAATAAGTACATTCTCACGATGGTGGATTGCTGTTCCATGTGGGGTGAGGCGATACCTTTGGCCACAATCGACTCTAAGCGAGTGGCTGATGCACTGATGGAGACCTTTACTCGGTTGGGATTTCCAAACCAGATCCTAACGGATAATGGGTCTCAGTTCTGTGGTAAGCTGATGGAAGAAGTCTTTCGTATCTTCCAGACCAACCACATTCACACAAGCCCGTATCACCCTCAGTCTAATGGGCAAGTAGAGAGGTTTAATGGTACCTTGATGACCATGCTTCGGAAGCTGGCACAAGAGAAACCAGACAGATGGGATGAGTATATCTCAGCCGCCTTGTTCGCCTATCGGGAGGTTCCCCATGGGTCGACCGGGTTGCCACCAGCCACTCTACTATTCGGGAGGCCAATCAAGGGTCCCTTAGAAGCCTTATTGAGATGTTGGACAGAGGAAGAAACTTCCGAAGAAGTTGTATCCTCATATAAATACGTCGAAGAGTTAAAGAAGAAACTCCAGACGGGTTGGGCTTTGGCAGCTCAGAATCTGAGAGCGGCCAGGAAGAGACACGCGGCCTACTACAATAGAAGGACGAAAGATAGGTCTCTTAAGGTGGGGGATCGGGTTCTGTTGTTACTTCCAGTAGGTTCCAATAAACTCGAGATTGGTTGGCAGGGGCCTTTCCCGGTGGAAAGGGTTGTCTCCCGCACCAACTATGCCATCCGGATCAGGGGAAAATCCAAAATCTTCCACATTAACCTTCTCAAAAAGTATGAAGAACGATCTGATGGTACTTCTCTCCCACTCATGACTATGGCGGTCGCGATGGAAACTGAATCGGGCGAAGAAACGGATAGGGGGTATCCATTACACCCTGGGGAAACCTATAGGGATGTACATATAAATCCTGATCTGTCGGCTGAAGAAACAGACCGTGTCATCCGTTTGTTAGAGTCCCATCAGCAGATTCTTACCGATCGGCCAGGGCGGACAGGGTTGGTCGAGTTTGATATGACTCTGACTACCCAAGACCCAGTTCGCCAGAAAATATATCCAGTACCCTTTTCGAAAGAGAAGGCCCTGGAAACTGAAATCCAGAAGCTTCTGGACGACGACATCATCACTCCTTCGACTTCTCCGTATAATGCCGGGGTTGTCTTGTTGAGGAAGCCAAGCGGGGAACACCGCTTATGTATTGATTACAGGCATTTAAATAGTTGTACGACATTCCAAAGTTCAACAAAATTGGGGCGCCGTTAACCGAAACCCTGAAGAAAGGATCGCCAGAGCCTATAGTCTGGACCCCGAGCTGTGAAGAGGCTTATGGGAAGCTGAAACAGGCGTTGGTGGATAGGCCAGTCCTGCAACTCCTGAATTTGGAGAAAACGTTTGTTCTGAGAACCGACGCGAGTAACATAGGGATTGGAGCAACTCTGTTGCAGGAAGGGCGAGATAATCCTTCGGTGTTGTGTCCGGTGGCGTATGCCAGTAGAAAACTGTTACCCGCCGAACGGAATTATTCCACCGTCGAACGGGAATGTCTAGCTCTAGTGTGGGCGGTACAGAAATTTCAACCTTATCTGTATGGAGTCCAGTTCAAAGTGCAGTCCGACCATCAACCTCTGACATTCTTGGCAACTTCTAAGAAACTGAACGCGAGGTTGATGAGATGGTCATTGCTCCTACAACCGTATCGGTTCACGGTCGAATATATCCCCGGAAGGGAGAATGTGGGAGCAGATTTCCTATCACGGCATCCTATGGTTGAATGTGAGGGTGGGGTCATTCGAACAGAACCACTGACAGTAGAAAGTTCGTAGGGTTCGACTTTCTTAAGAGGGGGCCTATGTAGCGAAACGCCAGTGGTCCATGTCCTTATGCATTCTTTTATTTTGGGTAGACAGGGGGGAACGGCTTTCGGAAGCTCTCAGTTCTCTTGTTCTCTCAAATCTCCATGAAAGATGGTTCTTTGGGTTATCTTCCTATCACAATCTTTACATGGAGCAAGTAGCCAATGTCTTTCACATCGGGTAAACCCGATGGAGCGCCCTGCGCCAAAAGTGCGCTGGTGCGGCTGCTAAGCAATTCATGGCCGTGTACACACCTACCGTTGGATAGTGGCATCTTGTCAAGTCGATTTGAAGATTGGGACAGAGATGCAACATCCTACTGAAGTGGTGAAGAAAGGTAGGGCTTGGGTTGTGGGTACTCCAGCCAAACATGGAGTTATAAATATACAATGTGTTGAAGGGGAAGATGAATTGGCGAAAGGCCAATCATAACCAATGACGAGTTGGGTGACCGTTAGCCGATCTGGCTGCGCGTCTTGTCCTTGGCATAGCCGGGGAAGTGAATCTGAACCATATATCTCCCAAGAGGATTTCATTTGTTCTTGGCGTCAGATGAGCTGTTGCTATCTTTCTATCTACTGTAGTAGTGTTAAATGAAGTAACAAGACTTGATCTGTACTAAAACTTTATACTTTATTCTCAAGATGACAAGCCGTGTCTTCTCAGCTGGACTATCGGATGTTGACTGCCCTTCCCAACAACAATACGTCACGATTGAGCATCTCTCTCCGCTTTCACTCATAATGCTCAATCGTGCTGTATCTCTAATTCCCCACTAGATCCTAATTATAACCCAAACTACACATACTGTTACACCTCCCCATGTTTATTAAAGAATTTTCCTTATAAAGGAAAAATCTTTACTCCTAATCCCCTTACTCTATTCCCTCTTTTTCCTCTAATCTTCCATAGTTCTTCTAATCCTCCCCAAACCAACTCCAATTTAATTAAACATTCTATTTCTTTAACTCTTTCCCCAGCTACATAATCAACCCACTTCTTCTTCCATTTTACCTCTATACCTCGTACCATGTACTGTAACCCTTTTTTTTAACTTACCATTTCTACTCTTCTTTCATTTCCCCAAACTATATAGCAATCCACTATATATTCCTTGGCTCCTCAAGTTCCTATATAAAATATGCATATTATAAACAAAATGGCTCGTAAAATCGTATTTGTACAACTGGCATTAGGAAATCACTCGCATTTCTCAATACAAGACAACCCGAACAACGAGAACAACGTATTTAGAAGAAGTAAAGAAGGGGTGCACCAAGTAAAAGGAATAAATAGTCAAGATAAGCACAAAGAAACGCATATTCCACATAACCACATTTACCTCCTTTGCCAATAAAAAAAATTTGTACAATCAAATTTTTTCTTATAAATACGTCATACAAAAATAGATCTTTGTTTTCTATAAACCAAGTTGATATAATGTTTTACAAGCTTTATATATACAACCCTATATGAAATAGAACTTTTTACGTAAGTTTCAAGCCTTATATCTTCAACATTTAAAATTTCCAACCACAATCTTGTCCAAATTGCGTTATCTCACCTTTTAGCATGAGATCCTGTTCAATTTTTATGAACACCTTTAATATAATTAAAGCTGGTTTTTCACAGCACCTATTTCTTGCCCCCTTCATGTCCCATGATCTGCCCTTTATCCCCCTATGTATTTCTTCTATATGCTGCTATTCACAGTTTTTCCCTTAAACTTCTATCTAGTTATACTCTACTTATATATTCGAAGCTTTTCAAGCAACCTAACCTTCCCAACAGCCTATGTCTCCATACCCTCCCTCAATAATTTTATAATTCCTTTCTGAACGAAAGCCCCCTGTATTTGAAAAGTTAACTAATATTCTAACCAAACTTAAAACCAATTCATTAACCACATCACTTAATCTATCAATCCAACTGTTTACGCAAAACTAAATCAAAACAAGGCGTCACAATTATCCAATTAAAACACATTTTCAAAATTAATATGGCATGCATTTTATCAACCCAAAAGCAAATATTATATCATTATTAGACACTTTTACGGTCCAATAGTGTTTTACTCAAAGCACTATAAACTCAACGATCCTAACTTACTTAAACTAACTTTTTATAAAACCAAACCAAGCATGAAATAAAACATAATACATATACATATAGCATTGAAACATAGTCTCAATAAAATAATCAATTAACAACCATCATTGCCCAGTTACACGAAAATAAAACTCCAAGTGAATAAACAAAGATTTTCCAAGTAAACTTTCTTAAAATTATTACGTATAGTGGCCCCAACAACCATACTAATAATGTACCAGATCTCTATTTATTCAGGCCATTCCATTTATATATTTCCTAACTCCATTCTCATTTTCCTACCTCACCATAGCCAATTGCTAACCAGAGACATACTTCCCAGTATATCAATAATACCAAAAACTCCCCACCAAATTCTCTATAAAACTTCCTACAACTCTCTGTAAGCGAACCGCTTTTAAATTTAAATTGTTCATTAAAATTATGATTGACAAAACCGAAGATATTTCCCTTATCCCCTATTTCACATTCTCACAGAAAAGATATGTTAGATTGAGTTAGTGCGCACTTAGGAAAATAAGAAAAAGAAAGGAAAAAGTAAGAAGCAATCACACTTCTCTTTCCATACATACTTTATGAATAAAGTTTCAAAATTTATCTTCAGTTTCCGCCAATAATAATTTTTATTATCAAAAAAAATATTGATTCAACACTACTCGTCAATTTCAAGTTTACCATTCCAAGTAAACCCATCAATTCAATGCTACATATGTGTATCTGTTACTTACAGACCAATATCCAAATCTTATAAGCATATCTGCCGATATCAATGATAACAAATAGTACAAACATCAATTCCTCCTTTTTCTAGCCTAACTCCAAACACATCATACTACCCGGAAAATCCTCTTAATTAATCACTGTAAACTACAGTACAAGTCCTCTTATCTATACTAATGTAGTATTCACCATCCACTCACCTATTTACTTGTGGCCCTACCTGCCAATTATTTCCCTTCAATTTGTCCAAGCTACTAAAAAATCAACCATCAATTCCACCCCATAGAGAAATAACCAAATATATACATATACTTCATTCAAAACTACCTCCATATTGATTATAAAAATACCAAGAGTCATCTTCTTCATTTTCGAATTCTAACACTTATAAATTGCTATCTGCAATATTCTCTACTTATCTACTTCCTACGGTTCCACTTCTTCAATAACTCCAAATTTCTTTGAACCAATGCTAATTCTACATCAATGTCTTCTTCTTCGTACAATCCATTTGTTTCCTCCATACTACTACTACTTGACTCTGACTTTTCATCCATTTCTTCTTCTTCGTCTGTATGTCTCTCTTTAGCTGCCGCTAATCTCTTTTGTTCAATATCCCATCTAATTTGTCGATCACTATTCCTCAAGGATCTTTCTAGTAACGGCATATCCTCCCCGCTCGTTGAATAATCCCTAATTCTCCTCTGTCTTTTCACTTCTCTATCTCTTTGTCTATCCATTCTCCTTTTCGTTGCCTGTCTAGTGTTCCTAAACGGAGCACTTATTTCCTCCTCCATACTATCATAATGAGTCTCATTCAACTTTTCTTCTTCTATTGTTTTCGGTATCGTCTGTTCTTGAGTATCATCAAAGCCTGGAGTTGCTAATAAGCGATTTTGTGCTGGATCTCTTCTAACGCCTGGGGTTACTGTAGCACCTCTAACGAGTTGTTCATCTAAAAACCTTGTGTCTGAATAATAATTATTATTATTATTATATTCTATCTCTTCTTCATCTCTCCTTAAGTGTTCCACGTGTGCCCTTGCTACATGTCCCGTGACCTGGTTCTTAATTTTATACGATACTTTACCTAGTTTTTCCAAAATATAATACCCTGGAATCCAACGATTATCAAACTTAGAGTTTCTCCTATGCTTCTTGTAATAGACCCTATCACCAACCTTAAATTCCTGCAAGTTTGTATTTATATTCTTGTACTTTTTCTGCCTTTCCCTAGCTTTAATTATATTATTCCTTAGTCCTACGTGTGCTTTATGCATTTCCTGTATTATAACCTCTTGAAAGTCTTCACCCATATATTTCCGTCTAGGTTTTAATAGATTGTCTATAGGTAGTATCGGTTCTCTCCCGTATATTAAATAATATGGTGAAAAACCCGTGCTTTCATTTTGATTAGTACGAATGGCGTTAAGGGCAGGTCCTAAAAACAAATCCCAATCCCTTTCATGTTCATCTACAATCTTTGATATAATGCTATATAACGTCTGATGTTGACGCTCGTTTCTAGCATTGGAAGTAGGTCTATAATATGATGTCTTTATATGTTTTATATTTAAATCATTTAACAACTTTTCAAATTTCTTATTTATAAATTCTTTACCATTGTCTGTAAGTATACTTTGTGGACAACTAAATCTTGGGACAAACTCTTGTAAAAAAATATTGACTACTGTATCTGCACTCTTATCCGGAATTGCATAAACCTCCGGCCAAAGACTGTAAACATCTACTATATGAATCAAATACACGTTTCCTGACAATGTTCTGGGGTGTGGACCCGATATATCTAAACTAATCTTTTGCATTGGGAACTGAGGAATGTCAGTATCCTGCAAGGGACACTTTATTGTTTTCATGTTCCTCAATCTGCACTTCTCACAGGTATCCACATATTTATATGCAGATTTAAATAAATTTGGCCAGTAATATTTACTTGTAAGCGCCTTCACCAATTTGTCTCTACCTAAATGTCCATTTTCATCATGATATGCCTTTAAAAGTTCATTTTCTAAATGTTTTGGAATGTATTTCCTCAGTTGTTCGTTCCTTTCAGACATGTAGTATAAATGTCCATCCTCTTGTAAAACCAAATAATTCCTTTTATATTTGTTATCTTCTGTTTCTCTTAATTTTTCTTTTATTTGTAACACTTTTGGGTCTAGGTCCTGCTCCTCTTTCATGTTAAATTTTTCTAAGTGTAGATCATCTTCCCTATGTTCAGACTCTTGTTCCGATGGTAGACTATCAAATTCTTCTCTATTTATTATAGCAGAATCTAAAATATTTACTTGCCAATTTCGATCGTCAATCTCTGGTTCTCCTTCATCTTCTGTGTCACCTGACGACTGTGGATAGGGAATCCTAGACAGTAAATCAGCGCATGTGTTAATCTTACCTGGAATGTACTCAATTTTCGTATTATATCCCTGTAAGTTCAATGCCCAGGTTTGTATTTTCCTGTTCTGCACTGGGGCTTCTAAAAAAGACTTTAAAGGCATATGGTCAGTTCTAATAACAAAATTTGCGTTATGTAAGTAGTAATTTAGTTTTTGAAGAGCGTAATGTATTGCGTAAGCCTCCTTCTCAATAGTCGTCCACTTTCTTTGTGATCTGCTAAGTTTATGCGACAAGAAGTATATAGGCCTTTCATTTTTAACCCCTGGTATTCCAGACTCTTTCCCTTCATATGGTTGCACCAAACACGCTCCTACTGCATTGTCTGAAGCATCTGTGTACAGTATCAACTGTTTGTTTAAGTCTGGATGCGTCAACAGTGGTACCAGTGTTAAACTGTTTTTTAAATACTCGAACGCTTTTTGACACTCATCATCCCACTTAAACCTAGCGTACTTGCCTGTTAAGTTTGTAATAGGTTCAGCTATTTTTGAAAACGCTGGGACAAACCGCCTATAATACGCGCATGTTCCTATAAAGGCGCGTACCTCCTTAACGTTAGTTGGAGCAGGTAACTCTTTAATAACCTTTATTTTGTCCTGGTCTGGTTTTATACCTTCTCTATTTATAATATACCCCAAATATTTTGTTTCTGTCTTTAAAAATTGGCATTTACTGAGCTTTAACTTCACATCATGTTTTCTTAACCTGTCAAACACTAATTTTATATGTTTCAAATGATCCTCCACATTTCCAGAAGTAAAGATCAGAATATCATCAATATAAGCAAGAGCGAACCTTTGCATACCTTCTAAAACTTCATTTATTAAGAGCATGTAGTGAGATGGCGCAGTTTTGACTCCAAAAGGCATACGTAAAAATTCATAAGAACCCATATGAGTACAGAAAGCACTTTTTCTCTGCGCGTCTGCCGACATCGGAATGCACCAAAATCCTGCTCTTGCGTCTAACGTCGTAAAAAATGTAGCGCCATTTAGCAATCCCAAAATATCATCTATCACTGGTAGTGGATATGCAACATTTTTAGTAATTTTGTTCAACGCCCGATAGTCGCAACAGAATCGACTCGAACCATCAGGTTTGGCCACAATTACCACCGGAGATGACCACTCTGATTTTGATCTTTTGATTATCCCTGCTTTCAACATTTCTTCTATTGCCTTTTCTACAATTTCTCTATTTCTTAAGGGAGTTCTATATGGTTTTAAGCTAATCGGCGGATGGTCTCCCGTATCTATCTCCATTGTTACCGTTTTTGTCTTACCCAACTCTAAATCACTAATTGCAAACACATCCTGATTCTTCTTTATAAACTGTTCCAATACTTCTTTATTTTCTGGTGAAGTCTTTAACTGTGCCAACAATTCCTGTTCTCTTGTCTGTTTATCTAGTGAATGTATTTGTGCTGTATTTCTTTTGAATGGATGGATCAATTCATTCATTCGTGTGTTTCCTCTACTTCCGCGTCCGCGTCTGTTATTACTTCTTTCACTAGAAGACTGTGAATAATTAGTTCCCGGCATTTCTACTCTATCCGTTGCCAATATTTCACTAACGTTCTGTTCAATTTTTGCTACTACACACCCTCTGTATAATTTAATTTCTCTACCTGTGTTGTTAATCACCATAACTGGAAAGGTTAAGTGTTTATCTAACTCTATTATTCCATCCGGAACTTCCAAACCAGGCTCATCAATTATTTCCTCTTGTAATTCAGTGATTCTGACTGTGTTTCCTTCTACATAATATGGGTTTTTCTTCAGCTTCACTTGTATCAAATTAACCGACTGTGGTTTTAACGTCGTTGTCATTTTAACTCTAACTAGTGCTGATATATGCATGTCTTCTTGCATATCTATATAGACGTCCCTGAATTTTAATTTGTGTAAATCATAGAAAAGTCTTACTCCATTTTTTATTAAAAAATCTCTTCCTATTAACATGTTTCTATTTAAACCCTTCACTACATGAAAAAGGTGTCTTATGTTGATCCCTCCTAACTTAAAATTTATTATTGTTTGTCCAACTACTTGTAAATTCTGTCCCGTAACAGAGTGTAAATTATTATGACTCTTAAATACTCTACAATTTCTTACTATTTTGTATAGAAAACTTTCTTTTACTACACTAACCTGAGCTCCCGAATCAATTAACGTACGAACTCTATACTTTCCTATTTCTAATATACAAGAACTATAATCTGTTTTATCTTCTATAAATTTCTTGACTTCATCTAGTTGAAAATATTCTCTGTTCGACCTATTATACCTGTTATTAACATATTCTCTAACCCCTGGGACCTTATTATTTACCCTCCTATCATAGGTCCTGTCTAATAGGTAGGGCGCCGATTTTCCTGTGTTCTTGTACCTGTAAAATTCCTGTGTCCATCTACAACATTCCTATTCACCCTATTATTGTCATGTCTACTCTGTGTATTCGACTGGACATGCCTGTTATTACAAAACCGAAAAACATGTCCCCGTTGACCACAATTCCAACAGACAATATTTGTACTATTTGTGTTACCTACTGTTTCTCTTGTAGGGTATCTCATATTTCTTCTTTCCTCATTATCATACCTATTTCTACCTTGTAACGTCTGTATACCTCCTCTCCTATTCCATCCGAATCTTGTTTGTCCTATTTCCATAGGTTCCTCAACTCTGTCATCTCGACTACTTCCCACTTCTCGTCCTGTTCTTAATCTAAACCTACGTCTCAAATTTTCTTCTTGTACCGCGATATCCACCGCTTGTGATAACTTCTCAGGGTTTTCCCTCATTAATTTAAGTTTCAAACCATCAGACTTTATGCCATCCACAAAGATCCCTACCAATATCCTTTCCACCTCCTCTCCTCGTACATTCTGTCCTAAGAATGCCTCTTCAGCCAGATTAATTAATCTATCGCTAAACAATTGTACCGTCTCTCCGTTATTTTGTTTAGCCTGCCTCAACACCGAGAATGCATGTTGTGGATCCGTTATTTCTGCATATTTCCTTGCTAGGTCTTCCTTGAATTGTTCCCATGTCTCATCTACTCTAGCTTCTAGCTTTCTTCTTATATGATCCGAGACCGGTTCCGTTGCCGTCTGATAAGCCAGTCTCATTTTTTCTTCATCTGTTGCTGAGATCAAATAGGCATATTTTTCTATAGAGGTGACCCATTTCTTATAGTCTCTGGCCTGTCCATTAAACTTTACAATTTCTGTTGCCATGCCTTGTTGTTTAATCACCATATTAAGTCGGCCTACTGCTGTACCCACGCCTGTCAAAACCTGGGCCAAGTTATCCGGTTCCGCCATGCTGAAAAATACTGAAACAAAGCAAGCAACCAATCACACAATTACAATTTCCCAAATCCCAAACAGCACAATTCAGTTGGTTATAATATTGTAAGATATTACATTAATCAGAGGAAGCATCAAGAATATCCTGTCTGAGCATAGGAAGAATGAACCCTGTCCTCAATAAAAAACTCAAATTTGTGGCAATCAGAAGGTTCCTTGTAGATATTTGTTTCTTAATGTCCTGTACTCCACTCTAATTAATAAATTCGGAAGCTCACGGGAGACCTCGAAATACACAACTTTTACTCCGAGTCTATTTCCTTAATTAATCCGTCATCTTCTTTTACCAACTTACGGATTCAGTTCAACCAACCAGAGCCCGCATCAAGTGAAAGTCTCGGAATTCAGGTGGTGGAGTTCAGATATCACTTCTCTTCCCTCAGGTAATTTCGTCCTTCTCATGGGCTGCCAGAAAATTTTCAACCCCTGGTTGGGTCACATCTCATGGGCTGCCAGACAATCTTCGACCCCCTGGTTGGGTCCCTTCCTTGATCTCAAGTGGGTACTTCGTCGTCGTATGGAATGGGTCATAGGAATATAACGAGGCCCAAGGATTAGGTGTGTTTGGGTCATAGGAATGACAAGGCCCAAAACTGGAAAAACTGGATTAGTATCAATCAGCCAACGGCTAGTGATGAGCTGACCTTGAACGAGTTCTGACTTCCGATAAAATCTTGAAAGTGGCAAGGTTCAGGCAACGGCCAGGTTAGGCCCCTTATAAATGATACGATTCAAATGTTCAGCCACGGCTCCAGGAAACCCTTCTTGTCCTGGCAGTTTTGTCTGGATTCTTTAGTACTTCGCGTGGTAGGCCATTATCTTCATAATTTGTCTTACAGCATGCCGCCAGTGGATAGTTGTTGTTGGCCGGCCTAGATCAACCTCAGATTCTCGGTCCACGGCACCATTTATTACTTCTGTAGTAGTGTTAAATGAAGTAACAAGACTTGATCTGTACTAAAACTTTATACTTTATTCTCAAGATGACAAGCCGTGTCTTCTCAGCTGGACTATCGGATGTTGACTGCCCTTCCCAACAACAATACGTCACGATTGAGCATCTCTCTCCGCTTTCACTCATAATGCTCAATCGTGCTGTATCTCTAATTCCCCACTAGATCCTAATTATAACCCAAACTACACATACTGTTACACTACGGCTTGAATTGGACAGATTGTCATCTTTCTGTTGTATATACTCAGTGGATGGCTATGGTATTTTTGGGGATGGGGTACACCAATCTCTGATCTATCTTCTTGAGCCAGAAGAGGCTATTCACAGGACTATCTCTTTCATCTGTTACTAGATAGGATGATGTAGGGAAGATAATGGACTTCTGTATCTCATTTAGAGAACCTGCATTCCGCTAAATCTATGTGTTCTGTGGGGCACTGCTGGTACATTGCGGCGACAGCTCAAACAAGAGCAGAGCCGGGAGGGGGTAGGATCTTCTTTCCTATTCTTGCAGGGAGTGGGGAACTACAATGCGTGCCATACAACCCCATTACTATACTATTAGTTAATGAGATGTAACACACGGATTACTGGGCGCACCACACCACAAGATCTTGCGGGTGAGAAAGGCATGGTTGCAAGTGAGAGGGAAGCATGGGAATGAATGTGCCCAATCATAATAAAGGCTTGGTATGAGTGTGGAGGGTGTGTCGTGTGGCCAAAAAGACAACCGGACTTCGTCCAGCTGGAGGTCTACTCAAACCCGGACGTGGCCAATCCAGGGGCTACCTGACAGGTCAGGCCTGGTCATTCAGGTATTAAATATAGTGTATTTGTGTGATACATGAGTCAGCCCAGTCGCTCAGGTTTTATTTATTATTTCCAGGGTCCTCTTCTATGGGAAGTGACTATGTCTTCTAAGGGACATTATCACCAGTGCTTCTAGGCTGACGCCAATATGTCCAACGAGGCCAACTCAAGGTTTGGTGTGTTTAACTCTGAGACAGAGGCAAGGTGCAGGTCTTGAGGCAAGGACATTTTGTATGACTGGTGCATTGCCGGTTTTGTTTTAACAACATACGCCTGAGAGCAGTTGTTGTCTGGAGGGAGCCTAAGAGTGATTTTCTGGCATACCCATTTTATACCGGACATTAAAAGGACCCATCCATTATCCTTCACAAACACCTCACCTTATCGGCAACACTAAAGCCTTTCATAGGTCAGTGAAGACCTAGTGCCGAACTAATTCAGATGACAATGAACAGAAGTCCTCAACACACCAGTCGCTTGGATTCTACAAAAGCCGGTTGAACCTACACCCAGTTGCTGGAGAAGGAAGGAGATTCGGACATCTTTGGTGAGAAGTGTGTGGACAGATCAGACAGTATCTGAAGCTGGATCTGTGACTGTGGCGACTTGAGGCTCTGTGTTGGAACTTTACCAGTGTAGTGTCTGTGTAGATCTATCTGTTTATCTGCCTTTATGTGTTCCTGTGCTGTTCTTGATTAGGTTAATAAAATTACTTCCAAGTTGTTCTGACGACTGCCATGTTATTTATGCGTCAGCCAGAAGAACACTGCAGGAAATAGGTCCCTAGGTCGAAAGGAAGCGTGACAGTGTGTCCAGGGAAAACGGGAGGAGGGTTGGCAGGTAAAGACCTATCTAAGCCAGGGCTATAGAAGATATTTGAAATATTGTGACCGGGCTATTTGGGACCCTCCACGTAGCTTGTTACAGATAATAATGTCAGAAGCTCAGCCATTGGCTAAGCTGCTGGGTGGGAGGAGAGTGAGGGTGGAGAGGCGCCCATGAGAGCGGAAGAGTGAGAATTGGGATAGGCAAAGATGTAGCGGAAGCAGAACACAATTGGCAATTCTCGTTAAACGCTCGAAACACAGCTGCGGAAGATTTCATTGTGATGGTCCTCACAGAGGGGCATGAGTAGCGGTCGTTCAGAAAACGATAGCTAACCACCGAAAGCAAAACTGTCGAGAAAGTTGACTACCACGTCCTGCAAAAGACCTGCAACTACCTATATTTTTTTTTTTTTTTTTTTTTTTTTTTTTTTTTTTTGCGTATCCTTTTTACAGGACTTAGCTGTCAACAGCAGCATCTTTCAGCTGTCTGTTGATCTCTTGGCAAGATTACGCTCAGTAGTTTGCCATTGCTTTCTGAGCGGCCGGCTCAGTATCCGCAAGTCACGAGCGGGGGTCGAACCACCTCAGTTCTCGCTCCGCTGCGAGACTCTGCGTGATAAACGGGATTACAGAGAGAAAGTGTTGTAACCCCACAGCCAGAGAGACCGGCAACTACCTATATAGTGGACTATAAACTGGGGGTGGGATGGGAGGGGTAGGGTTAGGAAGTTAAATGATACTGTGTTGGACATTGAGGCCGTGAGGGGAGAGTGTGCCCAATTGGAAGATGAGGCGGTTTTCCAATGTCTTCCGATCCCGTTCTTGGGATGCGCATGAATTGATGGCCGTGACCTGAATGTCGGCAACGCCACAGTAGTCAGGACTGTTGAAATGCATGGATAGTGCGGGGAGGAAAACCATTTTTCTCAGTTAACGCACTTTCTAAATATAGCACGTACAAGAGGAGCTCGGTGGCATTGTGGTTAGTGCTCTTGCCTGCCAAAACCGCCATCCAGATTCAACCCCCAGCACAAGAAGGAGTATGCATTTCTGAGTAGTGTGACTCTGGGGATGACCCAGTCTCATAGAAATGAATGCCAGACATTGTTCATAGCGTTCTGAGAATTGTCTGGGAAGGAAGAACTACGGAGGAAGGGTCAACATGCCTCAAATATCGTGGTCTAGATTATGTGAAGTGCTGATATTTTACCCCTCACGGGCAATATCTGCTTTGAGATTACCTTTAATTTTACTCAGTAGACGCCCATCAGGATTAAAGGAGGGAAGTTCAACGGAGTAAGATGATCTGGCCAAGTTGCTCGCATGGGTTACAGACGTAAAGAGACGTTGCAATCATATATTGAGCACATTCAAGGCTTAATTATTGGCGTATTTGCTGTAAAGCCACGCTGTGACCCGCTCCTCGACGTCTTTGGCTAAAGGGTAATGAACGCAGTTTCAGACTCCCCGTTTCGAAGTTTGGAGCTGAGTACCTCACGTTGATTTTTACACAATGTTCAGTAAGCAATGTCAAACTTCTGGACGTAAAATTACATAGAAAAGACTCACAAACAGCCTCGCAAATCTTGGGGTTGATTGCAACATCATGTAATAGACATACAACTAATGTTTGTTACCCACTCAATTTTAGATGTAAATGTTGATTGGTGAGTGGTTATAGTAATCTGAAGTTCAGTGCTTCACGTCGACTTACAGTTGAACATGCCACCACATGTCAGCACACGGATTACTGTGAGTAATTTGTAGGACTACTTGGATGGAATAAGCAAAGGACCTGTTTTCCACTTCTTTGTCGCATTGGGTATATGATGCTAGTACCATATTGGTACAGACCAATTGACACTCGGTAGTTGATGTCGGTGTCCAGGACAGTTTCACAAGCACACCCGCCTCTAATGGGATTCGAACACCTGACAACTTAACATGGGGGTAAATGCTCTAGCCACTGTGGTAACGCTACTCCGGGATGGAACACGAGGAACATATTTTACTTATTGTAGACTTGTTGAGTCTTATCCGTTTGAACCACACTATGTGGAGTTGGGGAAATCTGGAAAGATATTTTTCTATTTCATTTAAAAGGGGGTTAACGACAAGATAATCGACTTCCTTCCAACAGGTTCTATCCCATATGGATATGTCTTCTCTCCACAAAGCGGCCTGATGAAAGCGTGGCACAGCGCACGAACACTCTAGATCCAGCAATGATTCCACAGTGGTCTCCTTTCTAAAGAATACACCGGTGGGTTTTTTTTCGCTCGTGTTGAGCTCAAGCTTAGTCCATACACGTGCTACTACTGTTTATTGCACGCACTTATTTTTGCGTGTGGATTAGAGTTTCCTATTACCCGTGTCTCTCGCCATCAGGCGAACCCACTCCGACTTCAGAGGTACTTGTAATTTACGTCCTCAGGTCAAGGATGAGAGGTCAACATTTTAGCCCAAATGACCGGTGTAGGGGTTTAACCCGCTACCTTGGCATCAGCACACCGGATGTTTAAAAACGAGCGCTCTGATCCATTCGGACATGCTGACCAATACTCTAATGAACTCAATGTCGGTGTCCGAAGACGAACCCACGACTGAGACAGGCGGCGTGACCTCTTGGCCACGGAGACTTTGCTTCACTTGTATGCTCAGAGTTAAAGCCTGACAGCAGCCATGTTAAGCTCATGTCAGCTCCTTAACGGAGCGTGACCCTTGACGAACATGGTTATTGTTCATATAATACAACATGCGACCTGGAGGATTTCTTATTGGCTGTGTACGTTAATATTGGGCCAAGAGTCCCCGTAACCACATAGCTCCATGAATGGGTCATGGTACAACATTACATCATGAATGGGTCAAGGTGCAACATTACATCATGAATGGGTCAAGGTACAACATTACATCATGAATGGGTCAAGGTACAACATTACATCATGAATGGGTCAAGGTGCAACATTACATCATGAATGGGTCAAGGTACAACATTACATCTTGAATGGGTCAAGGTACAACATTACATCTTGAATGGGTCAAGGTACAACATTACATCTTGAATGGGTCAAGGTACAATATAGCACCATGAATGGATCAAGGTACAATATAACACCATGAATGGATCAAGGTAGAAATCAGCACCATGAATGGGTCAAGGTACAACATAACATCATGCAAGGGTCAAGGTACAACATAACATCATGAATGGGTTAAGGTACAAGATAGCATCATGAATGGGTCAAGGTACAACATAACATCATGAATTGGTCAAGATACAATATAGCATCATGAATGGGTCAAGGTACAAAATAACATCATGAATGGGTCAAGGTACAACAAAGCATCATGAATGGGTCAAGGTACAACATAGCATCATGAATGAGTCAAGGTACAACAAAGCATCATGAATGAGTCAAGGTACAACATAGCATCATGAATGGGTCAAGGCCCAATATAGCAACATGAATGGGTCAAGGTACAATATAGCACCATGAATGGATCAAGGTACAACAAATAAAACAAGCGCAGCGAGCACTACAGTGTCTGACCCCTAAAATGAGCCCATTATAAAAAAATAGCTCATCGCTCGTGGTTTAAAGGAAGCCCCAATGAAATTCGACCCCAGGAAACCCGACCCCTGACAATGACAAATGGAACGTACATGGAAGTGATGGAAGAGCAGTGTTGGGTTAGCTGATGGGACTGAGTATCAGAGATTCTAGCAAGGTCGCCTGCATGGAGAGAAGAGGAAACCTGGTCTACTTTTAGCAGCGAGCTTCAGTCTCTTAAAGCTAGAAGATGTCAATGACGTTGACAACAATTATAATGATGATGATGATGATGATGATGATGATGATGATGATGATGATGATGATGATGATGATGATGATGATGATGATGATGATGATGATGATGATGATGATGATGATGAAAATGCATTGTCTGATGATGGTAGTGGGGGTGCAGTAATGATGATGATATGTGTTCAGGAATGCATTTTTCTCGGAGATTCCAGAGGATTGTCGATGGAGCTATGGAGTTCCTGCTTTGTGCGACATTTTCGGAAGGCCGCTCTGCGGAAAGAGACCGAGCCATATTGGATAAAACCCGGGGCAATGAAGTCGATCCTCTCGACTCTTAAGACATGTTTTTAACAATAGCGATCATAACACTGAAACAAATCAAGGATGGTCGTGGTGGTGATAATGTTCATGATATTAGTGATGATGATCATGATAATGGTAGTGATGTCTTTGGGGGAGGGGGTGGAGAGAGAGAGAGAGAGAGAGAGAGAGAGAGAGAGAGAGAGAGAGAGAGAGAGAGAGAGAGACAGACAGACAGACAGACAGACAGACAGACAGACAGACAGAGATAGAGAGAGAGAGAGAGAGAGAGAGAGAGAGAGAGAGAGAGAGAGAGAGAGGGAGAGAGAGAGAGACGTGCATTTATACTGGCGTCGACACAGAAACTCCATTGACGACTAGTCGTAAATGACTGTCAATATTTTAAGTCAAACTGCTTGCCGCTTCAAGTGACATGTGATTTAATAAAAGCCCAGTCTAGTGCGTTTGATTCAGCACTAGGGCATTAACATCAGTGGTTACTGTGTCCAGTTCAAATTGAGATTAGGAATTGCGGTGAGCGCGGGATTCGAGACGTTGTGTTTTTGAAGTGTGTGATATCCTTTAATAAAGCCGGCTCCCTGGCTGAGGGGTTAGCGACTTTCTCCGTAATCCCGTTTATCCACGTGAGCAAAAGCAGCTGCTCGAGAATCGGTAGCGGTTCTCGCCGCGCCCGTTACTTATGGGATATGTGAGCCGGCCGCTCAGAATGCAATGGCAAACTACTGAGCGTAATCTTCCCAAGAAAAAACAACAGCGGTAAAATGCTGGTGTTGACAGCGATGTCCTGTAACAGGATATGCGGGGGGAAAATCGGTTTGCATTGTTTCGTCAAGCCTGTGGCTCAGTGCATCCTACACCGTCAAACATGTTTTTTTTTCGGTTTGCTTTCCCCAGACTTTGACTGTCCCCAATCTACCTACATGGCAGCAGGTGTGTGTGTGTGTGTGTCTGTTCCTATCCCTAGACCTGTCCGACATGGGAGACCCTATCTGTAGCTGCGCTATCGTCGGTGTAGCTCTTGGGGTCATGGAACATGCAAGCTCCGCTAGTACTGTCAGGTGCATAGGGGATTTGATGTGTGAAGTACACCTGGGGACTTTAACTAACGGGTTTCTGAAGGTCATGGGAACACGCAAGCCCCTCAAGCACTGTCAGATGGTGAAACGACGGGGAGGGGGGGGGGGTACAACTAGGGTCTTTAACTAACGGGTTTCTGACGTAGGATGCATTTATTTTGTTTTGTTTGTCAATTAAAGATCTACGATTTATTTGTTTGGGTTAGAAATTATTGATTATGTATGTACTTGTATCTGATTGTTTCGTTTGTAAATTACTGCTTTAAGGCGAATTTGATTATTTGGTTTAATTTACAAACTGTTGATTCAGAATGTATTTGATTGATCTGTAGTGCCGGCGGGATTCCAAATACGTAGATATCTCGAAACTGCGTGCATTAAACATAGCATTGTTGGTAAGTTTTCTCATTTTTAAATGTGATCTGGGCACGACGTATTTGCCCTGGTATTGATCTCATTTGCAAAATGCACAAGAGTGATGCTAACGTGTAGCCCTTATCCGAGAAAGATAGATATGCTTCCCACTACCACATGCATTTTTTTTCCGCATATCCTTTACAGGACATTGCTGTCAACATCAGCATTTTTCAGCTGATTGTTGATTTTTTGGCAAGATTACGCTCAGTAGTTTGCCATTGCTTTCTGAGCGGCCGGCTCAGATATTCCGCAAGTTACCAACGCGGTGATAACCGGTACCGATTCTCGCGCAGTTACGTTCCTCACGTGGATAAACGGGATTACGGAGAAAGTCGCTAACTTCTAGGCCAGGGAGACCAGCCCACAAGATAGGGGAGGGGAATTATGCCATCCCCATGTTCTTTATTTATGTAGCAATGCACATTGTGTTCCATTCCCAGTTTTCATCAGCTAGAGTCGGGCGAGCCGGCTTCGTGGCTTAGAGGTTATGACTTTTCTCCGTAATCTCGTATACTCTCGTCAAGTAACGTGATGACGGTTCAAATCAGCAGTGGTTCGAATCGCATCGGTAACTTATGGGGTATGTGAGCCGGCCGCTCAGAAAGCAATGGCAAACTACTGAGCGTAATCTTGCCAAGAGATCAACATACAGCTGAAAGATGCTGGTGTTGACAGCTAAGTCCTGTAAAGGATATGCTAAAAAAAAAAAAAAAAAAAAAAAAAAAAGAGTCGGGCGACATACCTCTAATCTACTTTCTTTTCAAACATGGTGTTTTGAACAATCTATTTAACACAATCTATTTCAATAAATCTATTTTGGACAATCTATTTTAGACAATCCATTTTGGACAATCCAGTCTGAACAAAATATTTGTATCAATACATTGTGAACAAATATACTGTTGACAATGTATTGTCAACAATCTATTTCGGACAGTGTAATTTGAATAAGTCGGTCTCCCTGACGTAGGTGTTAAAGACGTTGTTCGTAATCCCGTATACCCTCGTACGAAACACAGCTGCGCGAGATTCGGCAGCGGATAGCGTCGCGTTGGTTACTTGCGGAGGTATGTGAGCCGGTCATTCAGAAAGCAATGGCAAAGTACTGAACGTAAAACTTGCCAAAACGTCAACAGCAGCTGAAACATGGTGGTGTTGACTGCAGTGCCCTGTAAAGGATATGGGGGGGGGGGGGGGGTAAAAAATTTAACAATGTATTTTGAACAATGTACTTTGAACAATGCGTTTTTGGACAATGTATTTTCGACAATTTCTCTTTTTACGCGAAGCGCCTTCGATGTATTTTAAATAATATACACAATGTATTTGGCAATGTATTTTGGGCAATGTATTCTGAAACAAAAATGTATTATGGAACACCATGTCTTGGACAACATGTTTTGGATAATTTTTTTTTCTGGACAAGGTGTTTTGTGAATCAAACGAAGTCATACAAGTAATGAATTAATAATATATGATTTGTTTGACTGACGTAATATAATAGACACCAACTATAGAATGCAAATATGTACGCTAAAATATATTTACGTTTAATAAAATACATTCTAAACGTGTGTCGTTGCATTGTTGTCTGTATTGTGTGTTTGTTTTATTATTATTATAGCGATAACACAGTTCTGCGCCCAGGGTAGAAAGGAAAGAGCACATATGACTATAAACTATTTCTACCCAGTGTAGAATAGAAAACAAATATCATAATGTAGTTCTTCACCCAGAGTAGAAAAGAAAGAAACACAAAGAACTATTGTGTAGTTATACACCCAGGGTAGGAGAGAATAGAGCACATACAGCCATAAAGTACCGCTGCACCGAGAGTAGAAGAGAAGATCACATAAAGCCATACATTATCTTTTTTTAAAGTTGCATATCCCATACAGGACGTTGCAGTCAACACCAGCATTTTTCAGCTGCTGTTGATGTTCTTGGCAAGATTAAGCTCAGTAGTTTGCCATTGCTTTCTGAGCGACCGGCTCACTTACTCCGTAAGTAACCAATGCGACGCGATCCGCTGCCGTGGATATACGGGATTGTGGAGAAAGTCGTTAACACCTTCACCAAGGAGTCCGGCTTATACATTATCTCTGCACCTAGAATATTAGCTATGGTAGAGAACGGTCAAAGGTTAGTGCCTACTTTCGTCACATCTATTCATTTTGAACCTCACGAAATATGGACAGTGGATCAGACAATATGGAAGCTCTGGCGACTCGAGTAACCGATGCTTACCCCATCATAATAGCTGAGGACCAAAGTCCCAGTGATCGCAGGCACCTAATTCATATTTGAGGAGTAGACAAGTAGGTTCTAGTCTGATCAGCGACCACGTCTCCCTGACTAACTGAGAAACTCCTACCAGAGGTCTCTCCACGATGAACAGTCGGTTCACTCTGTCCGATGGTATCTTCTGCATGCTCCTTCTATGCTCTTCTTGTCTATACTCGGTTTCTTTTGAGATCATTAGAGTTACCATGCAGGCTTGAAGAAGAAGGAATCCACATCGGCATAAGTTGTTTCTATACCCACTAGAATAGACGAAAGAAAACGCATAAGCATAAAATGATTCTATACCCACTAGAGAAGAGGAAAGAACACACATGATCATAAGTTATCTCTATACCCAGTATAGAAGAGGAAAGAACACACATGAACATAAGTTATCTCTATACCCAGTATATAAGAATAAAGAACACACATGATCATAAGTTATCTGTATACCCAGTATATAAGAAGAAAGAACACACATGATCATAAGTTATCTGTATACCCAGTATAGAAGAGGAAAGTACACACATGATCATAAGTTATCTCTATACCCAGTATATAAGAAGAAAGAACACACATGATCATAAGTTATCTCTATACCCAGTAAAGAAGAGGTCTCGTCGACATATCGTGTCACTATAAGCAAGCGACAAATAGAAAGAACACGAACAGCCATAACATTCTACCTTACAGGGGAGACTTCCATCTGCAGGTGGATTTATAACATGCGCAACGGGCATGTGTGTTATCCTTATATTGTGGGTTTAACAGAGAAGCCTAAGCGTCTGATACACAGCTGTGGAATCAGGGCTATGACACCGTTGTTCTCTCAGTATCATTTGTAAAACTGCAACCCGCCCAGGCTGAGAACCTGAATGCTTTACGTCAAGTCAGATGCCGATGACTTTCTGTATACCACCACCCCCATTGAAATTGCATGTTTTTGTTTGGTCATAGTCCATGTTACACACAGCATGACGGGAGACAATATCAAGTTTAACAACCTGCATTGATGAGACTTCGAACCCATACCACCGGGCCGAATGACTGAATATCTGCTTTCTGTGTTCTTGTTGAATATCCTCCTCCTGGTTTCTGTTGAATATCTGTTTCTCAGTCACTCAATCAATCAATCAATCAATCAATCAGGTGGCGTCTCCACAATGAAGGTTTGCTACGATGGATCTCCACTGTCTGTATCTTGTCTTGATTATACATTCTGTCAGATTACTGTTCGTCCATCTCTTGTTGTAATCTTGTCACTTGTATCGTTGTCTACCTCTTGCTCGCTTGTCTTTAATCTTACCCTCCAGTATGTTTTTATAAGAGTTATGTCTTTTAACGTGTCCTCTTTTTTTGTTTCTTTCATCAACTCTCTTTTCATTCCCAGTTTTTCTAGAACCTCTGTATTTGACTGTTTATGTTGCCATGAAATGCAACATATTCTTCGTATATCCACATCTCCAGGGCCTCTATTCGACTTGTTAATTGCTTGTTCAATATCCAGACTTCTGGGCCATATAGTAGTGTTGAATATACATAACATTTGACAACTCTAATTTTTATTGAGTTGTTAATCTCTCTAGATATTAATACTGATTTCATGCTGTTGAAAGCATTCTTGGTTATTCCTATTCTCGTTTTGATTTCTATTTTACTTCTGCCATCATCTGTTATTAAACGTCCAAGATAGGAGAAGCTTGTTACTTGTTCTGGTATCTCCCCGTTTCCTATGATATTCTCTGATGGCCTCTCCTTTCCATTGCTAATTATCATAATTTTCGTTTTTTTTGGGAAGTTAATATCTAAGCCACATTCTCACTGTACCTGTTTACTTGTTCTACTAGGTTTTGTAGCTCTTGCTCGCTTTCTGCTGGTAATAGTGTATCTTCAGCATACCTACGATTGTTTATGATTCTTCCATTGCTGTTAAGTTTACACAGTTCGGCTTGTTTAAAATTGCTTAACACGCATCCCTGCAGTACTTTTCATTTTATCATCTTTAGGCGACGAATAATTATTTCCGTATCTAATTGACGCCACTTGATCCCAATACATGTTACTAATAAGTCTGATGTCCTTTCCGTCTATTCCTATATCTTGAAGGCACGTAATTAATCGTGCAGGTTGTACTGTATTAAAACTTTCTTGTTGGCCATAAAACATACATATATATCTTTCTAATCTTCTATATATTTTTCTATTAACATCCTCAAACAGATTATTGCTTCTCATGTGCCGTTGTTTTTGCGGAATTCATTTTGTTCTGCAGCTACTTCCTTATCTATTTTATTTTGAATTCCTGCTTGCATAACTTTGAGGAGTATCTTAGTTATATGACTCAATAAGCCTTTCTCCCCCCCCCCCTTTCTCCCTCTCTTCCTCCCTCCCTCTCTCTTTCAGCTTTTCTCTCCCCTTTCTCTCGCCTCTCTCTCTCTCTCTCTCTCTCTCTCTCTCTCTCTCTCTCTCTCTCTCTCTCTCTCTCTCTCTCTCTCTCTCTCTCTCTTCTCGCATTCTCTCAGTCAGTTAAACACGGTCACATTCATTCTATCTTCGTTCTCTCATTTTCTGTCCCTAATCTATGTACCCTTGATGCTCTGGATCAACTCTGTTCATGATACTCCTCCATGCCATCGTCACAGTCCATCCAGAATCATTTCTCTTGGCCTGTCTATCTTTCCCGTTGCACGATATTTCGCAAATGCCTCTCTTCTCTTCACTTGATTAAAGAATGACAACCAGGAAGCTAATGAAGCTTTAATCACAAGACACATGAAGTACACATTGGGAAGTAAGTTAATGTATTTGTGCATGTTTTGTCACATGCAGTCTGATTAGTATCAGTTCATTATAGATTAAACTGATTATAGTTGTGGCTTCGTATGGCTCACTGTAGATCGTGTACTCAAAATCACATTGAAATTTGCATTCCCAAGATATATACAGAAACAAAGTGATACAATGTCTGCTGTGTTGTATCAAAATGTTAGAGTTTCTGTCATTATGTTTCTTGTTCAGTAACCTTGGATGTGTCACTACTGAAAACTTTCGACAATGAGTTACATTAATACGTGAATGTGTCAACATGGCGATAGCTTCAGTTGCTCGAACACAGAATGTTGGGATATTCATCGTACTTGTATTGTGGAGACTCAGTGTTGGTAAGTATATAGCTCATCAGTCATTGATGACTTTGCTAACAACAGTGCTAACACTTTTTCCTCACATAAACACTCTTCCAGAATATATTCGAAAGATCTTAGTTCCCAGTCTCCTGGATCAGACATTGTTCAGAGAAGTATTCCTCTCTGTTGTTCGTTTGTTATACATGTGTTGTGTTCTGTCAAAACGATGAACTGAACACATACCAGTGTGTTATGAAACGAGAGTTAATCAGTCTTCATGAGTCGCCATTCAGTCTGTCATTTACTGTCATTAACTGCCAATATAGTCATTGCTGTGTATGGCAGGGGGGTCTGGAACCTGAGGAATTAAGGCCGCCTGGCTAGTGCAGACGCCATGAACTGTGCAGGTTATAGTTTTCTTTTTGCTCCCGACAACTCCACACCTTACCGTGGATTCGAACCCGGGTCTCCCGAAGAAGAATCCGGCATTCTAGCCACTCGACCAGCCAGTTATGCAATCGACTTGCCATAAAAGGGCGGATTCTGCGATTTCGAGACACCTACTTAATGGCCATCATAAAGTTAACAAAGAAAATTCGTTCCGTATATTGTATTCAGCGAATAATAAACGATTGCTCAATCACATCAAGGCTTTAGCATTTAGGCGGTTCTACACTTTTTTGTGCGCACAGAATGATTTCATTTTAAATATGCGATTACCTTTGGAATAACTGATTCTCCGCATTCGAACAATATCATTTACTATGTGCTTTAAGTATTTCAGCCAAGAATAATGTATTTATTCACATCATATGATATATAACTCAGCCGTATACACCTGACAAGATACAGCGAAATATGCCAAGCAATACATCGCGCACCATCTTGTTTGTGTCTTCTGAGTTTGAATGTTCTGTTTTGTTTTTCCATTGGCACAGACTTCTGTTGAAATGTTTGCTGGTATCTGTGCTGTTGGTTTTCATCTGTGTAGCTTCACAGTCATATTTTGTGTTTTTTATTCGGACTCCCGTAAAAGCTCGACAGTGACAAACCCTTTTGCCGACCCCTTTTCTTGTGTCTCTAGCATAAGCCAGACTGCCTGCCTCTGTTGCTTCAATGCCGATATCTCTGTTTCATCTTGAATCCAGCGACATTGTGACTTTGTCGTCTCCGGTTCCCAGCACACCTTTCTCCATAAATATCTTCTCCATTCCCGAGCACACCTCCCTCCATAAGTATCTTCTCCAGTTCCCCAGCACGCACCCTCCAAAATTATATTCTCGAGTTTCCCAACATGCCCCACCCACTCTATAACTATCTTCTCCGGTTCCCCAGCACGCCCCCCCCCCCCATAATTATCTTCTCCGGCTCCCCAGCACGTCCCATCCCACTCCCCTTCATAATTATCTTCTCCGTTTCCCTAGCACACCCCATCCCCTGTACAGTTATCTTCTCTGGTTCCCCACACGCCTCCCTCCTAAATTATCTTTTCCCCATAATTATCTTCTCCGGTTTCCCAGCACGTCCCACCCCACTCCCCTTCATAATTATCTTCTCCGTTTCCCTAGCACACCCCATCCCCTGTACAGTTATCTTCTCTGGTTCCCCACACGCCTCCCTCCTAAATTATCTTTTCCCCATATTTATCTTCTCCGGTTTCCCAGCACACCACCCCTTCCCCCAATAATTATCTTCTCCGGCTCCCCAGCACGTCCCACCCCACTCCCCTTCATAATTATCTTCTCCGTTTCCCTAGCACACCCCATCCCCTGTACAGTTATCTTCTCTGGTTCCCCACACGCCTCCCTCCTAAATTATCTTTTCCGGTTTCCTAACACGCCCCCCCCCCTATAATTATCTTATCCGGTTCCCCAGCACGCCCCACCCCCTTCATAGTTATCTTCTCCGGTTCCCCAGCATGCCCCACCCCCATAATTAACTTCTCAGCTTCCCCAGCACGCCTCTCTCTATAATTAATTTCTCCAGTTCCCCTGCACGCTTCCATCTAAATTTCGCTTCTCTGGTTCACCAATACGCCTCCCTTCATAGTAATTTTCTCCGGTTCCCCCGCACGCTTACCTCCAGTATTATCTTCTCCGGTTCCCCCGTACACTTACCTTCAGTATTATCTTCTCCGGTTCCCCCGCACGCTTACCTCCAGTATTATCTTCTCCGGTTCCCCCGCACGCTTACCTCCAGTATTATCTTCTCTGGTTCCCCCGCACGCTTACCTCCAGTATTATCTTCTCCGGTTCCCCCGCACGCTTACCTCCAGTATTATCTTCTCCGGTTCCCCCGCACGCTTACCTCCAGTATTATCTTCTCCGGTTCCACGTCACTGCTCACTCCATAATTATCTTCTCTCGAGAGTCGTGTCTATGCCCGCATTATTCCGTTAACTTATTTCTTTTAGTCTTAATTACTAGACTTCTTCATTATCTAATTCCTTTGGTTTAGATAAGTTTGTTGTTATTTTCATCGGATGAATATAATACTCTTCTGTACCATTTGTTTGCTCTATGGCCAAGGAGATACGGACACAATTCGTAATCCCACATAAAGCGATCGAAACACAATTGTGGGCAATTTGGAAACACGCCGCCTTGCTTTGTTTTCATACAACTGTATGAGTGTCGCTCGTTCAGAAAACAATGCCAAACTACTGAACTTAAATTTGCCAAGAAATTACAAACAGCCAGGGGGCTGCGTGGTCTCGAGGTATGGTGTCCGCCTCGAGTGCTGGAGGTTCCGGGTTCAAGCCCCGGTGAGGACCGGGATTTTTTCTTGTGGACTTCTGGTAATAAAATTTCCCTTGGTCTCTGTGTAGTGAGATCGGATGCCCGTGTGTATTGTCGCGCACGTAAAAAATACCTTGGCAGTTGGAAATCGAAACAGAGTAGCCTAACGGCGCTGTCCGGGCAAAATTTCGAGTTAAAAATCTAGCCAAGGTATTTCAGGATCCTCGCCGGTGCTACGGAGTTCGTGCACTGAACTGAGTTTTTCCGGACTCAGGTTTGAGTTAGGAGGAGAACGGAGCACTTATGGGTTACACCCTTGTGCCGTGATGTTGATCCATCGACTAAACTAAACTTAACTAAACTAAACTTACAAACAGCTAAAAAATGCTGGGGCTGACTGTGACGTCCTGTAAAGTATATGCAACAAACTTGTTTTTCAGCATACCGGTTATACTCAAAGGCGCCTGTGTGTTTGTTTCAGTGGATTTGTTAAATATTGTTCAAGTAATGAAAGGATCACCTGTGTTGCCGGGGCACTCAGGGTAAGCCAAGAATACAAACACAGAACACAATCAGGCATGACTTCAGAGGCGACTAAGTGAAGGTTGTGCTAGGGCAGGCTACCCCGTCATGTAGAACAATTCAGCCACAAAATCCAGTCAACCATGAACATGTCACATACAGAACACAACATAACCAGACACTCTCTTGTCTCGAGCCCACCAGACGAACCAAATAGCGTGAGAACTAAACCACAGGGAGAAGAGAAATTTTTTTTTTCGCATATCCTTTACAGGACATCGCTGTCAATATCAGCATTTTACCGCTGTCGTTGATTTCTTGGCAAGATTACGCTCAGTAGTTTGTCAATGCTTTCTGAGCAGCCGGCTCACTTATCTTGTACTGCGTTACCCTACGTGGATAAACGGGATTATGGAGAAAGTCGTTAAACCCCTCGGTCAGGGAGACGGCAGAAGAGAATTACAGAGATGACTAATATTGGGAATACATGCCAGGAGCTGCAGGAGATAGCACAAGATAGGACGGTTTGGCCTGGTTTGGTTGAGGATCCCAATGGTTAATGTAGGGCAGAAGAAGAAGAATGACAGAATAAATGTATCTACTGCCAGTGAGAGCTATTACAATATTCTCAGTGCGACAAATGATATATAAATGGGGATCTTCACATAGTTTGTATTATAGCGGGAAACTCGTCTATGCAAAGAGAACGTTTACTTTCTGGGGTGTACTTGCAGCCAATAATATGGCAGGGGAAGTCGATTTAGATGTATTGATGTGAACTCATAGAAGTATATGAAATAAATAAACAAGAAGACAAAAACGACAATATAAAAGTTGAATAGGCACACCGGAGTTCGAACTCTCCTCCACCAAAAAAGCTTCACTGAAGAAACAACTGTTTCAACACAGGACCAACAACACACATATATGAGACGAACGAACTCACGCACGCACGCGCGAATTTTATTTTCAAAGGATCACAATTCGGGTACGGAGAGCTGTTTTACATTTGACAATTTCCAACCACACGTCTGTGTCACTTCCATTATATGTTATCTATTAAGCATGATTTACCACAATGTACAAGGGTCGTTCACAAAGTAATGCAACACATTGTTGTTCTCAGCTAATAATTTTTTGTTTTGTTTTGTTTTTTGTTCACATATCCTTTACAGGATATCGCTGTCAACATCAGCATCTTTCAGCTGATTGTTGATCTCTTGGCAAGATTACGCTCAGTAGTTTGCCATTGCTTTATGAGCGACCGGCTCACATACCCCTAGGTTACCGACACAGAGAGAACCGCTACCGATTATCGCACACGTCACATTACTCACAAGAGTATACGGGATTAGGGAGAAAGTCGTGTAACACCTAGACCAGGCAGACCGGCCAGCTAATAATGAAGATAGTATTATGAAATTTCGCACACTTCAAATATGGCATGTGCCGATTGTGCGCACCAAATTGCGACCAACCGGCCGAGAGTTGAGTTGAGTTGAGCTATGAACTGAAATCACTGTACTCAAAACATTCCCATACGCACTCCGTTCCCTCGTTCAACAGCTAACGAAGAGTCACACTACTAATCGTTCTTACCGCTATCTACCAGAACCCCTGCCAATCCCCTGCAATCTCATCCTTTCCACATACCGGTTCTCAATCTATTCCCCTACCTTCTACACCTGGTCCCACAGGCGCATGACCACCTCCCTCTTGTCCATAAGTAATCTACCACCAAGAGGTGAATTTCCTGCCAGCGTATCATCCTGTTAATTCCCCCGCATTCCAACCATCCAAATAATATGGCTGCCCTAAACCTTTGAAATGGAACGTGAATTTATTTTTTCAGAGACGGAAACTATTGTGAACATTCACAAGCGTCTGTGTGATGTATATGGCAGTTGTGCAGTCGACAGGAGTACATTCAGTCGTTGGAATAAGAGAATCAAAGAATCAGGAAGTGAAGATACGGAGCTAGATGATCGGCCGCTCTGTGAACACCCTGCCACAGCCATCAACGCAGAAACAATTGAAATGTGCTGAGGGCATTATTCTTACTGATAGGCAAATCGCTACCCAACAATTACAGCTGGAAGTAAGCAATGGTAGTGTAAATGCAGTTATAAATAAAAACTCTCGGGTTTTTTAGGGTTGCCCAAGAAGGGTACCTAGAAGTCTCACATAAGACCACTGATTACAAAGGCAAGCAATCTCTTCTGAGTCATTGGAGAGTTGCAATGCTGATGGAAGGAACTATTTTTGGCTAAGATCGTTGCAGGTGATGAAACCATTGTACATCATTTTGAACCTGAGACAAAACGACGGTCAATGGAGTGGCATCGTCCGCAATCACCAAGAAGACAGAAAATTCAAGAAAACTCATTCAGCTGGAAATGTCATGATCACTGTCTTTTGGAACATTAAAGGTTTGAATCTTGTGGACATAATGCCAAGAGGAGAGACAATCAATTAGTAAGCTTACATTCAACCAATCAATCAATCAGGTGCCGTCTCCGCAATGAAGATTGGCAGCAATGGATCTCAAACAATGTCTCTCTCTCTCTCGCTCTGACTGTACATTCTGTCAGACTGCTGTATGTCCATCTCTTGATGTTATCTTATCATTTGTATCGTTGTCTAAGGAATTCAAAATAAATTAGATGAGGAAGTAACTGAAGAACAATTTTGGTTCGGCAAAAACAGCGGCACCAGAGAAGCAATAATCTGTGGTGGTGGTGGTGGTGGTGGTGGTGGTGGTGGTGGTGGTGGTGGTGGTGGTGGTTGTGGTGGTGGTGGTGGTAGTGGTGGTTGTGGTGGTGGTGGTGGTTGTGGTGGTGGTGGTGGTGTTGTTTTTTTCATTTTGCTTCCGAAATCAGGTTGTCACATGTTCCTGCTTGATACAGGTTGCGAACGTACCACGTACTAATTTTCAGACTTCTCCTTCTATATTTCAGGTAGGTATTGTCAGAATGCATCCTTTCAAAATAATTTGAGATGCATTCGTCATTATTCACTTCCTTATTCACTATAGGAGTTGTCTCTTCCATGAAAATATTTACAACAGGCTCATCTCCAGGGATTCAAGGATCTCATTGTTGTCTTTGGGATACTACGTGTGAGGTTCCAATCTCTTCCATGATAGCCAGCCATGTTCACTATTGTGTCCTTGTTCACTATCTCCGTTTTTTTGTGTACTAGGGATGAACATTACCAGAGTAGTAGGATTTTACCGCTACTTCACTCGTGTAGTTTAGCCAGTCAACCAAGGCATTTCCCCATAGTGTGGCCACCGCCGCACACAAGCTGTATTCGTGGAGCCATACATGAGCTAGGTAAAGAGATGGGAACCAGTTATGATCCTGGTCTATCCCTTGGGATATAGTTGCCCCTCACCGTGAGGTACTATCTCTCTCGCCTTACCCTACACCACAATCTTACATTAAAACATTTTTTTAAAAGAAACTCAATCAACGTTTTTGCAGTGTTAAGCGGCATAAGAATCCAGCAGACCTGTTTCTCCTTCACGACAATGCTCGCCCGCACCCACATCTGGCAACACAGAAAGTAATCACCCAATAGGGTTGGACTGTACCACCCCATCCACCATATAATCCCAATTTTGCACCCTCTGGTTACCTCTGTTTGGTCCACTTAATGATGCACTCCGTCGGACAAGATTTAAAGATGATGAAGCCGTGATTCATGCAGTGAAGAAATGGCTACATGATCAAGACAAACTCTGTGACGGGCAAGGAATACATGCACTTATTTCGCGCTGGCATACAGCCGGACAAGTTGAAGGGGACTTTGTTGAATAATATCGATGTTTACATGACAAAGCCATGTATATTGTGCATAAATGGCATGCGTTTCGTGCAGTTGAATAAACAGCTCCTGAGAAAAACGACGTGGTGCATTACTTTCTGAGCCTCCTTCATAATATACGGATAAATTAGAATATTCTCAAAATAAGAAAATCGGTGCAACTATCTCGGAACAGTCATAACATCTGATGGGAAGTGCTTGAAGAGATTAAAACAAGAATCGCCATGGTAAAGGTAGCACTTTGTACGATTGAATGCATACTGACCAATAAAAAGATTTCAATTGCAACTAGAGAAAGAGTGTTGAAGGGCTACATTGAGTGTGTACTGTTACTTGGATATTAAACGTGGATAATTAGAAGGTACGGTGAGAAGTATTTCATGGCAGCGGAGACGTGGTTTCTGAGGGAAATATAAAGAATACCACGGAGAGACAGAAAAAGGAATGAGCAAGTCCTACAAGACACATAAACACCACAAACTGGTCAGAGAAATTACACGTAGACAGTTCAGATCTTTTCATGCACGGAGCAGGCTTTGTGGCGAAGTGCTTACGAATACAATTTGTAATCCCGCATGCCGAGTTCGAAACACAGCTCCTGGCGATTTAGCAGTAAACAGCCTTGCGTTAGTTGTCATGAAATGTATGAGCGCCGGTCGTTTAGAAATCAATGGCAAACTACTGGACGTAAAATTGCCAAGAAAACTGCAAAAACGTTATGAGAAGAAATTAGCTAGGAAACTTAGTGACGACTGCCAAAATTGAGGGCGGGGGGGGGGGGAGAGACAAGGGAAAGGCAGAGAGATAAATATGTGGATAGCTTGGCCATATGGCACAATCAAAACAAGAACACAAAGCTGATCCACGACTCTAGTGATCGTGTGAGATGATGAAACATGACCACTCACTCATGTCGACACGGCACATCATGATGATGATGATGATGATGATTATGATGTTATATTAACATGTTTTATAAAAACACGGTACAAACGACCAACATTATCCATGTCAGTCAGCCACTTTAATCGGCAGTTGTGGTGGACTGAATTAGCACAAAGCCATGTGTAAGCGCAAAAGGTCTCAGAAATATACATTAACAAGGTATAGACCAAACACACTTGATGGGAAAAGAACAAAGGGAAAACAGGGATATAAATGCCTTGATGGCTTAGGCTCACATGGCATTATCAAGACAAGAACAAATACCTGATCTGAGACTGGTGATAGTGTAAGATGGCGAACTAAAAAAATAAAAAAGAAACACACAAACAATAGCTGGGTGTAGTGAAGCTAAATAAAGAAAGGCAAAAACAATAGCTAAGAGTAGTGAAGCTAAAGAAAGAAACACAAAAATACTAGCTAAGCGCAGTGAAGCTAAAGACAGAAACACAACACACAAACATTAGCTAAGAGGTGCAAAGTTATGAAAGAAACACACAAACACTATCTAAGTGTAGTGAAGCTAAGGAAAGAAACACACAAACTCTTGCAAACTTTGGAGAAGTTAAAAAAGAAACACAAAAATACTCTAAAATTATCCAATCTAAATAAAGTAACGCACAAACACTATCAAAGTGTAGTGAAGCTAAAGAAAGAAAGACACAAACACTAACTACGTGTAGTGAAGCTAAGAAAGAAACACAAAAACATTAGCTACGTGTTGCAAAGTTAGAGAAAGAAACACACAAACACTGCCTAAATGTAGTGAAGTTAAGAAAGTGTCTAGTTGGTCATGCGTCGAAGTACACGTGTTCCTGCAGCGAGGCGTTGTAGTCATTTGGAGGTGACAGGATCGAATCCCGGTCGGTAACTATAGCTTTCAAGTTTTATGTTGTCTAGTACATCCTTTAGTCTCTACTTCCTTCTTCTCCTTCTGTGAGTCCCAAACAAAACTATGTGTGTTTATGTAACTGTTGCAGTGGCTTCAGCGGGTTCCCCCATTTATTTCCTGTGTAATACGTGTACAGCATTAGAACCGACCAATCATTTCTCTTCTTTAAATGTTTGTTAATATACTGGACACAGCATTACGGTCCAATGTGTTAGTGTGTTTGTTATTTGACCTATGCTGGTTTAATATAAATTATGAGACCTATGGTGCCATTTCAATGGTTTGATACGAATTCTGTCCGTATTCCATAGTTGTAGGTTCATGTGTATGATAGACATGACTAATAACGACACTATTTTTTTGTTAGTGTCTAATTGGTCGTGCGTCGAAGTACACTGTACCTGCAGCGAAGCGCTGTCTTCATTTGAAGTTTACAGGATCGAATTCCGGTCGGTATTTTTTTTTAAATGCTACATATCCCTTGCAGGACGTTGCCGTCAACACCAGCATTTTTCAGCTGTTTTTGATGTACTAGGCAAATTTTACGTTCAGTAGTTTGCCATTGCTTTCTGAACGACCGGCTCCCATACCAACATGTTATAACACAACGCGACACGGTCTGCTGCACAAATCGGTCGCGGCTGTGTTTCGAACGCCTGGTAAGCGGCTCACGAACCGCGTTCGCAAAATCTCGCCACGGAGCAGTAACTATATCTTTCAAATTTTATGTCGTCTAGTGCGTCCTTTAGTCTCGACTTCATTCCTCTCCTTCTGTGAGCGCTAAACAATGCTATGTGTGTTTATTCATGCACCTGAAGTTAAGAAAGAAACACGCAAACATTATCTACGTGTAGTGAAGCTAAGAAAGAAACACACAAACACTATCTAAGTGTAGCAAAGCTCTAGAAAGAAACACACGAACATACACACACTATCTAATTGTAGCGAAGCTCAAGAAAGAACCATACAAACACACAGGATTATGTCACGGGTTTCTGCATGATGGCTACTCATATGTAGGATAGTCTTCCTGTTGATGGCTAACCCTTCACCTTTCTCCGCAGCACATTCACTACAAGCAGATGTCTCTTGAAGTGTGCTTGTCTTTTTCACAAGTAAACTGACCTTCATAACCCAAGTCTCATGCCCTCACTTTCTCGTCCTATTAATCAAAATATGTCCTCATGTCCTTCTGCCAAGCTTAAAGAGCGTGTTGACATAATTTACCTCTTACTGTTCATTTTTGTCAAGGATTGTGTATGAAATTCAGGCCAAGAACATTTTAGTACAATGGTTCTCAACCAGTGGGGAATTCCTCCCAGAGAGGAATTTTATATTTTCCGGGGGGGGGGGGGGGGGGGGGGGAAGGGGGGGGGGGGAATTAAGATAACATGTTGGCATGCTCAAAATGGCTTCAGGCACAATATCCTGGTTTTATATTGAGCGTTTTGTTTGATGAAGCACAATTTTCTGGCATTCTGGTGCCATGTATTAAGTGACAATTCTGTGACGTTTTAACGGTTTGTTTATTGTAATATGATTAATTTGGTGTGTTCATAAAATATTGTGAATATTTAAAAAATGCTTTTATTTAAGTTTTCATATCCATCAGCATATGCATTTGCCATTAAACGTTAAAAACTACACTATAAAATTAATCTATGCACGTAAAAGTTATGTACAAATATGGAAGAAAGTAAGGATTTTAAGAATTATAGACATGTTATTTTGAATGCATGTTTTGAGGCTGACAATTTTGTAAAGGGGGGAAATCTTATTCTTGGAAAGGGGAAATGACATTCTGGCATATGGTGAAAGTGCGCATGGGCCAAAAAAGGTTGAGAACCACTGATTTAGTAACTGATTCAGTGTCGAATGTGACCTCCCATTTGGACAGAAGGACGATATATCGCCATACTAGGGTCATGGTGCTATTTGTTTTATTTCGTGGTATCTTCCGCAGTTTCAATGCTCAGTGAGCGGAAATTTACAATATAATACTTGTTCATTTGATTGTTTACCATGTTTGGTCTAAGTCTACTATTTGCTTGGCACTGAATCAGTTAATTTGGTAAAGTTGCATGTTTTTTTTTTGTTTTTTTTTTGTTCGCATATCCTTTACATGACATCGCTGTCAACATCAGCATCTTTCAGCTTATTGTTGATTTCTTGGCAAGATTAAGCTCAGTAGTTTACCATTGCTTTCTGAGCAACCAGCTCACATACCCCGTAAGTTACCGACGCGGAAAGAACCGCTACCGATTCTCGCGCAAAGTCACGTTACTTACGAGAATATACGAGATTACGGAGAAAGTCGTGCAACCTCTAGACCAGAGAAGCCGACTTAAATATCTTGAGTGGCATTAAATTCAAGAACTATTTATTAATTTGTTACAGATCGTATGTGACATTAAAGTCAAGAACTATTTACTAATTTATTAAAGCTCATATGCACCATTAAAGTCAACAACTATTTATTAATTTGTTAAAGCTCATGTGTGAAATTAAATTCAAGAACTATTTGTTAAAGATCGTAGTTTCTAAGAGAAATGCTAAAGAATTCAATTGACAGACAGAATTTAAAATGAGCAAGCCTTACAAGAAACAAATGAAACCCGTAAACTGATTGGAGAAATTAGACGTAGATAGTCAATATTTGTTGGCATGTTATGAGAAGAAATAAATTAGAGAACTTGGTGACAACTGGCAAGATTTAATGTGAAAAGAACACGGCTATCGCAGAAAGGTAAATACAGTGGTACCTCGGGTTACGAACACCTCAGATCACGAACAATTCAGGTTACGAACAACAACTTCGAAACTTTTATGTCTCGGGTAACGAACAGTGCCTCGGGTTACGAACGAAGGCGAGAGAGAGAGAGAGAGAGAGAGAGAGAGAGAGAGAGAGAGAGAGAGAGAGAGAGAGAGAGAGAGAGAGAGAGAGAGAGAGAACGAACAAAGAAACTTTATTTTCAAAGGGTAACAAATTGGGCACGCAGGCCCGTCTTACATTCGGCCCTTCCAGCAAGTGGGCATACGTCGAAGACTTCATTGTGAATCATCATCCAGAGAGAGAGAGAGAGAGAGAGAGAGAGAGAGAGAGAGAGAGAGAGAGTGAGAGAGAGAGAGAGGGGGGGGGGGGCAAGGTGTAACGTTGGAGACAAACGATCGCGTACAGAACAAACAGTACTACAGATGAGCTTGTGGGTCTTCAGAATGAAGAGTTAAAGACATTAAAGGAGGAGCAGTCGCCCGATGATGAGGAGTCAGTGACCATATCAACTGCCAGGGTTAAAGAAATTTGCAGCAAGTGGGCAGACGTCCAAGACTTCATTGTGAACCATCATCCAAACAAACTTATAGCTAATAGGGCAGTAAACCTGATGAATAATAACACGATGGCCCACTTCAGAAAGATTCTCCAGCAAAGGAGGCGACACATTTCCATTGATAGTTTCTTGTGCAGAAAGATTCCCAGTCGGCTGGCAAGAAACAGCGACAAGATACTCTTGAAACTAATGATTCAGAATAACAAAGAAAGTGACAAATTTCCCATGATCGTATACTTGGTACTAAAAATCATCTTTCATCTTGAAATGGACTGTCTTTTTTTCATTGATTTCAATGTTTCGGTTTACGAACGTTTCGGATTACGAACCGAGTTCTGGAACGAATTAAGTTCATAACCCGAGGTACCAGTGTATCTAGATTGCCTGGTCTTATGGCATAGTTAGTTAGTTAGTCGACAGATCATCCTCATTGCACATCGAACCATTCAGCCCATAAGTGCTCGGATCCCCTCCTCAGCAAATCCCGCAGCGTGTAGCGGCTAACGACACCAGTTCTGTGTTGGTTTATAATCGAGACAAAAACACAGACCTGATCCAGAGTGATAGTGCTAGATGTCGAAATATGACCACCCACGCTTATCCGTGTGGCACATGATGATGAGGAGGATGAGGAATTATGTGGAAGCTGAGGAGAAGTTGTTTTATAGAAGAATGATGACATATAGAAAGAGCAATAAAGATATCTTGAAAGAAGTTAAATTAACAAACAAAACAAAACAAAAAGAACTGGTTACTCGCATCAGAAGAAGGCATTCCACATTCTTTGGGTATTTATGAGAAGAAGAATGTTGGAGTATGTCGTCAAAATCTGAATGTTGGAGGGGAAGCGAGGCAGGGTAAGACCAAGAGGGAAGATGTTGGACAGTTTGACAACATGGCATGGAAGAACGTCAGTACCAGACATGATTGGAAACATGATTGAATCCGGGAGTCTCCTTGGCGAAATAGTCAAGCCGTTAGACTCGGGCTCCGAAGGTTGTGGGTTCGATTCCGGGCCGCGTCCATCGGTTCACGAGTGAAATTTTTCGGAGACTCCTGTGGGTCGTCGCTAGAGCTACGGAGTTCGTGCTTTGTGCGACGCCTTCCGCGCTGCGGAAAGAGACCGAGACATATGGGATAACATCCCGGTGCAATAAAGTCGACCCTATCGACTTTTAAGCAACTTTTTTTATTTGAAGCACAAGATACAGACGGCTGTGGACAAACATGATCACCAACGCCAAAAGGCATGAACTATAAGAAGAAAATCCATATAGCTTTTTTTTTTTGTTTCCAGAAGGTTCAAATAGCATCCTGTCCTTCTCAGTGGAAACAGCGAAGACCCCCTTTATGACAGGACAGTACTTGACTCTTCAGTGTCAAGTCAAAAGGAATCATTCTGTGATTGAGATTCGAAGAACAAACCCCAGGATTTCAATTGCCAGGTCCCAAGGAGGACACATACTCAAGTATACAATGCCATCTGTGACCTGTGCGGATATGGGCATCTATGAATGTATTGCAGATCATGCGGAGACAGAGACAGCAGACATTGCGCTTTCTGACTGTAAGTCGTCTGTCTGTCTGTCTGTCTATCTGCCTGCCTAAATGTCTGCCTGTCTTTCTGTCTAAATATCTGTCTGCCTAAATGTCTGCCTGTCTGTCTGTCTAAATGTCTGTTTGTCTAAATGTCAGTCTGTCTGTCTGTCTGTCTGTCTGTCTGTCTGTCTGTCTGTCTGTCTGCATTCCTATTTTTCTATCTGCGTTCCTGTCTATCATATTGCCCACTTTCTTGCCAACCTATTGTCTGTATGTGTATCTTCCCATCTAGCTGTCCGCTGTTCAGTCTGTCTTTTTCTCTTCTATGTGTTATAGACAGATCTTAGTCAGATATGACTGAGCTACCGTATGACAGTAGACGGTACTACCTGCTTTCTGTTAGCGCCGAATGTTGGGCGCGCCCACCAAATTCAACACCCCACCTTGAGAAAACGGCTTCTGGCGGAAGGTAACAAGCCTTATCCTAGTGCGAGGAAATGAAATCTAAATGTCATACCTGTCCATACCCTAAGTCTTAGTCAGCAACTGGTCTAGGATGGAAGCTCCAAATGGAGGACAGTTAGAGCATTGCTTTGCTGATCCGGCAGCTTCTGCGGCTTGTCACGATTCCAGAAGTATTGATGTTATCTATCCTCCAGAGTAAACTAGGCAGGCTGAGAGAGGAATCATTCTGCATGAGAAACACATGGTCTCTAACTTCAGCCCAGACTTTGTGTTATGAAGAGGTATAATTTGTTAAGTCCAAGTGATGTCCTTGTCTCATTTAAACGCGATTTGTCAGAATATGTTTATAAAATAACTGTATTGTGCTGAGGGAGTTAAAGTAACAGAGGTAAATATAGCAAAATATATATCATAGTGCTTTCTTCTTTCTTCTTTCGTCACTTATTCCAAAGACGGCCATAGTTCTTCAACCGACTTAATCTAAGCCCTACTATCCTTGCCTATCTCATAGAGCTCAACCTTAACCGACTCACTCCAAGAACTCCTATTATTGCCTATCTCATAGAGATCAACATACTCACTGCAACCCTTCTATTATTGCCTGTCTCATAGAGCTCAACAAACTCACTCCAAGCCCTCCAATCCTTGCCTATCTCATAGAGCTCAAATACTCACTCCAAACCCTCCAATCCTTGCCTATCTCATAGAGCTCAAATACTCACTCCAAGCCATCCAATCCTTGCCTATCTCATAGAGCTCAAGCAACTCACTCCAAGCCCTCCAATCCTTGCCTATCTCATAGAGCTCAACCAACTCACTCCAAGCCCTACAATCCTTGCCTATCTCATAGAGCTCAACCAAATCACTCCAAGCCCTCCAATCCTTGCCTATCTCATAGAGCTCAAAAACTCACTCCAAGCCCTCCAATCCTTGCCTATCTCATAGAGCTCAAATACTCACTCCAAGCCCATCAATCCTTGCCTATCTCATAGAGCTCAAATACTCACTCCAAGCCCACCAATCCTTGCCTATCTCATAGAGCTCAAAAACTCACTCCAAGCCCTCCAATCCTTGCCTATCTCATAGAGCTCAAAAACTCACTCCAAGCCCTCCAATCCTTGCCTATCTCATAGAGCTCAACCAACTCACTCCAAGCCCTCCAATCCTTGCCTATCTCATAGAGCTCAAAAACTCACTCCAAGCCCTAGAATCCTTGCCTATCTCATAGAGCTCAAATACTCACTCCAAGCCCACCAATCCTTGCCTATCTCATAGAGCTCAAATACTCACTCCAAGCCCACCAATCCTTGCCTATCTCATAGAGCTCAAAAACTCACTCCAAGCCCTCCAATCCTTGCCTATCTCATAGAGCTCAAATACTCACTCCAAGCCCACCAATCCTTGCCTATCTCATAGAGCTCAAATACTCACTCCAAGCCCACCAATACTTCCCTATCTCATAGAGCTCAAAAACTCACTCCAAGCCCTCCAATCCTTGCCTATCTCATAGAGCTCAAAAACTCACTCCAAGCCCTCCAATCCTTGCCTATCTCATAGAGCTCAAATACTCACTCCAAGCCCTCCACTCCTTGCCTATCTCATAGAGCTCAAATACTCACTCCAAGCCCACCAATCCTTGCCTATCTCATAGAGCTCAACCAACTCACTCCAAGCCCTCCAATCCTTGCCTATCTCATAGAGCTCAACCAACTCACTCCAAGCCCTCCAATCCTTGCCTATCTCATAGAGCTCAAATACTCACTCCAAGCCCTCCAATCCTTGCCTATCTCATAGAGCTCAAATACTCACTCCAAGCCCTCCAATCCTTGCCTATCTCATAGAGCTCAAATACTCACTCCAAGCCCTCCAATCCTTGCCTATCTCATAGAGCTCAACAAACTCACTCCAAGCCCTCCAATCCTTGCCTATCTCATAGAGCTCAAATACTCACTCCAAGCCCTCCAATTCTTGCCTATCTCATAGAGCTCAAATACTCACTCCAAGCCCTCCAATCCTTGCCTATCTCACAGAGCTCAAATACTCACTCCAAGCCCTCCAATCCTTGCCTATCTCATAGAGCTCAAATACTCACTCCAAGCCCTCCAATCCTTGCCTATCTCATAGAGCTCAACAAACTCACTCCAAGCCCTCCAATCCTTGCCTGTCTCATAGAGCTCAACATACTCACTCCAAGCCCTCCAATTCTTGCCTATCTCATAGAGCTCAACATACTCACTCCAAGCCCTCCAATTCTTGCCTATCTCATATAGCTCAACATACTCACTCCAAGCCCTCCAATCCTTGCCTATCTCATAGAGCTCAAATACTCACTCCAAGCCCACCAATCCTTGCCTATCTCATAGAGCTCAAAAACTCACCCCAAGCCCTCCAATCCTTGCCTATCTCATAGAGCTCAAATACTCACTCCAAGCCCACCAATCCTTGCCTATCTCATAGAGCTCAAATACTCACTCCAAGCCCACCAATACTTCCCTATCTCATAGAGCTCAAAAACTCACTCCAAGCCCTCCAATCCTTGCCTATCTCATAGAGCTCAAAAACTCACTCCAAGCCCTCCAATCCTTGCCTATCTCATAGAGCTCAAATACTCACTCCAAGCCCTCCACTCCTTGCCTATCTCATAGAGCTCAAATACTCACTCCAAGCCCACCAATCCTTGCCTATCTCATAGAGCTCAACCAACTCACTCCAAGCCCTCCAATCCTTGCCTATCTCATAGAGCTCAACCAACTCACTCCAAGCCCTCCAATCCTTGCCTATCTCATAGAGCTCAAATACTCACTCCAAGCCCTCCAATCCTTGCCTATCTCATAGAGCTCAAATACTCACTCCAAGCCCTCCAATCCTTGCCTATCTCATAGAGCTCAAATACTCACTCCAAGCCCTCCAATCCTTGCCTATCTCATAGAGCTCAACAAACTCACTCCAAGCCCTCCAATCCTTGCCTATCTCATAGAGCTCAAATACTCACTCCAAGCCCTCCAATTCTTGCCTATCTCATAGAGCTCAAATACTCACTCCAAGCCCTCCAATCCTTGCCTATCTCACAGAGCTCAAATACTCACTCCAAGCCCTCCAATCCTTGCCTATCTCATAGAGCTCAAATACTCACTCCAAGCCCTCCAATCCTTGCCTATCTCATAGAGCTCAACAAACTCACTCCAAGCCCTCCAATCCTTGCCTGTCTCATAGAGCTCAACATACTCACTCCAAGCCCTCCAATTCTTGCCTATCTCATAGAGCTCAACATACTCACTCCAAGCCCTCCAATTCTTGCCTATCTCATATAGCTCAACATACTCACTCCAAGCCCTCCAATCCTTGCCTATCTCATAGAGCTCAAAAACTCACTCCAAGCCCTCCAATCCTTGCCTATCTCATAGAGCTCAAATACTCACTCCAAGCCCACCAATCCTTGCCTATCTCATAGAGCTCAAATACTCACTCCAAGCCCACCAATCCTTGCCTATCTCATAGAGCTCAAAAACTCACTCCAAGCCCTCCAATCCTTGCCTATCTCATAGAGCTCAAAAACTCACTCCAAGCCCTCCAATCCTTGCCTATCTCATAGAGCTCAAATACTCACTCCAAGCCCTCCACTCCTTGCCTATCTCATAGAGCTCAAATACTCACTCCAAGCCCACCAATCCTTGCCTATCTCATAGAGCTCAACCAACTCACTCCAAGCCCTCCAATCCTTGCCTATCTCATAGAGCTCAACCAACTCACTCCAAGCCCTCCAATCCTTGCCTATCTCATAGAGCTCAAATACTCACTCCAAGCCCTCCAATCCTTGCCTATCTCATAGAGCTCAAATACTCACTCCAAGCCCTCCAATCCTTGCCTATCTCATAGAGCTCAAATACTCACTCCAAGCCCTCCAATCCTTGCCTATCTCATAGAGCTCAACAAACTCACTCCAAGCCCTCCAATCCTTGCCTATCTCATAGAGCTCAAATACTCACTCCAAGCCCTCCAATTCTTGCCTATCTCATAGAGCTCAAATACTCACTCCAAGCCCTCCAATCCTTGCCTATCTCACAGAGCTCAAATACTCACTCCAAGCCCTCCAATCCTTGCCTATCTCATAGAGCTCAAATACTCACTCCAAGCCCTCCAATCCTTGCCTATCTCATAGAGCTCAAGCAACTCACTCCAAGCCCTCCAATCCTTGCCTGTCTCATAGAGCTCAACATACTCACTCCAAGCCCTCCAATTCTTGCCTATCTCATAGAGCTCAACATACTCACTCCAAGCCCTCCAATCCTTGCCTATCTCATAGAGCTCAACAAACTCACTCCAAGCCCTCCAATCCTTGCCTGTCTCATAGAGCTCAACATACTCACTCCAAGCCCTCCAATTCTTGCCTATCTCATAGAGCTCAAAATACTCACTCCAAGCCCTCCAATTCTTGCCTATCTCATAGAGCTCAAATACTCACTCCAAGCCCTCCAATCCTTGCCTGTCTCATAGAGCTCAACATACTCACTCCAAGCCCTCCAATTCTTGCCTATCTCATAGAGCTCAAAATACTCACTCCAAGCCCTCCAATTCTTGCCTATCTCATAGAGCTCAAGCAACTCACTCCAAGCCCTCCAATCCTTGCCTGTCTCATAGAGCTCAACATACTCACTCCAAGCCCTCCAATCCTTGCCTGTCTCATAGAGCTCAACATACTCACTCCAAGCCCTCCAATGCTTGGCTATCTCATAGAGCTCAACATACTCACTCCAAGCCCTCCAATCCTTGCCTATCTCATAGAGCTAAACCGACTCATTCCAAGCCCTCCCCCTCCCCATCATGCCTGTCTTATAGAGCTCAATCTACTCACTCCAAGCGACCCTATCCTTGCCTATCTCATAGAGCTCAACCGGCTCACTCTAAGCCCTCCTATCATGCCTATCTCACAGGGCTCAACAGACTCTACTCCAAGCCGCCGTATCCTTGACTATCTCATAAAGCTCCGTGAAATCCTGCCCATGTTATTCATTTCTGTCTCTGCTTCTCTTCTCCGCATGTTGTAAGGTCTTCCTCTATTTCATTTGTCCTGTGGATTTCAAATAAACGGTATTTCTAGTTATACTAGTCAGGTTTTCTCGATGTGTATCCTATCTACGAGCAGAATAGTTTCTTCACCTCCTGGTTCACTGTTATTTGTCTAGTTCTCTCCATGAGAGAAGATCCATCTCTCCATGGAGGTGTGGGATGTGCAGGTGGATGAAGGATCTATGTGAGGATGGGGGATGTGTGTTTGGCTGGGTGGTTAGGGTGTGTGTGGGTGGGAGGGTAGATGAGAGATGCATGTGTTGATGGGCGGGTGGGTGATGTGTGGGTGTGAGTGGTTGATGGATGAGTACGTGAGTGGGTGGATGTGTGTGTGAGATGAGTGTGTGGATGGGGGGGGGGTGTGTGTGGTTGTGGGAAGATGCGTGTGAGCGGCGGATGTGTGTGGTTAGGTATATGTGGGTGGTGGGGTGTGTGTGGGTGGGAGGTGTGTGTTTTGGGGTGTTTATGGGTGGGGGATATGTGTGGGCAGGTGGGGAGATGTTTTTGTGGGTGGGGATGTGTGTATATGTGGGGGATGTGTAGTTGAGAGGTGGCTGATATTGGGTGAGTGTGTGGGTGTAGGTTGGCTGATGTGTGTGTGTGTGGGTGGGTTGGAAAAATTGTGAGGGTGCGGGATGTGTGTGTGTGGATAGGTGCGGGATGTGTGTGTGGATAGGTGCGGGATGTGTGTGTTGGCGAGGGTATGTGTGTGTGTGGTTTTATGATGTGTGTTTTGCTGGGTGGTTGCGGGTGTGTGGGTGGGTGGTGGAGAATATGTGGGTGGGTGTGTGCGTGTCGGTTATGGGATGGGTGGGGGATGTGTGTGTGGGTTTGGAAATGTGTGTGGGTGCGGGATCAGTGGGTGGGTGGTGGCATGTATTTTTGCCTGGGTCTGTGTGAATGCGTGCAGGTATGTGTGGGTGGGTGGGGGATGTGTGGTGGGTGGGGGTGTGGGGGTGGCTGCGGGATGTGTGGGTGGCTGCGGGATGTGTGGGTGGCTGCGGGATGTGTGGGTGGCTGAGGAATGTTAGGGTGGATGGAGGATGTGTCTCACAACAGTGTGTGTGTGGGTGGGAGGTGTGTGTTTTGGGGTGTTTATGGGTGTATAGTTTTGCAATATGCACTGTTTATGTTTACAACTTTCATTTGGCAATGTTTTTTTCCCATGTGAATGTATCATGAGTAATATGCATTGTTTATGCTTACAAAATCCATTTGACAATGTCTTTTTCCCCCTATGTAAATGTAACATGCACATTTGATGAATGAAAGATGAGAGATTGAAAGGGCCGAATGTAAGACGGGCCTGCGTGCCCAATTTGTTACACTTTTAAAATAAAGTTCGTTCGTTCGTTCGTTCGTTCATGTTCTCCACACTGGTGAATCTGCCATATCATTTTAGTCCTATTTTTCTGTCTTATCATTTTAATTCTTCAATGTTTCGCAAACACTCATTAATAAATGTTTTTAGTAATCATTTTAGACGTTTTCTATGTTTCTAATTGATACAGTAGCACCGATTTAACGTTAAATCGTATATCTTAAACTTGGTGCTGCATTTTATTTCTTTTGACGTCCATACATTTTCTTGTTGCATTTGTATTCTCATGTTAATAAGTCGGTCTATTTCCCCATCTTTGATGTCGTTGCTACCAAAAATATGTGTAATATCTCATATTTAATGATAATAATATCTTCAAGTGACGTTACACCAAGGAGGATGGGGTTATTATTTGCATGATTTATTCTCATTGTCTGTCTCTTTCCCCAATTAATGATTAAACTCAATTGTTGTGACCTCCTATCAAGCACGATCAGTTTATCTTGCATCTATTACGTGGGATGGACAGAAAGGCAAACATCGTCATAGTTTTCATAATATAGGATGTAGTAGATAAGAGTAATAGCAATCTGACGCTGTAGTTAGAATAACTGAAACGTTTACATTCACATTTAGGACAGAGTAGATACATGTTAGATTTACCTAGGGCTAAACCTGTTAGAGTAATTAAAAAGAGGCAAACAACCAGAAAAACAACTTCATTGCTTCTTATCTTTATAATTCACGCAGTGTGGCGTTAGTGATCATGTCTCTTCACAGTCTTCTGTGCTGCGGATCATTTCTGATACCGACGTTTCTCCATGCCATGCTCTCAAACTGTCCAACATCTTTTTGTCTCCCTCTGCCTCGCTTCGACTCCAGCTACATACTCCAGCTTTCCCTTTCTCATGACCTGCCCACAGAATGTGGACTGTTTTATTCTGATTCGAGTAACCACTTCTCTTTGTGAGTGTCACCTGTTGTCCCTGGAGTGAAAGGAATCAACTAGCACACTCTTTTAATTATATATCATCAGCTTGGGAATCTAATTGACCTTTGTCTACACAACCCCTTCAGTCTCTGGATCACTATCTCTCTCACTTCTTACCACGGGACAATACCCCTTTTCATATTCCTCCAGAATATACCACACAACTCTGGCTTCTGACAAATGATAAAATAATTTAATAAAGAAAAGTGTCACGCGTGTGCAATGTATGTGTATAGAACGTTTGTAGTATAGTCTATTGCGCAAGCGAGATAAGACCATTCAGTTCAGGATCAAATTCCGATTTCATCATAGTGTTCCGGCCATACCACATCAAAACACAGCAAGTTCAGAGGGACCTCACCGAATGAAGCGTCTCTCCGGCCAGGGGTCGACTTCTTCCAGTTGATCGTAGATAGTCTGGGTGCCTGGTTACTAATGTTGAATGTGGTAGAATAATGTCCATGAGATCCGCACACACGGTGTACCCGATACTCCCAAAAAATTCGGTGACCTAGGAACACTTCCACATGTCTATCAAGACCCCTAAAATAAAACCGAAGGTATCTGTTATAGTAAATTCTTCCTTTCTCGTTGGAAAATGTTACTAATGAATTCTTTTCACTATTCTAACCTCTCAACATAATACAGTCATGGTCAATTGAGGTAATTACAGTTCATTAAACTCAGCTGTTTTGGGAACTCAACCACTGACAAACTATTCTTTCCATGATCGACGATCTTGGCTCAGATAAGACTATGATTAGGCAGACCCTCTTTGTTGAACGGGGTCCAATTGCAGAGGCCATTGAGCAAAACTGCACTCGGTGTTACTGCCATTGTCCACATCTCTGAGTTGTCCTTAAGTTCTCAGATACAGTAGAACCTGTCGAAGAGAGAACACTCGGTGAGAGAAACCCGATTCAGACCGACTATATGTGAGTGTAGGCCGAAGGCCGTACTCAGATATTTATATCCTGATCAACATAGAACTAAACTCTGGCATAAGGCAGAGGAGTTCATCACATTGGCGTGAGACGTGGTAAGAAAATGAAAGACTAAAGGAAAGGCGAAGAAACCTCGGTAGACACCCTACTGGAAGATCCTACCATTGACATTTCCTTTATCCCCCCAACCACCCTCAATCTCACTGAATATCATCCCATGACATTGGTCTTAACCTGCTGAGTTAAACGATATACCACTCAACCTAGTTTAAGCAACGCATCAGCCTGCTGCTGCCGACGCTCCTATAATGGGTTCCCACAACGCCCCATCACTACGCTCAATTCCAAGTATCGCCCAATTGTGCATATATCAATTAAATACCTTATGTAATCTATTCCCTTCCTGAATCGAAACCACAAATTCACATTATGGACAAATGTTCGTCGACTTTAATCAACATTGGACACAGTAGTTTCTTTTCCTAATTAGAACTGGAATAGAATAACACTCCATTTCATTTCAATCCATCTGGCCCACTGATTGCAAACTTTTTATCCAGACAGCTGAGAACTGTGTGCCTGAATGACGTCACTGACTTGGCCAGAAACCAGGTGCCGATAGTCTCCCTTTCTCTCATTCTCGGATCGGGGTAAACAATATACCGACTGGTCCCCCTTTGATCAGGGAAATCCTTCCCCTGCACTCAAAGAATTTTGGTCGGCGTTTGATCAGGGAAAACCTTCCCCAGCAACAAAGAGTTGCGGCGGCCTAGAGACGACTGTCTCTGGCAACCCATCATTCTGGTCGACATCTCCAGTAATTTCGTGACAGTGAGTTACTTCAATTAAGATATCTTCATTGCTCTTTCTATCCGTCTACGGTGTTCTCAATATTCTTCTATAAAACCACATCTCTGCATCTTCCACATAATTCCTCTCTTGTTTGCCAATTATCCATGCTTGGCTTCCGAACATCACAGCTCTTAAGAATTCTTTCCTTCGCCTTGATTCATTCATTTATTCAGTAAATGTCACTTGCAGAACCTCGCTCCCATAACAATCTTCCGGAAAACCTCTCGATCATAAGCAAGATGTCCCTCGTCCGATACACCCATCTGGAGATCATCCGTCACATCCTGCACCCATCTTCTCTTTGGTCTTCTTCTTCTTCTCTTCCCAGGCATATACTCCTCCATTATTGTTCTCTCCAAACTTTCGTGACGTTTCAAGTGACCAAAATATTTCAATTTTCTGTGTTTTATCGTCTTTAATAGCCAACTTTCTTCAATATTCAGATCTTGAAGTATGGGTGCATTTGTTCTTTTCTTTACCTAAGATCTTCTTAGAACACTTCTATAACATTTATATTCAAAGGCATTTATGTGCTGTTCAGCTTGTTTAGTCAGTGTCCAGGTCTCACAGGCGTGTGTTGAAATGGCAAAATGCATGCTCGTAAAAATCTAATTTTTGTAGTTCTGTCTGTCCCACTCCATAATTTATTAAGTTGTTTTAGTCTTTGAAGAGCAATTGATAGTCGTCGTTTAATTTCTTTCGGTGTGTCACCATTGTTGGTAATCAATGATCCAAGATATTCAAAATTTTCCACCACCTCCAATGTTTCCTCATTAACATATATTTCTTTCCCCATAGTAGTTTTATCTGTATGCATTATCTTTATTTTTGCTATGTCAATAAAAAATTTTCTCCATAGTAGTTTTATTTGTATGCATTATCTTTGTTTTTGCTATGTTAAGATATAAGTTGTGATTTTCACTATAAGATTGGGTTGAGGCTATTGGGTTTTCTATGCCATTCTGTGTTGTGGAAAGCAATACTGTATCATCAGCATACCGAATCTCTGGTATGTCATGACAACCGATATGTATATACTGTTTATGTCATCTTTTACATGTCTCACTATATTTTCGGCGTACAAGTTAAACACCTTGATTGACTGATATAAATTGCAGAGAATATTCTTCATCTTATGAAATGCTGCCTCGGCTTAGGCTATTCTATTTTTAACTTCCTTAACCCATCTTCCATCTACTGTTATTACAAAGTATCCAAATATCTAAATGCATTCACTTGTTTCAGAAAGGATCCATTCACTTTAATGTTGCATATTTGTATAAAATATTCTTTGTAATAAATATTACTTCAGTTTTTCTGTTATATAGACTATGTCCTTTGTGTTGACTCTTCGTTGCAATTATATCTATAATTTCTTGTAACTTCTTTACACCGAATTGTATTCCATATGGCTTGTACTTCTTTCCACAGAGCTGCCTGCTGTTACAAGGCCCGGGATTCTCCGAAAAAGTTGCGCTCGTGGACAGAATGATGGAGCCCGAAAACGAACAGTGACCTTTGTAGCGCGAGGCTTGGCCATTTCGCCGTAGTGACTCATTTAAAGAACATTTCAGGGTGGAATAGATAACACGGATAGCTCAGTGAGACTAAACTTAGTTGAAGTAACAGAAACATTTAAAGTAAGATGGAGGGTGGAATAGATAACACGAATAATTTAGTGACACTAAAATTAGTAGAAAAAACACAACCATTTAAAGTACAATATAGTGTTGCACAGATTACACGAATAACTAGCTGAGACTAAAGTTGGTTGAAGTAACAGAAACATATACAGTAAAATATAGGGTGAGGTAAGGAATGAATAACTAGCTAGAACTAAAAGAGATACGGTAACAGTCACACTTACTGTATAATATTGAATAGAGTGTCATATGTTGCCATTATCTGTATATTTCAGGTGGCCCCTATCTGTGCTATGATAACGAAGTCAGGAAAACCATCTTCGTGGGCATTAACGAGACAGCCCAGTTTTCGTTCTGTGTTGTCGCATACATGGGCATTCACTCTTATCTGAAAATCAACAACACTCTGGTAACAAAGAACTCTTCAGTAGCAAACAACTCTATGGTAACAAAGAACTCTAACTGGAGTTGGGATTACGCAAATTCTTCTCGCGGAGAAAGTAGCGGTTTTAACATCACAATAACACGTGATCGGGTGGCTATAGAAGATTACGGACTTCAGGTGATACGTGTGTCCGCTTCCAGCGGGACCTTGTATTTTCTGGATTACTACATAATGCTACAGCCTAGAGGTTTGGTTTTAACTGTTGTGTTGTGTTGTTTGTCCATCAAGAATGATGATGACCATTCATTTCATCCAGCGGGGTTGAAAGTATGGAGCCGTGAGTTCTAAGATGGCCGATAAGGCCTAATTTGGCTCGAAATGTTCTTTGACAATGTGGACAAAGAATGCTTGAAGTTTCTGGAGGAGGATTTTCTGCAATGGTTTTTCTGTTCTGTCTTTTCTTCACAGCTCTTGCAGTCCTGGTTGCCCCACAAGTGACTGCACCCTTGCGTAATGATGCACGCCACGAATTTCGGTCTCTGGCTGCAGTCTCCCAGGTGTCATGATGAATTCCAAAAGCATTCAGTGAGATTTTCAAAGTGTATTTAAAGCGTTTCCTCTGGCCGCCTTGGGAGCGTTTACCACAACGCAACTCGCCGTAAGAAATTCGTTTAAGGAGCCTGTGATCTGGCATGTGAGTTATGTGACCAGCCCAGCGAATCTGATTCTTCATCAGTAGAGTGTGGATACTGGGCATGGGCGCTCTTTCTTCAGTGTCTGGGATCTTGTCTTGCCATTTAAATTTCAGTAACCTCCTAAGGCATACTGTGTGGAAATGGTTTAATTTCCTAGCATGTCACTGATAAACAGTCCAGGTTTTACAAGCATATAGCAGTGTGGATATTACAACTGCTTTGAAGACTTTCAGCTTTGTTTGCAGGCTTATTCCATTTCTGTCCCACACTTTCTTGTACAGTCTGCCAAAGGCCGCACTGCCTTGGAGATTCTTGTATTCACTTCATCATGAATTGTGGCAGCTTGTGACACATTGCTGCCAAGATAGGTGAATTTGTCCACAACGCTTGGACTATTGTCAGTTGTTGTCCCTGGGGGGAAAGTGGAATCAACAAGCACACTTTTTTTTTTTTTATTAATTCCCATTTCTTGAGTTTTGGTCTTTAGCCGGACCTTTGTCTACATACCCCCTCTTCCTAAGTCTGTTGATCACTATCCTCTCTCTCTCTCTCTCTCTCTCTCTCTCTCTCTCTCTCTCTCTCTCTCTCTCTCTCTCTCTCTCTCTCTCTCTCTCTCTCTCTCTCTCTTTACCAGACAATACCCCTCTTTACATTCCTTCAGCACATACCCACACAACACTTTCCTGCAACAATTAATAAAATATTTAATGAAGAAAACTATGTCAGGTGGGTGTAATGTATATGTATATAAATCTGTGGTGTAGTCTATCGTGTATGTGAGATAGGATAGTTTAGTCTAGGATCAGCATCACAGTTGTCATCATGATACAGCCATTCGACTTCATATGGCACAGAACTGGAATTCGCTCATCTGATGATGTGTCTCTCCGACCGAATTTTGACTTATTCCAAAGTATCCTGGAACGTTTGAAAAGTCTATTCACCACTGAGTAATGTATTTAGTTCGTTTCTGGTATTTTCTACACTGTCTATAACTCTGTATTTCTTTTAGTTCATGTATGAACGACCACAACCACTGTCCGAAAAAAATATATCGCTGACATACTGTTGTCTGTTACGCAACCGAACTGTTCCGGTAAATCGGGACAATGTTAATGATAGTCTTTTCCTTTCTCTATTGCTTAGAGTACATATTAATGTTCCTAATTCTCTGGTTGTTTGGAATACCTTCATTGAGCACCTCACTTCTATTGATTTATTTTTGAATGTTCAATTTAGTTCAGTACTTGTCTGACCTTTTTGTTAACCAGGGTTTAAAGCTTGATATCAGTTAGCACTGCACTAGAGTATTGCCTTTTCTTCCTCTAAGATTGGGAACTACTTTCACTTTCAAGTGGAGGAAACCTGTCGAAGAAATAACACCCGGTGAGAGAAACCCAACTCAGTCCCATTCTATGTGTATGTAGGCCTAAGGCCATATTCAGTCTGTAACCTCTGTATCATCTTAGAGCTACACTCTTGCATAAGACAGAGTAGTTCAGCACATTACCCTAGACAATGTAAAAGACAGAGAAGCTAAAATAAAAGCACAGAAATCCCAGTAGACTCCCCTACCATAATATCCTAGCATTGACTTATCCTTTATTTCCCCATTAAATCTCAATCCTGCTGAATATCTTCTAATGTCATTGTTCTTATCCTACCGAGTGTAATTATACCTCACTCGACACAGCCTGAGTCACTCTTCAGCCTAATGCTGCCGACATTCTATACTACGGTTACCCACGCAAGTTCACTATACTTGAGTTCTAATCTACATCACTACTACCTTATTTAACTTATTCCAGTACTAGAATTAAACCACCCAGTCACATCAAGGACCACTGCCTGTCGTCTTTAAACGACAATAGACATCGTGATTTGTATTTCTAATTCGGCACTGAGATAAATCCACACTCCCGCTCGTGTCCAGCCAACCTGCATACTGAATTTAAAACTTGATTCTCATACAGCAATCGAATCTCACCTGTAGGATGTCATGGGTTTTTCCTTCCCACCAAATCACCCCTGCTCCTTTCTCGTCTTTTGATCCTCGTACAACAACATCTCAACACGTCTCCTTTAATATAAACGATATTTCTGGACATTGATGATTATCCTTTGATCTCGACTAGTTTCCCAGGATCACGGGACCTACGTTTCCGTATTCAAGGAGTTCTAGCGTGTTTAGATTGACGATCTCTGGTCTTTGATCTTTTCAGGTCGACAATCTTCTTTGATGTAGACAATTCTAGTTGAGATCGTTTCTTCCGTTGCTCACGGGAACTTTGTTCACAGTCTTCAATCGTTCTGATCTTCTTTAATCGGGGCCTCCCGTTCCGACAACAAACAAAATGTAGCGGTATAGACCGCCGCTCTCTGTCCTTTGAACATTTAGGATCGATAACCTCTAGTATCGTGACAACTATGAACATTCACTTTGATATTCGGCACAGTGTGATCATTCCCTGGAGCTGGCTGGTACATAACTACAGTCTTCTCCAAACTGATATTGAGCCCAAAGTTGGCACAGGCATTTGAGAAAGCTGAAACATTATGTTGCATGTCCGCCTCTGAGTTGGCGTATAGAGCGCAATCATCAGCAAACAGGAGCTCTCTGACGGTGTCGCTGTCAATTTTGGTTTTAGCTTTCAGCCTTCTGAGATTGAATAACTTTCCATCCATGCGGTAGTTGATGTCTATTCCAATGTTGTTGTTCTCGAAGGCATTCGTCAACATAGCTGAAAACATAAGCGTGAACAGTGTTGGTGCCAGGACACATCCTTGTTTCACTCCCTTGGTGACAGGAAAGGGCTCAGACAGTTCACCATTTTCCTGTACTCTTGCCTGCATGCCGTCATGAAATAGCCGCACTATTTGGACAAACTTTCGTGGACAGCCATATTTTGCCATAATCTTCCACAGTCCTTCTCTGCTGACTGTATCAAAAGCCTTGGTAAGGTCAATGAAAGTGGAGAACATTTCGCAGTTCTGTTCCAGACATTTCTCTTGCAGCTGCCTTGCAGCGAAAATCATGTCAACAGTTCCACGTTCTTTTCTAAAGCCACACTGGCTCTCGCCATAATCTTCCACAGTCCTTCTCTGCTGACTGTATCAAAAGCCTTGGTAAGGTCAATGAAAGTGGAGAACATTTCGCAGTTCTGTTCCAGACATTTCTCTTGCAGCTGCCTTGCAGCGAAAATCATGTCAACAGTTCCACGTTCTTTTCTAAAGCCACACTGGCTCTCGGGAAGAAGACCTTGATCAAGATGGGCCGTGAGGCGATTGAGAAGAATTCTGGCGAGTATCTTCCCTGCAATTGAAAGCAAGGAGATGCTTCGGTGGTTGTCACAGGATTTGCGGTTTCCTTTTCGTTTGTAAAGGTGAACTATTGACGCGTCCTTGAAATCTTGTGGCATGGTCTCGTTCACCCATATGTTTGTAAAGACTTGGTGAAGCTGCTCTGTTAGGACCGGCCCACCTGCCTTGTATATCTCTGCTGGGATGGAGTCCGGACCAGGTGCCTTGCCGCTGGAGAGTTGCTGGATGGCTTTGTTTACTTCCACTATGGTTGGCAGGTAATCAAGTGTATCATTGATGGGAACTTGAGGAAGGCAATTATGGTTTCATCATCGAAGAAGGAAGTTGCATTTAAGATGTTGTTGAAATGTTCTGCCCAGCGCTGAATGATGTCTTTCTTATCGGTGAACAAATGTTCCCCCATCTGCACTGAGGAGGGGAACTATGCCTGGTGATGTAGGACCATAGACCGCTTTCAGTGAGTCGTAGAAGTTTTTCATATCATGTCTGTCAGCAAAGCCTTGAATTTCATCAGCTTTGCTGCTCAGCCAGGAGTCCCGCATGTGCCGAAGTTTCTGCTGCACTACTCTCTGAATGTTCTTGAAGGCATCTGTTTTTATGTTGACTTCGGTTCATTCAAATGTTTCTTTGAGGAGAAGATGTTTCTCGGCCAGCAATTGGTTGATGTCTTCGGAATTTTCATCAAACCAGTCTTTATGCTTTCGGGGGGTTGGGCCCAGTGTTGTAAATTATGTCCTTTAGGGCTCTCCACTCTGTTTCTGTATCCTGTTTAGCTGTAGCATTGGGCTTGATGCTGTCAGTAGAAGACGACCATATGGCCTGAGCCGCCTGTGTGCAGGTCTGCGACTACGGCTGCCAGCGTACCCACGCCTGCCGCTTCGCCGCTCGCCCATTGCCACAGGGCTTGAAGGTGATATATAACGTTAGATGAAGAATGACTTGCGCAATGAATTGGATTAAAGTGAGGAAGAGTTGCGCAATTCGTCGACCTCACTCTCTCGCCTGAGTCCATCTGAATCCAGTGGCAGGACAAGTCAAGACGACTGGAGACGAATTCACGCGATGTTCGTCCATCATGAATGGCGTTGACCTTTCATTGACGATGACCATTCATTACACTACATCTTATGATTTGATGAGGAACGAATGACTTGCACTTTGGTTTTGTATAGCGAGGAAGTGGTCGCGCAACACCCTCGCCCCCGCTCCCTCGTCTGTGTCCGACTGGCTCCAGTGGCGAGCATGGCAAGACGACTGGAAGACGGACACAGATGCAGTGGACGTTAGGCTGCCACGGCCAGTTATCCCTGTTTATATTGGCTCTCGGGAGCCTCGGGCCCTTCCGTCAATTCCTTTAATTTTCAGTTTTAAGACAAGCGTAGCGACAAGCAATGAGCGTATGATTACTTATAGGATCAACACGATTTCCTTCATCGAAGACGGACTGACCGCCAGAACAGACCACACACAAACATGAGGCGAAAAACTGCCCACAGAAGATACTGCTCGTCTAAGTTGCGAGCAGATCTCCCGATTTACGGTTGAGCCTCTCCAGCGCAAATGTGCACATGGCGACTGACCGGACAGACGTTCATGCACACGCAAGCCGAGAGTAGCATCGCTAAAGCTGAGACAAGCATATGACTACTGGCAGGATCAACCAGATATCTACGTTCTACGAATACAGGTGCATTGGATGACCAGGGCGCTCTACATGCCTTGCCGTGCTCATTACGTTCTACAACGCTTTGCAGGAAAACGCCGTCTTGCCCGTTGAATCAGGAATGATTTCTTCCGCGCAGTCTGCCGGATCATGTCTTCACATGCTGGGTAGGCATACCCTAATTCACTGCTTGGTTTGACACCAAATCGGCTACCCGCGCCTGGTTTAGCCAGCCTCTCACAGCTGTTGCCCGGGGGGTGGCCGCTGTCTCATGCTGACAGCTACTAGGAGCCACAGGCGTGAGCTGAGTGTCAGGCTTGGACAAGTGGGGGATGGGTCCTGAAAAGAACATGAGAGTCATCCTTACCAAAGGTGCTAGGTTTTAACTTTCTCTTATGGAAAGCATATCTTAAATATCACATCAAGCGCGATTCAGAAAGCACACATCCACAGAAGATCAAACAAGAGAAAAAGCACATATTGGCGGTCTGGGTTAGGGTTGCCAGAAGGAGGACATAATAAAACAAAAAGGAGGACAAAGTAGGACATAATAAGACAAAAAGGAGGACAAAGAAGGACATATTGAATATTTCATTTAATTCGTTCCAGATTAAACCCACAATCAGTACAATTTCATTACAATAGTTACCAATAAGTTTATCTTACTGTTAGTGAATCGACCAAGAAACAATCATGTTAAAAAATAAATATAAATTAAATGGAGACCTTTTTCAAAATGCTACAAAACATTATTTAAACAGCCGATTGTAAATTATTACCTTATAGTCTGTATTAATTGTGCAACATATTTCTCGGAGGAGCCAACTTTTCGTAGAAGATCTTCGTTAGCAATCACATATGCATAAAATTGTTCGCAGATAAGATTCTTCAAATTGTACATTGTGAGAATGATGCCCTTTACAGAGTCGAGTAAGAGTCTGTTCCTTTCCTTTGTCCATTGAGCATTAATCAAGGAGAACACTCTTTCCACATTGCCATCGTGACCAGGGATACAGAAGAATACTTCACACATTTTAAGTAACTCTGAAAAGCAACATGCATTTGGGCAACTTTGGAAAAATAAACTCCACTGTTCATGCAAGAGTCTTTAAAAAAACTGTTCATTCTTGTCTTGCACAAATGATTTCAGGCTGCAGTATTGGTCAAATAACTGCACATCATCTACAATAATACCCTTCTCTTTCAAGTACAATATGCTTGTCAAAAGGTCATCACATGTACAGTCTTTTATTTTATTTAAGTACATCCAACAAAAGCACTGAAATTCATCAAAAAGTTTCAACCACTTTTCTAAGTAACTAATGCATGCTTCTTATACCAACCTACCATTAGCATTTTGAACACAGAGACTACAGCATTGTTAGTGTTGCCGAATAGAGCAACAGTTAGATTCAAATTATACAAATAATTGATGTTTCACATTTGGTATAAATAGGACAATTAAATAAATATTATTAAGCAATGGGTTTTAATAAAGAATGCAAACACACGATAGAGTGTAGATACATTGTAAGTTGTAACAACAATACATCAAAAATGAAAACATAAAATATCTTAAAAGCAGGGCATTTTAAAGGGTTTTAGCTTTGCCTGCCGGACGGAGGACACGAAGCTAAAAAAGGAGGACATGTCCTCTCTTTGCCGGACGTCTGGCAACCCTAGTTTGGTTAGATTTAGAAAAAGCATTTGATAGGGTATGGAAGGTGGCACTGAAATTAAAATTCCAAAAAATGCAGGTTTGTGGGAAATAGATTAATCGGCCACTACCATGAGAACAGAACTACCAAGACAAAGTACATGGACAAACTAAAACGACAATATTGTTGCAACGAGGTGTCCCCAAGGGTAGTGCTTTCACCAACACCTGTCTTAGCAGTTGTAAATTACATAACACAAAATGTCCCAGCTGTCTATGCAGACGATTAACCCACAGTGGACTTCTGAAGGATGTATTAATACAGCCAACAACAGGGTTGCCAGCCGTGTTAATGCTAGAGATATGATCACAAACATGGCTGGTGAAGATCAGCGCGGAGAGGACAACATACACGGTTTTCTCTCTCCCAAATAAGTTACAACAAAGTAAGCTATTGCTGATTGGAAAAATAGTGCGTCAAAAATAACAATGTTTAGGTGTCACCTTTGGTCGTCGACTAGCAAATAAAAAACACAAGTTGAGACAAATCGAACAAGCGCAAGGCAACGAATGGCGATCATGACAAATCTTGCTGTTACAACATGAGGAGCAGATGAGAACGTCCTCAAGAAGTTAAACACTGGACGGGTCAGGCCAGTCATTGCATATGGTATTGCAGCTTGGGCAATAGCAGTTAAGCTACACCTTAACACAATTAAGTCCAAAATCAATTAATGCGTATTATAAATGGAGAGATGAAAACAACATCTAATAATAATTGGAAAAGACTACACGCCTTCAACTCATGCAAGACAGAAGTGATAGCAGAGCCCAGCAACAAGCATACAAATTTAAAAGCCTGACAGACGGATCAGAGATGTAATCAGCTTTAAAGAAGAAGGCTAAAGAGAAACAACTTTGTATTATCTGCAAACAGAAATATTAGGACATACCCAATACTCAGCATATCAACGGCTGAACCAATTAATAACGGAAACAAGTCTTGCAGCTTGGAGACAACAGCACCTGTCTGAGATGATAGACAACATTTCCGGTATTGAGAAAAAGAACATTCAGAATGGTTTATAAAGAATAAAACCAACAATAAACTACATAGAACATTACCCAGGCAACACGTGAACCTATGGATGTACAGACGGATCACCTGGACCCATGGATGTACAGACGGATCACATGGACCCATGCATGTAGAGGCGAATCACCTGGACCCAAGCATATACAGACGGATCAACAAAACACTCAACAGAAAATGGAGGTAGGGATTCTCTTGAATCTAAATAAAATGGAACAAAGAAGACACAGTCAGTAGCTACTGGTGAACGCTCCATTGACGTCAGAGTAGATACAGATGGCTTAAAATGCAGGCAGACATGTTGCTGATAGGGAAAGATAAAGAGAAACAAATCTCTCTCTCTCTCTCTCTCTCTCTCTCTCTCTCTCTCTCTCTCTCTCTCTCTCTCTCTCTCTCTCTACGGATGCTATGTCAGTTAATTCAAAACTGAAGAGCGCAAACAGTACAGAACTAGCTGACTCAAACGCAGGACTACATGAACTATGCTAGAAATCCAAAAAGGTTCTATTACAGTTGATTATTTATCATTGCATCATTACCTGGAAGTGAAGAAGCCGACCAATTAGCGATGGGAGATAGAAGTGTCAGAGCCTAACATGGTATAGCTGTGCAGCAACATCGTTGCGACACCCGGCGGACAAGAATTGTCGGCTGACAAGATTGTTACCTGACACGCGACCAGCGGTCAGGCTGACGACAGACGCACGCAGGACACGTGACACCACTAGAGGCAGTGGGCAGTTGGCGTGCTAAGCTCAGACCGAGCTGGGACCGGAGACTGGACGGACATGTGCGATGAGAGCAAGGCGTTTGTGTGAATCTCCGTGATTGAAAGCCGAACGACTGATATCTTGAGCGTCAGACCTATGAGCTGTATTGTGGTTGTGAGCGTCGTGAGTTATATATTGTAGATTGTTATAATTATCGTTCTGTACTTAATGTGGCAATAAATCCATAGAACTTGTGTTGCTGTGTCTTACGTCGAATCACGTTATACTTGTACTGTCTCACACGTGTTAGCTAACGAGCCAATTATAAGATCCTGACATGTGTGGACGTGGGTTGCTCGTCCTTGTTTAAGAACCTAATATATGTAGACGTGTGTTGCTCGTCTTTGGTATTTAAAACTATAATTCTTGAACTTGTGAAATTTGTCAAGGTTATAGCTATGTAAATGTGATCGTGAAAGTCTCAGTATGATCCATTATTACATTGTTTAAATATGTATAAAACCATTAATAAATGTGCAGTACATATTGTTTGATCTGTAAACGTGTAAAACATTTGTGATTTGTGAAACTTGTCACCGTTTGACCTTGTCGACATTGTTATTTTGTCGCCATTTTGACCTTGTCGCCATCTTGTAAACTTGATGTCTATGTCCTTACTGAATGTCATCTTGATGTAAGTGATGGGTCATCAATGTTATTGAGTGTGCAAATACAGATAGATTGTCTTTGTGCATTGAGTTTGTGGAACGCAAAGAGTTTGGAAAGAGTGTAACTTCTGTTGAAAGAAACACTGTTGACGACAAATTTACGACATACAATTACACTCGACGCCATCCAAACCTAGTCAACACTTAGTGACTTGCAGGCACACACCAACAAATAGACGCTAACTTATTTTCTTCCAAAAACAAAGCAGGTTTTTTCGTACCATCCATAACCTTGCCGTAGAGGTCATTAGTGGTTCCGAAGTAACGACCCTACAGTTTTCTAGCCCGAGTGTCCAACCATTCTTCACCGTATCCAGGGCACTTGAGTATATTTTTCTATACTTTAACTTTACGTATGCAATAGTAGGCACGCATCGTATAGTAAAATAAATTGTAAATTGTTTATTACTAACCATTTATAACATATTTTGTGTGGTTGATTTCATTGACGTATTTTCCCCATCATGTCGTCATTATTTGATTTCATCGATATGGGTATTAAATTACATCTAACAGGTGATGAATTAACAAAATGGAGCGAGGACAAATACTCTGAATACCTGCTGGTACAGGAGAAAAATAATGAACGCGAAGAAAGAGCAGCGGAGAGAGCTCTAAAACAAGCAGAAATGGCTGCCAAGCAAGCAGAGGCAGAAACAGCCTTAAAACAGGCAGAGATTGAAAAAGCTGCCAAGCAAATAGAGGCAGAAACAGCTCTAAAACAAGCTGAGATAGCAGCTCAGAGTAAGAAAGAAGAACTAGAGTTACAGTTGAAAATGAAACAACTTGACACTGAGACTGCGATGAATAAAGAATCAAAGAAATATGAAAGACTGGAAAAAGAAAACCAGTATAAGAAGTATCAAGGTATCGTACGTAACTATACCTCGGGTGACTGCATAGCAGCCTTTACCCAAAATTTTGAGACTTTAATGGAACATTACCAAGTTCCACTTTCTGAATGGAATATTCTTTATATGAGGAGTCTATCTGGGGAACCTCTTAAAGTCATTGAAACCATCCCCAAAGACCTAAGGAAAGAGTACCATTATATTAATCTAAGATAATGGCACATTCATGTTAGACGAGGCAGGTTACAGAGAACAATTCAGTAAATTGAGTCCAAAATCAACTCAAACGTTCTCTGACTACCTCTGTTTAGTCCGAGATGTTTTCAGCAAATGGACTTCAGCAGCC